>VXBI01001522.1:379565-472631 GCA_013397375.1 Toxostoma redivivum
TAAGCTGTTAGATATATCTTCCGTTTAATAACTGTGTAGAGGCAACATTGATTCTTATTTATTTTGTGGAGGAGGGGGAAAAAAGACACAGAAACCTTCTAAGTGTTCATTTTGTGACTTTGAGAAAGAAGAATTGCCGCCTTTTTTCCTCCTCCTCAAGAGTTATGTGACCAAGTGTAACTTATTCTGGCCCAAGCTCAAAGGTTAAACAAACAAAAAAACGTGGTTTTACGCGTGGAAGACAAAACACAGTGAGAAGTATTTCTTGACTGAGATTTTAAGAATGTAGGCTTAGCATTAGTGTTCAGCTCTTTTATGACCTTCGATTGCTGCTCGTTGGGTTCCTATGGGTGTATGTTGTATCGCAAGATTTTTTTTTTTTAAATGATAATGTTGGATGAGTTCTTTTTCGTTGTTGTTGTCGTTGTTGTTTTTTTTAATCATTTTTCCCCTTCTTGGACCAGTTTTACTTGTACATAGGTTTGAAGATTAAAAAGAATTTTTAAAGACACAACTAGGGCAAAGACCTTTGACTTCTGCCCTGTTTCCCCATTCCCCCAAATGGGAGGGATTTATTTTAATTTTTTTGCTTTATTTATTTATTTATTTATTTTCCCTATTCTTAAACTTTTCTCTCTCGTATTGCTGTGTGCATGTCAGACACCAGGGGGTGATGGCTGGGGAGGGGGGGAGGCAAGGGTGCAGGAGAGGGGGGCAGTTTTAATTGCATGACATTGCTGTAAATTAGTCTCTTTTGCTTTCGTTGTCTTTCCTGCCTCTGCCCTCTCTCTACTTCTCCTCTGAGCTCCCCTCCCATCACCCCCGTCCTTCTTTTCCCTCTTTTCTCTTCCCTTGTGTATAGATTTTGATGCTTCTGTTACATTGTACCTCTACAAAAGGCTGGGATTTCAATACAAGATAATAATAATAATTTAAAAATACCTATATCAGCAAAACCCATGTGGTACAAGCAGGAAGGGGATTACTTACACAAGATAAAAGAATAAATGAAAGCAATACCTCTTGTTATCCTTCCTATTTTGTACTTTGAAGACACACACGCGCGCACACACACATATACAGACACAAACTGACATTATTTAATGGTTTGAAATGGACAAAAAAATCTGATGTATCCCTTGTTAAATAACTGTGAGCAACTTTAGTTCAAAAACCAATAAATTCATTCAGTAAAGATACCAGCTGTCGAGTGTCCTGTTTATGTCCATGAAAACAAACTCCTGGCCAGTGCCAGAGCTGGTAAGTACCATGGCACGGCCTCCCCACCCAAGAAGCTGAAGATGGCAGCTGAAGGAAGGCAGCGTCCTCCCAGCCGTGGAACTAACACCAGGGTCCGAGGAGCAGGGACAGCTCGGCCCTGTAGGCCTGGCTTTCTGCAGTAAAATGCGTTCCAAAAGCTTAATCCAAATTTCAGAGCAATCGCACCTCCCTGAGGTCTCGTCTGGATGGAAACCACTGTACTGAAAACCACGGCTGCTTGTGATTGTTCTCTTTAACCTGAGCTTCTCACGTTGCTTCCAGATTTAGCTGTAGGAAGGAATTCTGCACCCTCCCTGCCTGAAACACTGAGTCACACACATTTGAAAAAGCTGCTCAGGTACGTCCCTGGCATGTGTGGGTCTGGGGTTTGTTGCTGGTTGGTTGGACAGTCCGTGTGGCTGCTGGCTTGTCACACCTCTCTCTCTGTTCCTCTCCTCTGGCTTTGTCACTGCCCCCAGCAGTTCCCTGTGGCTCTGACCTGGCTGGCACATCCCCAGGAAGAGCAGGAGCTCCCCACAGGGCTGGGGGAGCATGGCAGGCCCTGGCTCACAGCAGGGCCCCGAGCACGCCCCGGCCTGGCGCTGCCCACAGCCAGGCCAGCCCCAGACATGTTCCCTGCTGTCCTTCCCGTGTGCCTCTCCAGAGCTGCCCCCAGGCCAGGCCAGGCCAGGCCAGGCGCGTTTCCCACTAGCAGAGGCCATGAGGGCCCTGCCCTCACGGCACCGCCCGGGAGGCCAGGCAGGAGGAGACCTTCTGGAAGGTTCCGTGGTGCCACCTCGGCCTCAGGGATGCTCTGGTAGGGTGAGGGTGGCTGGGGAGCCTCTGCCCTGCCAGGCTGCAGCCATACAAAATACACTCTCATCTAGGAAAAATCCAAAGTGTTTATAGGGTCTTTGGAGGAGGCACCTGGTCTGCTCAAACTGGAGGGGAGTGGAGGAGCTGAAAAAGATTAAAAGATGAGGAGAATCACAAGGGCTGGAGGGTTTGGTCTCTGTAACTCTGGAAACCCAGAGCTGGGAAGTTAACTATGTATCATTTTCATCTGTGTAAGTGAAAGGATGTGCTAGGCTGCAGTGTAAGGGGAAATGGGATTTAAAGGCACTGTGGCAGCAGGTGTATGCTGCTGTTTGTTTCACTCTTTACTCTTTCCAGCAGTGTTCATGAACTTCTATGATCTGTTCATGTCTCCAGTACTATGCACAGTTAGCATCCCCAGTACTGCTAATTATGGCCTTCAAAAGCTAAAGTGGAGGACCTCCTGCTTAGGGCCTGCCTACATTTATTCTGCCTTTTTGTTTAGCCATGTTATAACACAGTCTTATATTACCATCTGTAGTGCATAGGAGGGGCTGTGCTTCTGACCAAATCGAGTTTATATTTAAACTGTTGTCCACAAAACACCCTTCTTATTTTATAGCTTAAATCTGAAAGCAAGTAGTAAATGTAGCTGGGGATTTTGGTCTGCCTCTGTGACTGAGGTAATTGGATTGTCTCTGCTGCCAGGTGGGAGCTGCTATCCTCATCCAAACCCCATCCCAGGTGATGGTTGATGAGATGCTGTGAGTTGTGCTACCTGCACTTCATTAGCTGGGTTTCTGAGCTCTGTAGTTCTTTGGTTCCCTTGGACACCTTAGCTCTTTGGACTCAGTAGCTTAAAAATCTGTCTGATTTCCTCTGGGTGAAGCAATGCAGTGTAGGACCTACCAGGAGTAAAGTGAAGACAAGGCAAGTGTGGCCACTTGGCATTTTCTGTTTGTCTGACATGTATACATGAAAAATGTGTTTGTGTTTAAGTGGAACAGTTTTTAATTGAGCCAGTACCTGACACGTGCTATGTAAAGCAATAGATGATGTATATTCATCAAATGAGCAGCTGAGCCCACAGTCAGGACGGTAAATCTCATTGCCACATGTCAGTCTGGGGGCTGAGAAAGAGGTTGGTTGTATTGGAGAGCACTAATGCAAATTGTCCAAGCTTTGCAAACAATGCGTGACCATTTCCTCAGTAGTCAGGCTGGCTTTAATGAAAGTGATCGGATGCAAATGATTGAGCTTTAATGGCTCTCGCTGGGCATAGGCAAAAAGCGTTTCTAAAGACAATTAAACTCTGTGAAGCCTCCAGGTAGTGCTAATTCTGTTAGAAGGTATGTCTTCTTCCCTGGTGATTCAGAGTGCATTTAACACATTTTTTAAATGCTTGCAGGGACTGTGTTCTGTAGGGAAGTCCGCAGGACTGGTCCCCCTACCTTTGCTTCATTTCAGCTGTACACATCCGATTGTATACGAGCTCCTCTTAGAAGGGCAGAGTGTTTTGGTGAGGAAGAGATTTAGCTCCGAGTTTCTTATTATAGAAAACAACAGGGAGGGAAGAGAGACACTTGTCTAAAAACTGGAAAGTATCTTAGTTCTTTGTTGTACCTTTTAATCTTCTTATTTTATTTAAAACCTCTTCAACAGCTGCAGCTCCTGCTTGATTTGGAGAACAAAACCGTTGTAGTTCAACTGTCTGGGGATAGTTGAGGCCACAAGTGGAAGGGAAACCCACATTGAGGGCAAGTCCTTTCTTCTTCTAAATGCACGATTTATTGCGGGGGTTATTTTTAGTGCTGTAATCTCACTGAGTGCTGCTGAGAGAAACTGTGCCAGGCAGGCTTTGAAGGGCTTGAGAAATGGGATTTCCTGTTCCACCGGCTCAGCGCTGACTCTTGCCATTGTCAGGAGCTATTATCGCCTTCTCGCAGCCAAAGGAGATAACACAGCTTCAAGGTCAGGGAAGGCACAAGCCTTCATCGACGGCACCAGCAGAAGGAAGAGTTTGCTTGCAGCCAAGGTGGTGTTTCTGGTGTAGCCAGGGACCTCTGCCTGGGCAGAGAGGTCTGCCCGTGGATCACAAAGGCACACAGCAACCAAGGCTGGGAGGGACGTGCTTAGAACAGGCTGCTCATTGCTGTGCCCTTCTGGGTTTTCAGTGCCTCCAAGGTGCACTGCACCACATCTCTGGGCAGCGTGTTCCAGAAACAGCTGCCTGGGAGAGGAGAGACATTTATTTCTCTGCTCCACAGCTTCTCGTTGACGTGCTCTTTGTTGAACCTTCTGTGCCTCTGCAAAATGTTCTCTGTTACATGAAAATTCCTGGGTCTGGAAGGCAGTCCTGGCCCAGCCCTGGGAATGGGACACATTTTTCTCTGTGTTGTCCAGAAGAGAAGGAAAACAGGTTGGTCTAGGGAAGTAGTAAGTCTTGCTATAGAAAACACTTTTAGGTTCTGGAAGAGCTCTCAGGAAAAGCAGCTGTGTTTACTGTGAGGTCTCACAGGCTCTTGAAAAGTATTCACATTGAGGCAGTGGCTTCCAATTGCAGTGTCTGTTCTGATAGCTCCTCTGTGGGACATCCTTGTTCTCAAAGGAAAATCAGATTTCAGAAGGGATGAAACTAAGCTGAAACAACGCAGTCCTGATTTACGCTGGAGTTACTTGGAATTAGATTCCAGGGGTCTGCTGTTTGTGACAATTGCCTTGGTCAAATCTTGCTCTTCATGAGATGCACAGTTGGGGTTTTGATTTCTCCTGTCTGAAGCAAATGACTTCAGTAGTCCTGGTCTGGTTTATTGAATCGTGTGCTCAAAATTAGGTGTGAAGGTGTATCAGGGAATGTATTGGAGTTACATTCATTAGGGATGCTTTGAGGATATGTGAAAAGCCATTTGTAGGACCAGGTGGCAGCTGGAATTCTGGCTGAGACCTCCCTTCACTTTATGGGAATGCTCATGAGCTCCAGTTCACATAGGGTTCCTGATCTAAACTCTAGTGCATTAGTGCATAAGTGCAGTGTAGGAAGTTGTTGCTCTCTGCCCAAGAGTCTTCAGCTTTAGCACCAAGTTGCACAATAAGAACAGAAATGGGTATGGAGTAGATAGAGCCTTGTGTTTACAGAAGAGCTTAAAAAAAAGGCCTTGGGATTAAACTGGATTTGGATATGTGCAGTTTTAATTAAGTTTGATGCACTAGCTCCAGCTTTTATCCAGTTTCTAGCCTGTGAGGCTTGTTTTTGCTTAGTGACCCAAACAAGAGCCAGCTGCAGCCATTTACTTTAAAAAAAAATAGTTCTCAAAGCTGTTCTGCCAGATATGTTTGGAAGTGTATGGACTGTGGGTTCATACAGAGGTGTGAAAGCAGATACAACTCTGATGTTCAGTTTCAGTGGAGTTGCACTGCAAATTTGCTTTAGCAAAAGGGTTGGAAGAGGAGAGCCTGACAGTATGTTAGCCAGAATGAGAACTGCTGTCAAAGGATCTGATTTGGGAAAGGGGAACAAAGAGCTTTTGTCACCTTAAGGTGTATTGCCCTGTAATAGGAAAGGTTGAGCCATGTGTGTAGCTGAGTTTGGTCTCTGGTTCATTGTCCCCAGGCTGTGTTAATGTGCAGTTCCTGCTTGCATTTGCCTGCTCCATCTCTGGGAGAGAGGGACAGAGTCAGCCAGAACACACAGAGCAGCACTAGCTGCTCCAACATGAAAACTTTACCACAGCCCCTGAGGTGCAAGTGGCAATGAGTAGAACCGAGTGCTGTGGTGTCACTGGGAAGTACAGGCTCTGTGTTTGGCATGGATTTTGCACAAACATGAACTTCCCAGTCTGCCTGTTGCTTCCACAGCTGTAGCTGCTCTGCTTTTCACAAGAGAGAGGTGGAGAAACATTTTGTAGTATGCAAAAAGCCTGTAGAGAGACAGAATATGGTGTCACCCACTACATGCTGTGTGAGGTAATGAGGCAGTTGTGCTACAGAGCTTTTGTGCTGGGCCTTGTACAGTGCCCTGCTGATCATCTGGTGTGGAGAATAATGTCTAGAACACAGGTCCTTCCTCGGAGAGGACAGGGCAGCAAAGACACTGTCCTTTCTCTTTGTTTCCCAAAGACTTTTACAAGGTGTATCATGTGCCAGCTGTCAATGGTGCTGTGCAGCAGGAGAGGAGGAGAGAAAGGAGTGGATGTGCCTCTATCCAGCCTGTGCAGCTTCCATGTGGCTTTGCAGAGACATGACAGCATTCACTTGGTGTGACAGGGTCACAGCTAAACCTCCAAGGCTGCAGGAGGGGAGAGACCAGACACAGCCCTGTCCTGCTCAAAGAGAAAGGTTAAGTAGAGCCCATTGCCACAGGAGCCTGGACAGATAAATACTGTGGCACATTATTGAGGTGTGTTTCAATAGCACATGAAAAACAAGAGTTTGTTCTGGTACCTGCAGCAAGGGACAAGGTTTTCCCATGTAGATGTGACAAACAAGGAGAAGGAAAAGAGGTATCTGTTGTCCATTTCATACAGATTCAGAAACTGAGATGAAGAGCAATTCTGTGATTTCAGAGGAACTCAGAGGCTTGGGCTGAAATTTGAATCCAGATCTTAACCTGGCAAAAAACACATTCCAGTGACCAGGTCTGCAAACCTCCTCAGGGACCTGTTCCCAAAGACATGATCTTTCATTTCTCAGCACATCACTTCAGCTCTTTTCAGATATAAAGGCTACATTTCTATCTTTGTTAATGAAAGGAAAGTTGTTTTGGCATTTCTTGTGGGATAGCACCAAGATCCAGTGTGGTATCTGCCAACTGAGACTGCAGAGGAACTCTGGATCATGCAGACTGTCCCAGCTTTGCAAGCAGTGAAAAAAAAGTTCCCACCTTTTGGAAGCTAGAGTTGCACAATTTGTGGTTTGTAGGTGATTCTGAGCTCTCTGTCCCTTTGTCTATGGGCACTTTTATGAGTGTCTGTTCTTATGAAGGCTCTTTGACATCAAGTAACATGGGAGCACAGGCTGCAATTTTTTCCTTGGAAAAAGGATACTTAGGGGTTCATTTACAGGCTCTTTCTCCACTTCCAATAGTTGCTTGTTTCTGCAAAACTTGTGAAAACTTTCTAATTGAATCAAAGTTCCTACCTGTCTTCCAGGCTGGTTGAAATCAGGCAGCAGTTCAAAAATTTGGTGTAGGCAATAAAAAGGGACAGGCAGATGGAGTCTTGCTTAAGCTTATTTCATTTTTTTGACTCCTGGTTTTAAAAAGAGCCCATGTTTTCAATTCTTGGGCTAGAAGACTCACTGCAAAATAATGCAGTGCTGTTATGAAGCACCTGAGCTCTTTATCTGAGAAGCACCTGGATCAGAAATGAATGTTAATCCAATAATAACAGATAATTAAACAGTTCTAATGGGGACTTTAATCTCTCTTCTCCAGATGTGGTTTTGCTTTTGGCCTTCATCAGGGAGATTATGATGGAGCACAGAGGGCTTTTAATCCAATCAAAATTCCTTGATGGATTGGAGTATTTGTTGTGCTTTCACATTTCAGCAGTAGTTACACCACAAGATTAACTTCATTCACAGAGTTGGTATCTTGTTACTAAATTCAATGTACTGGTTTGATGCAGGCAGAAGAAAGAAGGGAGGGCAGGATACAAATGTGTCCTGTATCTCTGTGCTGCACAAAATTGCTTGGGACCAGGCTTTGGGATTCAGGTGACACCTTGCAGTCTTCTGGTGCCTCAGTGCTGACTTTGTGTGAGCTTGAACTGATCTGCCTTAAGTCCTGAACTCCAGTAGTGGCTTTGTAGTTGAAAGTCTCCTGTGGAAGGAGCTTTACCTGTCCAGCTGGGAACCGTGTGTCTACTTTCTTTTGCCCTACAAATTGTGTAGAGAGTCTTCCCAAGTGTCTTGGCTTCAAATTGAAATTTCTGTTTGGCAGCAGGAGGCTGATAAATGCTGGCCTGCAGTGCCTGACTACCTTCCTGCTGTCCTCTTCCTAATGTCATCGTCTGGAGTGAAATGAGGGACTCCACACACAAAGCTTTTTGGGTCAATAGGTGCAAATTCAAGGGGGAAAAAAAGCTTTTTTGCTCTTCTGGTATAATAATGAATCACCAAGGAAGTTATTGAGGTCTTGGTGCACATCTTGTTTCAATATTTGCTCAGAACTACCCATCCTCACATGCTGGGTCTGTGATGTTCTGATCACATCACAGCATCTGCTCTGTAGATTTCGCTTAAGCCAGTTTAAATCACTTTTAAACCAGTAAGATTATTCAAATATGTGTATTATTATTTGTGCTCTCTCAAAAATGTTCTTAAAGCTGAAGTTTTCACAGTTCTGCTGTAGTGGGTACAGCTGGTCTTCAGCTGCAATCTTCTGCTTCTTGCACTTACTCCTGCTAAGGCAGGTTTTATAGACACAAGGATTCAAATTAACCTAAATTAAATTGTTGAGTGTCAGTAAACCTGGCTGAAAAGGACAGAATTCTTTCTGTTACATGTTTTACATATATTTCAGGTAAATACACTGGGTTATCCAATGTCACTTTCCTGTTCGGGATTATCTTTTTAAATAGCTTAGGGTTTTCCTTATGAATAAAAGTAAATTGTTTAGTGGGATTAAGAGCTATTTCATTGTCTACTAGTTTTGACATGAGAGAGGCAGCTCTTCTACCTCAGTTTTAATGCTTAGGAACAGAAAGAATATTCCTTGAGATGATTTCAGGAATTAAACCTATGGAAATCGGGTTTTTGTTTTTGATACTTTGTCAAGTGCAATTAAGAGGGGGAAACAAGTAATTTAGGAAATTTCATCTACTTGGAATTAGGGCTGTTAAGTAAGGCCTTTCCTAAAGGAATTCAGAGCACACACAAAGGATCAGAACAGGACTCTGTAACTGCTGTGTGTCCTTGCAGATTTGGAGAGTCTGTGGTGCTGGGGAGCTGTGCAGTGTTTCTTCTCTTTCCCAGACTAGAGATTCGCCTCCAACTCCTGCACTGGCATTAAAACCCTTCAGGGGCAACCCTGGAGTACTCCACTGGTTCAGAGTGGGAGTTAAATTAGTGGCTGCTGCCCAGGACCAGTTTGTTTTCCCTGTTTAGGTTTCCTTTCCAAGTCCTTGAGGGCAGTACTTGCTTCAGGGCAGGTGTCTTCTAAGCCTTACTCATGTCAGCTTGAGGCAGTGGTTTCACAGAAGCTAAAATCCTCTGTGAGGTGGCTTTTGCCCTTTCTGTATCTGAGCTGATGTTGCAGAGGGTTGCTCTCCACTGAGCACAAAGCCTGTCTAGCCCAGGCTCTTTCTACTCTTTCTTTTGAATTATCCCAGAGACCATTAAAAGGAGGAGGAGGTGGTTTATGAAGGACCCTGCACCACTTTGTGAGAGAATGTGAGCTACCTGCACTGGTCCTGGTGGTGTGTAGGGAAGTGCCAGAGCATTTTAATGCCTCCTTTTTAGAAATAATGAAAATAATTAGCAGATGGCAACATAAAAACAAGTTTAGCCTGGTGGTCTTTTTTTTTTTTTTTTTCGCTAGACAAAGCTCACTGAGTGTTCTCCCATCTGAGTGCTTCACCACAACAATTTCTGTTTTCTCTCAATCACATGCTAACCTAGCTTTGAAAAGTCTTATTGTTCATGTCAGCTGTCACAACCAGAACAGTTCTGTCCATGAAAAGAACAGAGACCCCATTAGGACACTGAGGATTTTCTGCCAGCTGTTTGGTGTTTTCTCATGTTGTATCATCAGTTCATTTGGAAAGATTTTGCTGTTCTGCACTCAGCTTATCACATAACGATACCAGATCTGTCCTGAAATCCTTCAGGTACTGGGTTTATGTTCAGGCACAGCAGCATAGATAACTCGGCCACATTGCACCCTGTGCTGTGACTACTGACAGCCACTGGGCAATAGAACTACATTTGAACGGCCTGGTGTTGCTATTTGTGCTACAGGCACAAACATTGCTTTCATTTGTTTAGTAGGTTTGAATAGAACAAAACAACAACCTACTCCTCTGTCTGCAGTTTAGATAATGGAAGAGTATTTCTGGATTTGACTTCTGTTAACAGCTGAAATGGTGAGCTAAGGATTGGCTGAGACAAGATCCACAATGGATGTGAGCAAAGGCTTGTTGGGTGAAACGTGGCTTTGATGAGATCAGCATGCTTAGCAGGCTTCATAAAGCTGGCTTGTTCTTTTATGGGATGGCTTGTTTCTGTGGCAGTCCTTCAGCCTCCTGCTGCTGTGCAGGAGCTCATTGTTACCTGGCAGCATCCATCTTTAGCCCCATATCAATTCCAGGAGCATCCTGGCCTGCACGTTTGGCCAGAACTGGTGGTACCTCAGAGCTATCTCTCAGCTTCCTCAGATCATCTCAGCAACAAAATGTTCTTTTCTGCTTGAGCTTCTTAACTCTCTTGGTTAAGAGGTTGTTACTCACATGTAAAATGAGTGTTCTCTGTGGGATCTGAGACTTGTAACTTTCTGCAATTCCCAGGCAAGGAGGAAAGGCATAGCTCTGATTTTGCTGTTGAAGATGCCTGACTCAATTTCCAGCTTGCCACTTCAGGACCTTTCTTAGGGCTGAGGTAAAGCTGCCCCTCTGAGCTCTACACAGCTTCATTCCCTTGAGGTTGAACAGACACCACTTTTGCACATGGCTGTTTGTGCAAAAGATGTGGTAGCACTGTTCTCTGTCCCTTCCCTGAATGGCCAGCGGTAGCACTTGTGACAGACACAAGCTGCTGACTTTGGTGCTTGCTGACCTGCTGCTGTTTACTCCAGATGGCACCAATAAAGAAATTATTTTCCTCCTGTTTTTATTTATAGCCACTGGGGCTTAGATTTCCTATGGATGCTGCAGCCTCAAAGACTCAGGGATAATGACAAAATAGGAGAAAGTTTCAGCTTGATACATTTCACCCTATAAATTTATGTATACTATAAACTTATGCAACCTCAGCTCTTCAGCACATCACTCGTGTTTGCAGAGCACCAACTGTCAAGAACAGGATGGCCCAAAACACACACAGGACTATTGCTGGTTTTAAGTGAAAGACTTCAGCTCTGTTACAGCTTATGCTTTGCTGTGGTTTTAGGCTTGAAAGTTGGTCAGAGATTATGCACTGGCAGGTGTAAAGCTGAGTTTGACAAGGCAAGGCCTGCCAAAGGCATGTATGGCAGGGTGAGGGGATGTGTGCCTAGATGGTTCAAGAAAGCGTTTTTCTAGTAGTGTTTGGTTGTTTTTCTGGGGTATTTTATTTATTTAACAGCACTCAAACCATGGTATGATCTGTCACGATCTTTAGGGGTAGGGGAACATTGAATGTAGGGTAATTAAGTTGTCTCCATTGCTCTGACAGCACTTCAAACGATTTACAAAGCATATTTAAAGCAACAGTATAATTTCATCAGTGTTAGAAGACCTAAGCCTGTTAGTCCTAGGTGAATTCAGGCTCAATGCTCAGTGTGGGCATTGGTGACATGTTCTGAGCATGGGAAGAAGTCATTGACAAGCTCTGAAGGCTTAGTGGCACTTCTGTATCTAAAGTTTCTACAGTGTAGTTCAGTAACCACTGAAATACCCTTGGACGCCTTCAGGCTAAGCTTTACAGTAACATTCACTCCTGACAAGAACATTGGTGTTGGCACTATTTCAATGTTTTCCTATTTCCCACTGCTAAACCCAACAAGATAGGCCACACTAAAATAGGATTCATTATTTGTGTTCTTGTTAACTGCTTGTAAAATATAAAGCGATTAGCCCGGCAGATGAAGCGCCCATGCTTTCAGGAGTATCAAATGCCTGCAGAGTGAAGCTGGGACAGCTGCCATGAACAACAGCAGGCTCTTCCTGAGGTTCTGTGGGACTGCACTGCTCTCCTGGCAGCTGCATTATTTGCTGCTTGGAGCCAGCACGTGCTTTCCCAGACTTGTTACAAGGTTCTGCCAGTTCTCCCATGGGAAGCTGAGGCACAGTCACCCTTGTGTTCCACACAGATACCACTGTGTTGTGATTGGAAATTCAAGAGCTGGAGCCAGGTCAGTCTTTCCGGGGTTGAACTACCTCTTTTTCAAGTCAAACCTTTCTCAAATGCTTCAGTTCTAAATGGTCTTACAGAGAACACAACTGCAACTGCATGTAAAAACAGGAAGATCTTAAATTACCAGAAGTCACTTGGTTTGAGTGGTTGTTTCTTGCTCTCAGTTATCTTACCTTGAACTTTACTGTGTTCTCAGGGCAAGCAGCCAGGGATCTCACCAACAGCACCGTTCCAACTGCTTCTGCTGACCTCTGCTTTTCTCTCCAGACTTTAGTGCAGGGAATTGTCATGGAAAGGCTCACACCAGCATGGGGACTGAATGGGAATATTAGTTTGGGTGTGGAGGCTGTAGCAGGAGGACATGGTGGGGAAGTGCTTTTGAACACTGTATTAACGGCAACTCACCTGAGCAGGTCAGTGAGACCATGGTATCCACAATCCAGAAATAAACAATACAGGCATCACAAGTTGAGGCTATTTTCAATCCCTCCACCCAGCCCTCATTCCTCCTCTTCCCTTCTCCTGTGCTCAGGTCTTTTTGCTCTTTTCCTCACTTGTCAAGATCAATTTCTGCTATTGCACTCTTTCTTCACAAGCATTTTTCTTGCTTGTGCTTTTTCTTTTATTCTGTCCTTTCTTGCTCATGTTTTGCTTCTTGGTTTGTTTTTTTTTTTTTTATTTCACCCCTTGGTTGTGCTTTTCCTTTGCTTTTTTCTTTGCACTTGTTCTACCTTCCTCTTCTCTACTGCCTTTTACTACAGGTATGGAAGGTATGGTCTTCATTCTGGAAAACCTGCTCAGATTTATGCCAGGTCAGTTATTAATCATTCATAGGTAATGAATAGACCTCAAGTAATGACCAAAACCAGTAGCAAACAATTGTCACAGCTTTGACATAAGAACAAGTGATAGCAAAATCTGGCATTTCCCCAGCTGGAAAAAATGCCTGCAAGGATTCAATTAAAACTTGAATGAAAGAAAGGAATATCACTGTCCAGATACAGAGGTGCTGTGGTACAGTATTTGCTTCAAGTTATCCAGGAATCCACTGCATTTGCAGAATGGATGTGTGCACAAACAGGAAAGCTGCCCCCTCTCCAAGTGATGCTTATCTTCATATTCCCTGGGGGTGACTGGGAAAAGCAAGGAATTAATTATAAATATAAGATCACAGGATGGAAAATGACCGAATATTTATAAAGCTGGCTGCCAGCAGGGCCAGCAGCATCCAGTGGTAGAAGGGAGGATCTAGGGGTGGGGTCTGGTGATTTCTGATGCTGCACACATGAAAACAAAGCTTGTGGCTGATAGATTTGTTTTTATTATTATAGAACAGATGAACTAAAATAAGCCAACAATATAATTTTATGCCAACAGCCATCTTTCTAGCACAGGCGGTGACTGACTCAGTATACCCTTCTCCCCCCGTCCCCGGGCCTCTGGTAAGGGAAAGCAAACGGTGGTGACTCTTGCACATGGTTTTGGACTGCAGTGATCCTACTCCTGTTACCTGTACAGGTGTGCCTGGGAAAAGAAGAGGCAGGGGAGCAGAGAAAAGAGTATATATGTTGTAGGAGCAATAAGCAGAAAGGTTTGTGGATCCTCTTGCACGTTCACATCTTGTGACCAACTAGATGGGACAACTGGAGAATCTTGCCCGCTTTCAACATGTAGCAAGCCCCTAGCTGCTACTCTAGTTAAGCCAGGAGTTTCTTCCCATTCCAAGCTAACAAAAGGGCAAGATGCACTCAGTGGGGGAGCTTTTGGCAGGGTAAGGGGCAGTCTACGTAAAACCAAACCAAAAAACCACCCCCACCCCCCAAAAAAACACCCCCAAACAAACCTGCATTTTAAGCCACTTCAAAGTGTAAGTTACTTCTTATAATATAATAGATACTTTTAAAATGGCAGGACCACCATCCTAGAAAGACCAAAGGGCTTGCACTCAAGACCAAAGAAAGAAAAAACAGAAAACCAACCAACCAAATAAAAGGGGGAAAAAAAAACCCCAAAAAAATAAAAACCAACCAAAACAACCAACAGCGGCCCCACTCTCAAGCTTGACAAACACACTCGTCATCCATCTGAATAGGTAAAAGGAGGAGTGGACAGAAAATAAAGTAAAACTGGTGCAACTTCTCGGCGGCTGGCGCATGAACCCAAAGCTCCGTACAGCCCCGTACGACTGCGCGTCCTGCATGGCAGCATCGCTGCGGTTTCATCGCTGCATATGCCGGTATGTATATCTGAACATATACATACACATACACACAATAGATTATACTGTTTGTAATGTTAGTTTGGGTCCAGCAGGAGGGCTCATCTCTCTTTCACGTGGTTCTGTGCTCCTGCGCTGTTGCTGCTCCCGTTGCCGCTCCCGTTACTGCTGCTCCCGCTGCTGCTGCAGAGGACCTCCGTGAGGTCATCCATGATGGTGGTCTCTTTAGGGTCCACGAGGTTGAACTCCCTGATGAATAGGATAAAGTGTGTGTAGAGTGTGTTTAAATGTCCGTGCAGCTCCAGTGCCAAAGTCTCCTTAAAGTGTGAGGAGTAGATATGGGCCAGCACATGGAACAGGTACTTGCAGATCTTCTTCACTAGGGACTCAAAGGAGTTTGGGAATTCCTTGCCTGAAAGGAAGATGCAGAAACACCATGATAGCACCAGCTGCTCACTCTCAGCCCCACAGCAGCATTTGATTGAGAGCAACCAGCCCAACTTACATAGCAAATGAGGGCCCTGTGTCATATTATCTTCTTTTGACAGGAATTTGGGGGACAAAGCTAAGGAAGTATTAAGCATTTGCATTTGAAGTTAAATTTTAAACCTTAAGGGTTCAAAAATCAGGCAGGAAGTGTAGTTGGTCTCTAAAGCCACTACCTTTTTTGTTACTGGCTGTAAAAATGAGAGGTTCCTCTGTGTCCTTATCTAGTTTGTCCAGGAATGGGTTTTCCCCCAGAACACCAGTTCAGAGATCCTAAAATGGAAGCCAAGGTACATGGGCCTTGGAGGTGTGTGGCAGTTTGTGCATAACTTCATATAACATATTCCCTCATTTCACCGTTGAAATTTTATCAAAGGGAGAGAAACTGCCTCCTTCCAGATCAAGCTGCTTGTAAGCAAAGCTGCTAAATGAATGTTTTCTACACTGTAATGTCCTATATTGTAATGTCCTAGTTTCCCCATTACTTGTTGAAATGGCTCCTGAAGCCAGCTGCTTTTAGTCCTGATTAAGCCCACCTACAATAGCTTCAAGTTTCTATTTTCTTCCCCTTAACCAAAGGCATTGCATGTAGCAATCTTGTTAGGATACAAATTTGAGTTAAAATTACTTTGCTATTGCTTCTCAGCTCTTAAAAATCACATTCTTATTTAATCTTCGTATGGCAAAGGAAAAAGTGCAAACATTCTGAGAGACAATGCAGAGCCTTGGGCAAAGAAAGCAAGCCACATTGCTGCAATCCAATTTATTACCCACATTTCTTAATGCATTGAGGCTCTAATGGAAATAGTAAAGCCACACAAAGGTTGAAGTTTGCTATCAGCAGACTATACTGAACACACAAATGCTGACTGTTTTCAGAATTTTATCCTCTATAAACCCACACTAGAGCATCTCAAAATACCTGAAGAAAAAGGGGTACTAATGATGATATAGGCCAAGGGGTCAGGTTTCTGAGACTTTCACCCCAGTTCATACACAAAGACAGTAAGTCTTTTTTTACTGCAAGAATCAACCAAACTTATAATCTTCCTTAAAAAAACCCCAACCAAAACTACAAAATAAACAGGCAAAGAAAGAAAACTATATATAAAAAAAACCAAATAAAACCCATCAAACAAAAGTGAGAATGAATGCCTACTTTCACTTGACTGATGGCACCCCCCAAGAGCCCCAGGAAGCGGCCATACCATATTTTGTTGGAAAGACATCCTCATCTGTCACTAGTTTCTGCACCGAACTCATGACGAAGTCAACGTACTGAGGAGCAGTGCACTTGATCTTCTTTCCCCGCTCATCATACCAGTAGTACTGTCTGTGGAGAGAAGGGACAGTGTCACCACACCACACTCTGTCTCCTCAGCTACTCCTCCAAGAGGCTGTGTCCAAGTCATATGAAACAACAGCTGCTACAGAAGAGATTCACTTCTTTCTACTCAAAGAACTCGAACTTGCATTGGTCGATTTTGTCTCTCTCCCTATCAGTCTAGGCCAGAGTGCAGGTGGCAGTACCAAGCACAGAAAGCCTTGCTGACAAGATTCCAAGGGCAGGGGTTCTGCTGAGGGAGTGATAATTCCCTGTAGAACTGTGCAAGAAAGCATTACAGAACTATAGTTAAAGGGCAACAACATTGCACAGTGATGAACTGATGAACTTTTGATGCCTAACATCACACAGCATAAATTAGTTGTGTAATGCAATACTGTGAAACAGTCAGACGGTGGCTCCAGAACACTGGCTTTTGCAGACTGGGGCTCTCCAGCATTGGCAGTGATTTCAGGTGCTCCAAATCCTGCTCCAAAATGCAACGTGGGAGAAGTGTTTAGACCCCTTCTGCACATCCATGTGTGTGTTTGAATTCTGCTCTTTATGTTACTGTTACAGACTCCCCCAAACACCTGAATTTACATGTGATTCTGCCACCAGTGAATATTCCTGTTGGATCTTAACAGGCAATACCAGCCCTTCAAAAGCAACCATAATTCAATCAATTAGCCATAATAATTTTGATTAACTGCAGCCATCCCTCAGTTGACCGACAATCTGAAGGCTACAAAATAGCTAAATGCTTGTTCCTTTTTTTAAAAAAGTCATGGTTAATTAAAGCACCTCTAACTGCTACCAAGAGCAGCTACCCACTGGATTAGGCACACAGTGAGAATATTTTACAAATAAAGAATTCAGGAAAACACTTTAAAAGTTTTTTCCCCTATGTCACATCAGACAAGCCTTGAGTTCCAGCTTATGAACTTTCTTCAAAAGGTCCAAGCTCAAGGCACAGTCCAATATCATTATAGGGCTGGTATGAAATCCAGGGTATTGGTCTTCCCCACTGACACTGTTCATGCCCCAAGCCATATGAAAACAAGAGGAAGCTGTGGAAATAAGTAGAGTAGTTTAAGTTATGAGAGGAAAGGCAATTACAAACCTTAATGCAAACATTAAGGTTTTAGAATTTTTCTTCCAGCTCCTTTTCACTATGTAGTACTTGGTCACTGTCGTTTACTAGAGAGACAAGGATTGACTGCAAAATTGCATAAAAAGGTGAGTGGGTGAAAACAGCAGGAGTCAAAAGTTCTTTCCAGAGCTATGTCAGGCATCAAACCCAGCACTTGGGCCCTTAGGCACAGACTGTGCTCTTCACCACCGCTCACTTCCTTTGTACCTCTAAGGAATTACAGAATGTAGTGCACCAACCCAACTTCATTTGTCTACTCCTGCAGTGAGAGACAGTCCCAGGCAATTCAGCCTTAGTTTGGGTCTTAATGCTAATCATCAAGAGGAGAGGCAGGCTGCACTGTTCTACCCCAGCAGTTCTCTCGTGCTGCAGGAATCCTCAATTGCAAGACAAAGCACAGTTTAGAGTTGCCCTTAGGTGCAAAACTGAGTGTTGATAATTGGATTTTAATCAAAAGAAACAATTTGGCTACGGTACAAGTTCACTTATATTCTCATGTAAGTGAATAAATCTGCTCTAGCTTCCCACTGCCTATCCTTTCAGTCCTTCCTTGAAAATCAGGAAATGAAATATGCAAAATTGAAATTAAACACGGTAATGGAATAACTACAAGGACTGTCCTGTTGATCAGAGTAATGTGTTTTCCTCATGTTTCAGCTGCTGTTGAATAGATTTCACAGCTCTCAGGGGAAGAGAGGAGCCCCTGACGTGCCATGAACATCTCGCACCTGGTACATGGCTTCCACCCACGCTGGAGTTATCTCCATGAACAGGATAGGAGCAGTCCAGGGCCATGGAAGGGCTCACTTGGGCACAGAAGCCTAATTGCATTCCACCACTGGCATTGTGACAGCACAGTCCCATATTAGGGAATGGATGGGAAGGAGAAAGGACAAGAAGATGAGACTTAAGGGCACTTTTCAAAAAGTTGCAGATTTAAATCCCCCCACTATGGAAAGTATGAGGAATCCGCAGCTCCATTCTAAATCCCAGGGAGAAATGACTGTGGGTTTACCAGAGAAGAGCCTACAATGCAAATAATGAAGCATAAGACGTGTGAAATCAGAAATGAAATCACTATACTGCATCTTAATATATGTATGTACTTTATCCCTTTTCCTCTAAAACATCCTGGGCTGGTGTTGATGACACGGAAGCCAAGGCAGAACAGAACTTACACCAATATACAAAGAAAAGCTTCTGGAAGGAGGGAAAAGCATATACTGTGGAAATTATTTTGCCTGGGAAGGAAGGAGAGACAGTCCTGATAGAAACACCACAAAACAGGAAAACAGAAAGCAAGATAGAAAGCCAGAGGCAGAAGTGTACTGCTTGTGAGCAGCTGGAACAGCTTTGATGGTTTCACAAAGGCTAAGCAACATTTGGATGGCAGTGAAGAGAAAGGAGGCATCATGTAAAACCACAGAGCTGAGGGAACTTAAATGTAAGAAAATGTAAAACAAGTTTGAATTAGGCACTCTAGAAAGAAATCCCCTCCCTATATAGGGACACTAAGGGCAAGGTAAACATGAGAAAGAAGACTAAAATCAGAAAAAATGAGTGATAAGTGTTATCAATTAAGGGATTTCACTGGACCAAAACATTTTGAAAGGTGGGCTTCTTGAAAGTTTGCATCCATCCTTTATTTCTGCCTTACGAGTTTTGAAGACTCATTCTTTTATGTACAGCACTTATATAGATTCTTATTTAGTACACTCACTGCAGCACTTTGAGGAGTTTCACCCAAATGTCAGCTAGAAAACAGTTTATAGCTCAGGGTGCTTTAAAGCCGGATTGTGTAATAATAAGCTATAAAGCATACTAAATTTTAATAGCAAATACTGTGTTAAAATATAGTACCTGCTTTACAACAAGCGATAAACATATTAATGAGGAAAATTAAGTAATTCCCGAAGTTATATTCATTCACCCTCATTAAAGTCTGAGGATAACTAGCCATTATGGTATTTCTCTTGGCATTATCCCACCTTGCCAGCAAATGCTTCCATCTGTTCTACACTGAGACTAAGTTTTGGTCAGATGTCTCCTAGTGACCATAAGCAGAAATTCTCCACCTCGCTGTATGCAGATGGCTGTGCTATCTCATGTATCTGACAGAGAGCTGAAAGCTGCATCTGTCTGCAGTTTGTCAGTTGGCTGCAGCTTTTCTCACATGTTAAAACCTTACCTCAAATATTTAACTACAACCAGGGCTTATTGTGCCAGCAAATACTTTTAAATTTAGGACTGGGTACTTACAGTGCAATTTGAACATCAAGTAACTTGAAAAGCAACCAGTTCTCAATAGTTACTTGAACATCTCATAAATTAAAAAAGCCTTTCTTAGGTATGACCAGAATGGTGTGATCCAAAATGTATCATAAAGAACTCAGCAGGGAAAATATAAAGGAGAACAGAATACAGACTTTTATATGGAACTACCCAAGAAATCAGCATGGGAAAAAATGGCAAACTGCACCTTAATTCCAAGGTACTGTAATTCTATGGCAATCTTATAGAGCCAGACAGTTTTATTCCAAAGGACAGCAACAAACAGATCATGGCCACAGAAGGCTAAGCCTGGAGTGTCCATCAGGTTAATCAGCAACTGACAGCAGTGTTCAGGTGTCTCTCTTTATACACTTCAGACAGGTCCAAGGCACAGTGAGCCACAGCAACTGCTGCTTCTCCAACACAACAAGCACATCCTCAGCTTACCAGAGCTAGGAAAGGCACAACAAAAAGATGAAGATTTGGAGAACTCAGTTTTGAAAGGAGCCCACAAAACTGAACTATGCTGAGGTGTGTAGGCAGCTGATCTCACCTATGGCTTTTCCACAGACCCACACACTTACTAGAAGCAAGCAGCCTCCAGCTTGCAAGCATGAATCAGCCACCTTCCCAAGTACAGGAAGGTACTGAGGCTGTTATGATTTAGCTACACACAAACTGTTTCAAGTGCTTCACCCAAGTATAGACATGCTTCCTGTTATTCCCAAATAGCGCATTTTTTCACTTTTCCAAAACAAAGGATAAGAACATTCTGCTATTAGTCCCCACCACTAAAAATACAGGCTACAGCTGCAGTTGCCTACAGGCATTTCCTCTCTTTATTCTGCAGCACAAGGTGCTTACACAGAATTCTTGTTTAAGGCTCACTAGAGCAGAATGGAGCAACACTAATATAGGTTCCCAATCACCACCTCCTTTTAGCCACTATTTCCCACGAGCCAAGTGGATAAACAGTTAAACTCAGTGCTTGGGACAGCTAGTGCTGCATCAGGAATTTAAACATGAGCAAGCTTGGAAACAAGAATCAACAAAATACTCATCTTACTGCTCACCATTTCTTATTTAGAGACATGCTGTCTCCTTTTGATAAAATCTGGGTCCAGAAGAGATTTATTCCTTTTTCTACCAGTTTGGTTTCAAAGACTCTAGCATGGCCTTTAACTGACAGTTATCATTCCAACTTGTACATGCAAAAATACCCTCCATACACTTTGCGTGCTTCTGAGTGCTCTCAAAGAAAGCCCCTGATATTAATTTTGAGTGTGCAAGATAGCCCAATGCATTAAGCAAGGCTTTCCTTCTAAGAAGGATGTAATGACTGTCAGAGATACAATATAGAGTTATGGTTCTGTTGCATATTCCCTGGGATGTTGTTTGATGTACTATGACATTAACTGCCCAGTCGTCTCTTTTAAAAATCCATCTCAAGTAAATTAATCCCAGGAAATGCAAGAGGAGGGAAGAAAAGGACTATCAACACATGTTGGAGGGAAAAAACCCAAAACACAACAGGCTTATTCATACTTGACTGGATCTCATATTCCATCATGTTGGACTGTGCTCATCAGGAGCAGAAGTTTACTGTAACTTTTTCTTATATTCACACTGTACAGTAACACTACAAAGCTTTCTTTCAGAACTGCTAGTCAATGTTAGTAAGTTCTAGAGACAGAACACCAAAGCAAGAAGTTTTTCTTACTCTTGCAACGATGCCACTTGTGTCCTCTGTGCCCAGGGGCTCAGGCAGAGAACCTGTGGCTCACGTCAGGCTAGAGGTTATCCACCACAGCCTGGAGCTGTGTCAGAGTTCCAGCTCCAGAAGAACCCTCTGAGGTTTTCTCAACTCGCTTCTTCTACCCCACCTTCTCTGGAAACTCAGCACTGTAACCAGTATGGACAGTCCTGCCCTGCCCTTGCTGAGGAGCACCCTTCATGCAGGGACTTCCATGAGCAGCTGCACTGCAGGCTCAGGGCTGAGCTCTCCGTGGCAGGGGCACAACAAAGGACATGGGGACCTGTGGCCCAGCCAGCTCGCAGACATAGCAGGAACTGACAACCCCAAGACTCACTCAGGCTTTTTCAACTGTGAGAGTATAAAAGCCCAGGGTTTCCTTTGTTCGAGGCCCCTCTGTGGAAGGGCCAGATTGGGCAGTTATGAGATTATTTAGTTACTGTACCAAGTTAATTGTAAGGATCTTGACATCTGAGATTCTGCTATGGAAAACCTGGGTCAAGCCAGTAGGAAAAGCTGTCCTGAGTGAGTGTAGGGTGTGTACCTGTGAAAGGGCCTTGGTCCCAGCTCAAAACTGACTGCCTTAGTGGCTCCTGGATGGTCAGACAGGGAAGGTTCCTTAACATTCTCCTTTCCCTCTCCTCCAAATACACACATGGTCATTTGCCTCTGATCTGACCTTATAAAACCAGCTCAGAGCACTCAGAGATTCTCATCCTTCTAGTTCTCCACCGAAACAGATTTCCACCACAGTTCCCTGCTGAAGGGAGAGAAGAGGATGCACAACTGACACATTCTCAACAAGTAGAGACCTGCTGTAAAACACTTGTCTAATGCCATCCAATACCAATATCCTTCCCCAGGCAACTCTGAAGACATGGAAACCTTGCACATGTAATAAATGAAAATATTTACTTACGTATTGCACACTGCCATGGTCTGACATGACTCTCCTGTACAGAACTCTGAGATTGTACTATACTGTAAGTTGATGTGATGAAAGAAAGTTGTTGCTGAAAAATAAACAAAGGAAAGAAATTCAGAAGTAAAATACTTTCAAACACTGGTTATCCTCGAGACAATTATTTAAATACAGCAAGTGAAGCGACCTCAGTCTTGAGCCTGGATACAAATTTAAACATAGCTAAATGAGCCTAATGATGAACTGCAAAACAAAGAGGTACACAGAATGAAAGCTCTTGTTTTGATTTAAGATGAAAGCACTATGATGCATTAGCTCTTATTACTCACAAAGCAGTAAGACTGGAAAGTGTCTCCATCATCAGCCTCACCTTTACAGTAGAATACTCTGCTAAAAGCTGAAGGCAAACAATTTGCTACCTTCTTTTGAAGTCAGACTTAAAATCTACAGTGGCTAGAAAACAGCACTATTAGTTTTCACAACACGTCTCCTTGTAAAAACAAAAACCAGCATGAAACCTAGTACACCTCTAGTTTTTAAAAATCTCCTGAGATAATTTAACTTCTTAATACTTCTCACGAGGCAGTCACTTTTTCTTAATGAGTCTCTATAAACTTTCCTTTTGTGGAGTTTAAAGTAGTTTCTTGCTACTACCACACACTGTTGAAAACATAAACAAGAGTAGGCCATAGATGTAGCTGAGGACTGGCAGGAATAGCCCAGAAAAGTAGAGCAAATCAGGGCTGAAGTGCACAGGTACAGCATTCAGTCACAGTAGTTGGTCACATCTCTGAATTTCAGCCAGTCTACTGTTTAAAACCACAGTAATTCCACCAAAATTTAGGAGTAGGGAGGAAAAAATACGACCAAAAGACTTCACAACTTCTGGCTTTAGGCAAAAGCTACTTTACCTACAAGTCTTTAGAAACTACATTTTTACAATGCTTCTGGAAGGTTAGTAGCTGGAGTCAAGAAACATGCAGAACCAGCCAGTTTAGGAAACAGTCAACGGGAATCTTGATGGTTCTCCAAAGAGCATCCAAAACTGCAGTGCCCTCAGTGCCACAGGGAGAGAGCTGGAAGGAGGAAATGCATCAAGGCTTTCATGCTGCTGAGCACAGCTGGGCTGTGCGTGAGACAGCTTAATTACCACTCAAGGTATAATGACATGCATTACACAGTAAGTATAAATAGTCACTGAGTGCTTCTCTAAGCACTGAAAACAGCAGAAAGAGTCAATGAATGGCCTCTCGAGGATGGACAGCAAGCTCAGAGCTGTATGAGCACAATACTCACTGTTGCTGGCAAGCCATTCATTGAGGTCTATTTCCCGTGGTAACATCACTAGTTCCTTAAATTCGAAGTCAGTAATTCTGGATTTTGTGTATTCTGGCTCTAGGTAAAGTTTCTTCTCTTCTGGTGCTGGCTTTTTACCATTTGGCTTTCCCTTGGACTTCCTGCAAAGGATTGAAAAAGAGAGAAGTGGGGTTAGTTCTACTGTTGAACAACTACAGAAACGTGAAAGCAGCTGGTTCATCCAAACTCCTGTATTTGCCTTTGCACTGCTCCTCCTGCATCCCCTTCTCCATAGCTTCATTTTGCTGCTCCATCTCCCCTGCCCTTTGGCCAGCCAAGACTGTGAACTCCTGGAAGAGCACTGGTCTCTCCTCAGGCCTGTGAACAGTGGTGACAGCAGGACAGCTCTGTTCCTGAAGGAGCCCATGTGAGGACCTGCTGCATGACACAGTTCCTGGTCACCCACAGAATGGGAGTCTGACAAACAGCAAATCTGGCTGCTGCAAGAAGATAGCTGGAAAAGCTGGTGCTGCTTGTTCAAAGCCTACAGCATTCCTTGCTCTCCAGCCCTATTAAAAGCCTTCTTAAGTGAACATCTATGACTCCAGCTAAAAGCAGTAGTAACTACAAAAACACCTGTTTTCTCAATTCCAGGGATACCTGGGACAGAAAGATCTGAGTTCGTGTTTTTCTGAAAACCCTTGGAAAACCATCAATGCATTATGAAATAACCTTCCATTTGGATTTATAAAAGCACAGAAACCACATTCCATAAAAGACGTTTATCTTCATGGCATATTGTGACTTTCCATCACCCATCTGTGAAGTGTTTGCTGTAATCACTAGAGTTTTCCTCTCACTTGTTTTTAAATAGACTCTCAATCCAAACCTGGACCAAGGATTCAGTAAGACTTCAGAGGAAGGACAACGGGTCAAGCACTTTGGTCTTTTAGGCTATGTGGTCAAACATCCATGTGTTCCTACAGTTAAAAAATCCACCTAAGCAGAGATGGAAGATCTATTTAATGGTGAGACACAATCATAGGGCAATACTTGCTGTCCATTATAATTTAAAAACAAGGAAGTGATGTCAGCTCTTTTTTGATCTCAGTCTGTCTTCACTTAAAGTGATTTCTAAGGATCTGAAAAGGCAAGACAAGCCCACCTTTGCAGATGACTGCATTAAGTTTCCCATCAAAACTCATTGAGATCTCATCCAAAGGGAACAGACCTCACATTATGGCTCTTAACACACTTAAATAATCTTCCAACTGTGTTCCTGTCTGAGATACATGCAGGCTTAATTTTTGCTGTGAGGATGTGATACACATCTTTCCTGGAATAGTGTTTGAAGTCTCAGTGCTCTTCAGAAAGGCCACCATGAAGGAAAATCACGGAAAACTTGGTGACAGCAGCACGATATACACTTATAGCCTGATGATGTATTGACACAGATGTGCAGAAAGCACTGCAGGTGTCTGGCAGGGAACAGATGGTCACACCTTCTTTCCTATGTTAATGAGAAAGTTGGGCTTCATGGTTTAAGACAGGATGCCTGTGACATATTTTTAAATAATACAACATAGAACATCTTTCTAAAGAATACAAATACAGAATGAAAATAAACTGAAGGCAGTACTTGTGAAGATGAATTCAGCACAAGAGATGTAATCCTGCACATTTCCTTCCATGTCTTTTTTCCACAGCAGTGCATACCAATCCAAATGGAGCCTGCAGGATTTGTCCCTTATTTAATGAAGTGAACCGGACTAATTCTCATAGCCACTCCACAAAGGGATGTTTTAGGATGTGAGAATTCAGTTGTTCGTCAGTGCAAGGCTCTTAATACTGAGGGGTTACTCAGTTAGATAACAGTTCCTGGTTGTCAGACTATTCCTGTCTTCAAACCCTTGCATTTGCTACATTTAGTGGTTTCTGGGTTTAGTTTGGCTGGGGGGGCGGAGGGAGCCAGGATTCTGGCATTCAAGGATAAGTTGATTTTTTTAGAAAAATTATAGTTCTAGTAACAGTCATGCAGAAAATACCTTCAGCTTCAGACATTGGTTTGACAAACCGCATTAACCACACTCGGGGAAAAAAGTTATCAGTGACAAAGAGTTCGGATAGAGTTTCTGTCTTTGCTGTAGCTCAGGATAATTAAACCAAGGGCCCCAGGTTAGGGCTGTGCCACATCAGCTAAGAGCAGTCTTCTGTAAGGAGGAGGAGGGAAGAGAGAGACAAAGAGGTCAAAGACTGTCAGAGTCAGGCTGCGGAGGGAAACCACAGAAGGAAGCAAGACACATGAGACTGAGACAAGCCTTCCATCACATGGGAATGGGTGGGGTGTACCTCATCCTCATTTCAGTGTATCCTCCCCATTTCAAGAGAATAAACCAAAAATTCAACACTGAATATATTTCACAAGTTTGCTACTGCATAGAACACTACACTGTCCTTTTGCAAAATCCAAAGCCTCTCATTTTCACACAAATGTCAATTCTCTGTTAGATCAGTACACGCAGCTGCTTTGAGTCTTTTAAATAGATTGTGTAAGTCTTTCCACAACTGCCTTGTGCTGGAACTGGAGAACTTCAAACAAAAGCTTCTTGAAGAATCCCATGCCCTGCCCTTTTCCAAAGCTTTGGCTTGGTTTAAAAAAAACCTCTTAGGTATCATCATAGAACCTGCAAAATACCCAGAATCACTGCTATCAAAGGATTTATTCACACCACTAAATGTCAAATTGCTATGTGCAGCACAAACATCTTGCTAACCTTTGGCAGCTCCTGAGACCACAGCAAGACCACAGAAATTGTTTACACCAGCACATTTCCATGACCTGCATGCAGTGCAGCTGGGACACTACATGGTCCCAGTACTGTAAGTACAAACTAAAAAAAAAAATAAAAAAAATCCAGCCTTAAAAATGTCATTTTGACCTGGGCCATGTATCCCTCTCCAATCAGGCAGAATTTAGCTTCTACTGAGTTACTCAAATTAATTGAGTATGCTCAGTCTAGGCTGTAAAACTGTGGCTTTAGTTTGGGAACTATCAATACCAGCCCATAGTGTAGAGCATTGTCTTTTTAAACTTACAAAGCTGGAGCATACAGCAGTATGAAAAAACTCTGGTTTAGAAACACAACTACATATGATTAAAATCAACCAAGAATACTGCCATATTACAAATAAACCAAAGCTCATTCATTCACAATCACCAGGATTACCAACTGGTGCAAAGTTTAGGAATAAGCTTCCTTCCCTCTGCTCACCCTACATCCAAATTCACTGCTGTTTCAAAAGCCTGTTAAAAAAACACCAGCTGGACTCAACTCCAAAGGCACAAGGTGAAATATCCATTACCTCCTTTTTGTGAGCTCTTCTCATTCAAGATGCCTTCCTTAATTTTTCATTTTATGTTTAAAGTACACAAATACAAAAAAATGTCAAGAACAGTTGAGTTTTACTGTTATAGTCACGAAACACCAAAAATTCATCACCTGTAAATGACTGTTTATTGGAAAACAAAACTGTCATCTAAGACCACAAAAAGAGCAGAATTTTCAAAACTCAGCTATAGGCACCTCAAGTCCTGATTCAAGTTTACATAAGTCTTTCTTCAAAAATTAGAGAATTCTACTAAATGTCTTAACATTCCATACCACATCAACTGTATCACCCAAGCAGCTGCAGAAGTAGCTGTTATGCAGCAGTTTGGTGGTCTGTGCACAGCCTAGACAAGACCTGTCTATCAGTACTTAAATACTAATTAAGGAAAGAAACATCTTTAGGGAATCCAAGGAGACAGCACTCCACAGTTTTTAGTGACAGGTAAACCAGAGTACAAACTTATTCCTCAGACAATTCCCAGGTTAGGTCTGCCTCTGGTTTTAGGCACCCAATTGAACATGATGCCACAGGCCAAGTCACACCCAAAAATAAATTTCAGGGAAGAAAAAGTGATGGGAAATGGCAGAAGAGAGATTGCTCACCTGAATCTTAGAAGAAGGTTCAGCAAACTGGCATGAGGCCAAGACCTTACAACACTGATGCTTCTAGCAGGGCTGCCATACTCAGCCTTGTGTCCAGCTAGAAAACACATCAGCTGCAAGGCTGCCTGGATTTCACTGGAGAGGTATAAGACACTTCACCAAATGAAGCCCACTGATGATTTTTGTCCCTAGTCTAACTGCTTTGTTAAGATCAAATAAAATTGTCAATTTCCCAGCTTGCTTTCTTATCCCAAGTCAGTTAACAAAGATCCTCCTCTAATCTTTCCCTCTCATTTCTCTCTTGATCTTGATGCTCAGCAGTTCCTTGGTTTAAAAAACCCTGCACTTCAGAGCATCTTCAAAGCACCATCAAGGTTTAGTTTTAATACCATTTTGAGGAAGTGTTATTCCCATTTCAAAGCAGAAACTGGCTGTAAGGTTCAAAGACGATTCATGGTACAAATGGTAAAGGTGTGCTTCAGTGTGAACCAACATGGTCTGTTTGGAAAGAAGCACACATGAAGCAATCTGATTTAGCTGAAGAAGGACCAGAGACTCAATGTCTCCACATCCCAACATGGATGTGCTTCATAACCTGATGTAGTTCACATCACTTCGGAATTGTACCAGGTATTCATAGTTCTGGTCATGCACATGGTTTATTCCCAGGTTGATCACACAGAGGGAAGGCTAATGATTGATTAAATGCCAAACTTCCCTAAACTGACCACGCTATTTTGGATGACCTCTACCAGTTCCTTTTTTTCAGAGGGAACCAGCACAGCTATAGCACAGCTATAACAATTTCTTGCTGTCTCCAGCAACCTGTGCAGTTTCTTACATTGATCTGAAACTGAAATCTCTTCAAGTAAAACTGATGATACTTTGATCCCCCTCTCCCATCCTCCACACCAAACCAACTGTCCTTGGGGTGAATGGCTGTTTACTTTTTCTTTTGGAAGTAGTCTGGCATATTAAAATGGAAACAAGTGTAACTTTAGAAAGTTAAAAAAGTTATTTTAAAAGTCTATAGTGGTGATAAGCAGAGCTGCAGGCAAAACTCCCATTATTCTGTGCCCTCCTGGATCATGTACCAGTTTCAGGTTCCAACCAAGTCTCAAACACCCTGATTTCCATTGGAAAATATACAGAACAGGTCTGACAGGCCTCACATGGTCAATCTGTCTGTTTGCAAACTTCTAAACTCACCAGCCATCTCAAGGCTGCGAGGATGAAAATCACCATGGATCATGAACCTTACAGGATAAAGACACGTATTTTGTGATTAATGTGGTGTGGTTTTGTGAACTTTTTTTAGCAACTGACCCTATTCCTTACACAAGGTTAACTGCTATAATCCCAGAAATCCCCACAAATTCAGAAGAGAGTAAGTCTCAGCTGTTGCCAATCCAGCTGTGACATATTCCATTAGTGTTGGTGAGAGTACAGCCCTGCACTCCACACAAAAAATGATACAAAAAGAAAAAAATTGTTTTAAGGAACATCAAAACCAAAGATGTCCACAGAAATATTACCAAATGATATTAAAAACAACACTGAAGGGTTTGGGGCTTATTTTAAAGTAACCAGGCTTGCATTTTACGACCCATATAGCTCACAATCTGGAATCACTTGGGGTTTAAATGGTGCACTCACAGCTAGAACTTTTACTGAGATTACTGTCTGCAATAGCAACACCATATTCCAAGTACACATCTACACACTGAACTAGCTGATATCTCAAACTACCTGGGCCTTCAATTTTTCATCCTGTAATTCTTTTTTCCTTTTTGAAGTGCTGTGTTTTAAAACACGAACCACTATAAGAAGTGTTATAAAGTGAAGTACTCCTACCAAAACCTACCTTTTGGCTCTCTTAAGGATGGGGGGTTAGCTTCTTAAAAGACAAAATTAGAGAGGCAGTAAGACTACATTGTAGCAGTGTCCTTCAGGCCAAACTTCATGAACACTGCTTTTATTCTTGCAGTAAATAAGAGATTAGAATTCAAAATCAAAGGTGTTTGCATTTTAGCTTCTCTCCTCTTCCATTCTTTGGCTAGGGAGTCAAAGGGGACGTGAGTGCAACAGAAGAGGGAGTAAAACACATTAAGGCAAAAAAAAAATTCCAATATTCAAGGTCTCTCCCTCTAACGTACTCCCTTTACAGAAAGGAAAAATACTGATTTCAGCCATGAGCAGAAGGCTACAGCTTTGTAACCAGGTCAGGTGCTCACAGACACACTTCTTACCTTTACAGGCTTTTTATGTGGCCCTTTACTGGAAAGAAATTATCAGTTAATTTCTGGTTACAAACATTCTGCGTAAGCATGGGAGTCCTGAACCCATCCATAGCAGGAAGGAGACAGTTTTATGAGCTAAAATTTATGAGGCCAAGTGACAGGAACAACGAAGAAGCAAGTTATGCCAGTTCTTACAGATCAGGAACAAACTCCTGAAGGCTTTCCAGTTTCCTACCCAGCAGCCCACCGCCTTTTCTCCTCAGTTAAGAGCAAGAACTGGAAACTAAGAAGGGCTACAGAGCTTAAATCCCTTCTTGTTAATTCAGTGTCTTTGTTTACTTGTACAGCATGCACAAAAAGGGGAATAACAGCTTCCTTCAAACATCAGTTGAGCTGCCCTTCCTTTGAGAACAACGCTAGAGACGATGTTTTTATTTCCCCTCTTTCTTGAAAACAGCACAAGATTAGCACCTCTGGAGGTTTTTCTGCAATCTCATGTCCTGTTTTAACCCAGATCACTGCTAAGTCTTCAGCTGGAAATGCCACGTGACAGCACACCCAGAACACAAATCCTGGATGTACACATCGACATTCAGGACTGGGAAAGAAAAGAACATCAGCATGGGAAAGGAAGCTGTGCAAGGCATTGGAAAGCAAGTCCAAATCCCAGTGCAGCATTCAGTCCAATTGTTCACAGATTGCTGTGGACAGTGCTTTTCTCCAGGATTGCAGAAAGGAAGGAGACTAAGCTTTTTTAAGGCAGTCTTCATTCTGATCTCCTCTTGCCACAAGTCTCTGACAGACCCCTCTGACCTCAGCTTCATTCTTGTCCTCTCTCCTGCCCTGGGTTAGCTCCAGGGCTTGGTTTCTGCGCAGGTCTAGGGGGCTGCACAGCATAAAGCGTCTTTGGCAGCATTTCTGGCCCTGCTTCTTCATTTTTGTTCTGTTTTTAAAAGTTACTAATAGTTTATTTAAGAGGAGGAGGAAAGAAGAATGTACCCTACATGCCAGGGAAACTTTTTCTTCGGGATTCTCATAGTGGCTCTTTGCCTTAAAAGGGAATCTTTGCTTGGCCTCCGGATGCTCTGCTGTAAACAGTCGGTGCCAAGGCATGGCAGGCATGTTAAGGATGACAAGTGCCATAACATTATTTCATAATGCTGCTTCTCAACAGAGACCCCAAAACATTCTGCAGGGCCAGACTGAGCTCCAGCTGGTGCTGCTGGCACAGCAAGGAGAACATGGGGCACCTGCACCATGCCATGTCTGGTACACCAGGCCTTTCCATGTTGTAATACTCCCCACCCACCTACCGGTGAAGGGGCTGGAGCACAAGTCCTACAGGGAACAGCTGACTGAGCTGGGGTTGTGTGGCCAAGAGAAAAGGAGTCTCAGACTACCTTAACACTCACTACAACTACCTGAAAAGAGGTTGCAGCAAGAAAAGGTAACAATGGGTAGGAGAAAGGGAAATGGACTCAAGGTATAGACTGTGTATTAGGAAAAACTTTTTCACCAAAAGAGTTATCAGGCCCTGGAGGAGGCTGCCCAGGGAACTGGTGGAGTCAACATCTCTGGAAGTATTTATGATGTGTGGATATGGTATAATAGCAGATTCAAGGACCTCAGAGGTCTTTTCCAACCCAAACAGCAGTGATTCTTACCTCCCTGGTCCATCAGCTCCCAGCACAAGCTGGTGTTTGCCTACAGTGGTGTGTCAGTGGCACATGAACTCTCCTGCTGAGACTCCCAGGGGTTCCTCTGCTGGTGGCCAGGGTTCCCCATCTTGTCTCCAGTGCAGTTCTGGGAAAAAGGGCTGCAGAGGCAAGGCCAGGCAAGCCACAGCTCAGCTAATGCTACAAAAATGTGCAGAGTGCATTCTTGTGGTAAAACACACTGCAGTGGAGTTCTCTTTCTTCCCTAGGCCTACCTGCCAGAACTACTCCCCCAGACTGAACGGAGGTATCCAGCTTCGGACTGCACAGTCCTTGCCCTCTCCAGCTTCCCCTCCAGATAACACAACTGGGACACCAGGGAAACCATGTCCAACGGGAAACAAACAGATTACTTATTTCTAGGAGCCAGTAATGTAATTTAAAAGAAACAATTCACTAGAAGAAACAAAAGTACCCAAGCAATATGCAGTTGTTTTTCATTTTGAAATGTTCTCTTTTACCTTGGTGGCAAAAAGCCTTCACGTATCCCAATCAGGTGGTGCCAGCATGAAGGCTCAGCAAGATTCTTTACTTAAGCAACTTACTGCAGTCCAGATTTCTGGTAACTTGTGGAATAGGAAATAAAAAGGACCAATCTTTCCTATTTTCAACATCTCTACATGGAGCCAAATAAGGTCTGTGGTAAGAGAGATTCAGTAGGTCATAGACTAAGTGGTGTAACAATTAATTTACTCAATGCTTAGAACAAACCACACAGCAGAGCACTGAGTCAGAAGTGCCCAAGTCCTGAGCCTGAGAATGACATGGAATAGTGGCTTTTGTTTGGTTTTTTTTGTTGTTGTTTTTTAAGTCTCCACTTGGCAAACCGTCTGAAAGGAAGCCAAAACTGAACAGAAAGAGGGCAAATCCCAAATCCCTGCTTGAGAAGGTGTCTCATAATATATTCTCCCATGCTTGCAAATCCTCCTCCCCTGGAATGGCACTCAGAGCAGACCCTGGTGTGGGGACAGGAGAGGCCACCCCATGCTGACTCTTTAGTACATCTCTGCCCAGACATTCATCAGCTGAAAATACCAGGCTGGAGCTCTGATCTGGGCTTTGTCTTGTTAACACACAGCTTATTTCAGTCCCCAGGCAAACACTCCAAACCCATCAGGCCCATACACAATACCAAGATAAGGATGCTCCTGTATCCTTGTCTCCCTTAGAGGAAAAATGCCATTAGTATTCAAGCAACACAAATGCTTCCTCATCATCCTCCACTGCTAAATATACTCCCATACTGCAGCTACACTGTAGGGCCAGGATTCTTTTCACCACAGATATCTGCACATGTAAATGTTTACATCTCAGCCCTCCAAGGACCTTTAGAAACCAGCAGAGATAAATAGTTCTTTCTCTAAAACAGAAAACATTGCAGAGATCTACAGCATACCTTACATTTCTCTAATTAAAACACACAGAGAAAGGAGAAAATTGGCTCTCAACAGAGAGCAGACAATGGCAGAGCCAGTGAGCCTGGTTGTTACATGTGCTGCAAAGGAAAGATTGTCCACAGAGCCTTGAGAACAAGTGATCTGCACCAAGATTTAAAAGCAAGTTTTGGAGTGGCTTTTAACACCTTTTTTTTTCACTCTGGGGAAGTCAAATATAGATCTGTCAGGTTTGTCATTATATTCAGAGCAGTATTTTTTCAGCAGACAATTTGAAACTCCGGAGGCCAGAAATACTGCCTGCAGAGAACAAGGAAAAACTATGTAATTGACCAAAAAAAGTTTTATCTCTCTTTTAAGGTTTTTAAACTCTACAAATTGAAAGAAAAATTTAAAGTACTGAGTAAAACCACAAAAAATTCTCAATTAACAAATCTATTCCCTGTGTCTTTTCTGACATGTTTATTAATTTAATCAGTGATTTATTATCCTCTAATCTCCTATTGGAACACAGGGTTATTTTAGCTTTTACGTCATTATTAAATTCAGGTTTTGGCAGTAACTGCTCCTCCTGGCTACTCTGATACAGCCCTGTTATCTCTAGATGAGCACATCCAGTACCCTGTGGTGCACCTTTGTGGAGAGAGAGTTCACCACTACAGCAAATACATCACTGAAGGCACTGTTATGTCCCAACCCTGATGAAGTTTGTAGAGGTGGAAGACTGCAAAGCTACCTTTTTATTTCTAAACCAAGCAAATTTGATTTGGAAACCTCATGGCCTCGTAAATGAGGGATTTCACAACATAGCTTGCACAGAGTTGCTTTTCAGGATGGAACTGTGGTTTAATTGCTGGGAATTATTTCACCATGGCAACCTGGCTTCAGCAATCAGACTTCTTGCTATATAGCCCAAGATATACAAATGCAGACAGCTTGCTCTGTTCAGAGAGTACCAGAGTACAGACAAGTTTGTCTTTGTAAAAAATGGTTTAGTTTCCTCACTGCCTTCTTGCCTTGCAAGCTCTCTTTGTACTACAACAACCAAAAATTACCTGACAATATAGACTAGTTTTATGCACTACTGTAGTCTAAAGAAAACCTGCAACAGCAAAACCACATTAGATACGCAGGTCAAGCTTACCCAGACACTGTGTTTTGGAAGATGGGTGCACATAGTGTCTCATGTACTTGCAATGTGAAACTACAACTATTTAGGCACGAAAAGTGTCTTGCATCAGAAGGACAAGTTAGTTATTTCTGTTGTGAAGAGACTGCCTTCCTGCTACAGTTCCATCTTGGGAAACAACACCTATATCACACAGTAGGCAGGACTTCAACAGCTGAAACCTTCACATAAACTTTGTCTGCTTTCCATCTAAAAAAATGTGCTTTAATGAGACAGAAATGTGCTAGGGCACACCACAACTGAGAGTGCACATGGAAATGAAATTAACAACACAGCTACTTCAAACATCTCAGCTTTCTTAGAAGGAGCTTCAGTACACAGTACAAACTCAGACACATAGCATGGGGAAAAACAATCTAAATTGTTTTCAGCATTCATAAGCAATTTTGCATGCCTGCAGCTGTCACCTCACTTTTAAAGCATGTGTACTAGCACACACATGTGCATCTTGCAGCATTGACACACACAGCTGGGGGGAATTCAATCACCCACCAGTCATTAGTTATTGAGCAGGTTGGGCAAAGAAATACCAATGTGCAGAAGCAGCCCCACCTAAAATTTTCATCCTCTGTATCAAGCTCCACAAACTCATCTCTTACACTTTAAATTAACCACAGCATTGTAACTAGGAAGGATATTTATTCACTAGAAAGTATTATGGGTCAAGGTCACTTCTCAATGGCAGAGATCAACAATTTTTCCTGCCCTTTTGTTAAAATTTTGGCTTTAATTTAAACCAAAGTCAGTCCAGGTAAGTCACATCTCTCCTGGCATGCCTTAGACCAGATCCTGTGAGGAGAAGCAGGGCCTTTCAGTTTTAGTGTGAGCTATCTTGTTAAACTTAAAAATTGAAGTCCATAGAAGGCATAAATTGTGTGTCTCTTCATAAGGTCAGAAAGAAAAGGAATCAAAGCATTATCTTAACTAGGTAACTTGCACTGACAGATGATATGTACAAACTTTCACAAGTGTAACTATGCAGTTAATTTTTAAAGATTTTTGACAGAATGATGCAATGCTCTGTTCAGTTCTGTCAACAATAGCTCATAGCTGCTTCAGAATTTCTTAGAAACCAGCACATTGAAGCTCTTCTGTACAACAGAGGAAGGAAAAAAAAATCTATTTAAAATACAAACTATGGATTCATAGGCCAAACTAAAGAACATTTGAATGATTGAAAAAATAGTAGGGTGGGTAATAGTTTAATTACTAGTACAATCAGATCACTGTTAATTAGCTAGTGAAACAGCAGTGATTCCCAAGCCTAATTTATTACTTTTCCAAATACACCACAGGAGACTGAAAGGCAAGTAGAAACACCTTTACAGGCATATTGATCCACTAGCAACCAGGAATAAACCCATAAATACACAAAACTTCTACTGATACCTCCAACAGCCTGCTAAAATATAAATTCAGTCTTTTAATTAAATGCTGAAGCACAAGAAATTGGTTAAGGAAAACAAGTATTTTTCAAAAACAAATACTAAAATTAAATGCATAGTTGTGTACTGAAGTTGTTTCATTCCCTTGGCTGCATGTGCAAATGACAAAAAGGATCTTTAACTGTCCATGTGGGATTTGCAACTGATCAGTTCATAGAAGCTGAGACCAACACCTGAGACATTCCTCAAAATGCCACGTGAAGCCACACTTCTGCCCCAGCTTTTGCAACCCAGTGTCACCCCACAAAGCAAGGGATGGTTATGCGTGGATTTAAAAATGTACTGATTTGAATGATATACTCAGACATAAAAAAACCTTTCTATGCTGCAAAGCAACAGAAAAGTAACTATTTCAGTTGAGAGAGAATACATCTTCCCCTCTGTCCCACACAGAATGTGGTCTCAAGACCTAAGCTTTGCCTTTTCCCTGCATAGCTCTCAAGAGGTTTATCAGTCACATCAAAACTGGGGACTCTGTAAAAGAAGGAATCAGCAAAGCCTTTTTATCAGAATTTTCCTCTTCCCTGTTGTGCTAAGTGCATCCTGCTGATAGTCAGCACCTTCCCTGTAAGGCTTTGGTGTTCTGAGCCTGGGATGTGTGGACACACCGGACTGAAGAGCAGATCTGGGTGTCTGGGTGTGAGTGGAGCCCACCAAGGTGCACCTTGTGTCATCCCACCTTTGTGTGAAGTTACATAAACCATCAATGAAGAGACCCAAGCCTTCTTTCTTCAGCAACTCCATGTACTTGGATGGTGTGCCAGGACTACTTTTTCCAGATAGTAAGCTGAGAGTTTTAGTATTTTGCCACTACCTGCCCTTCTGAGGGCAGCTGCACTCACTGCTGATTTTTCCACATCCACAATGTTCCTTTCACCTGGGGAGCAGCTGCTACCACACGTTCTTGCTGTCTGAGCAAAAGCACTTCTAAACTTATTTCCCTATCAGACAGAAAAGAACTTAAAAATTAACAGAGCAGAATTTTCTGACAAGCAACCTGGCTTCAGTGCTAATGGGATCCATTCACTCAAAGAAGCAGGCTTTTTCTTCAGAAAGCTGGAAGAAAGGGTTAATCCACATACATCCAATCCCCTTTCCTTTCCAGAGACTAGGTGCTAGCAGCTCTTAAAAGAAATGCAACATCTCCTCTCTGACAGCAATTTGCTGAAGTTTTAGTTAAGATTCTGTTGAACCCCACTGAATCCCTTAAACCAGGGATTAAGGAAAGAAATTAAAAATTCCCTCAACAAAATAACACTTTAGCAAACTCAATTTTGGTGCAGTCACAGAGAGATGTATGATAGAGGAACAGATAAATTTTGTCTCATCCATCTTAGTGACAGGACAACTGATATGAGATCACATTCCTAACATCACACCTCTTCAAAAAAATCAAAAATGGTAAGAGAAAAGCTATTCTACAAAGGACTTTTTTTTTCTCCTAAAAAACTACCTGCTAAAGGTCTTGGAGTGTGCAGACGTTTGAGATCCTAGAGAACAGCAGACAGAAACTGTGTGAAAATGTTAACTTTCCCATAAAGAGCAGCACCAGAAACATGGGCTATTGCAACATAGGAAACAAAGAGCCAAACCAGGAACTGTAGTCAACTCCCAGAAGGATGAATGTTGCACACTCATACTTTGCTCATATATAAATGGAATAAACTTCCAGACTGAAACAAGCAGCGAAAATCTGGAACAAATCCTATATGCATACCAAGAAAACAAGATAAAAGAAGGGTGAATAATTTCACAAGTCTGAGAATATAGTTAAATCTATTCTTTGTAAAGTATCCAGGAGGCATCTTCAGTAAAAAAATGAAGCATACTTTTGCCTCTAAACAAGAGGAAAATGCTATTAAACCTTGGCCAGGAGCCCTTTCTGTACGAGCTCTGGAGACACCTTAGAGGGTTGTTTCAACACAGAGAATTTTAGCAGTGCTCTCCCTCTGGCTATCGCTTCACAGGATGTGGAACACATAACCAAAACACAACTTACGCTGCAAATACCTCTGAAGAAAGACACCGAGTTCTTCATTAAGTTAATACACTGTACATGGTTCAGTGACGTTCACAAATGCCCCAGGGTCAGGACACTCCTGCAGCGAACACAAGGGAGCCGACAAAGGAACAGAGGAGTGCCTGGTGTGCTGACCTGCCTGTGAGACACAGCATCTTTGCAGAGCACAGCTCCAAGTCCTGAGCTCCAGCAAGAGCCCCAGTCATGGCATGGCTTTGCCGGGGTATCCGACAGCTCGCCGTGGGGCTGAACGTCAGGCAGAGCACTGCAGGCTCTGTGTCCACAGCCAGAAGAGACTTTGCTATCTGTGTATGCTGGAACAGCCAGGGAGAGCTGCCTCTCCAGCAGGCACATCCCAGACAGATGAGTCCTACAGGCTGGCAATGCCATCCAGGCCTGCCTCCTGTCACCAGCTCTGTCCCAAGGACAGAACACTTGTGTCAAAGAGCAATCTCCACAAGCACATCCATGCTACCATTACACAGAAGAGCCACCAGAGTCCCTTCTGCCTGGTCAACCCTTGCCAGAGCACAAGATGTTATTGCCCCGTAGTGTCACCAGTCCTTTCTGAGCAGCTGAGAGTCCCAAAAGGCCATCACTGAAAGAGGAATCAGCTCCTGCCACAGAAATATTCAGCAGGACACAGCATGACAACTAGTGATGTCAGTTGCCCTGAACCATAAACATTTTGAACTATTTCGGTACAATGGAAAGTTGTGGGAGTGAGAAAGAAAAAGAACAGGTTAAAAATAGCCAACGTGGCTCCGAAGAGCATTCTGCCTATAAGCCCCTTTCCCTGCATACTGTCCTCCCTCCCTTCTCTTCTGCCTGTCCCAGGCTTTTGCATTAATCAGATCAGCTAGTGTTAAACAAGGCTCATCTAATTACTTTCTAATACTGTAAACTGGACTAAATTATTGAAAAATGTTTCTGCCTAAATTAGAATAAAACAGGATTGATTTTTAAAATATTTACTTTAGACCTGCTGATACATGCAAGCATCACAGACAACAGCTGTCTTCAGCCATGGGAGCCCCAGGCAGCAGGAGAAGTTCCTCTGCTCCTACCCATACATGTCCAGTTCATGAACACAACAAGACAACCTTGCATGATCACCTAAAAACCATAATACAATGTCAGAATCAACCTGGTTTCTTCCTCATTTTGCTATGAACTGATAAATAGAGAAGGAATTTAATTTTTCAAAACCTGTTAAGTGCTGGCTATAAAAATACAGAGCAGCATCCAGAATGCCAACTCAAACTTGCTAATTTATCCAAATTAAACAATCATTATCACCCTATCACTGAAGACAAATAACTACACTCTTGAAAAGTGCTTACCCAAAAAAGAGTGGGGTTGGCAGTTTTATTTTTAGTTGGTATCCAAATCAATGCCTGTACAATGCTGTAAAAAGGGAGGCTCTTATGAGAAAGGGGAAGTTTAACTTATCTATTTCCACACTCATCCAGGATGGTGTGTACATATAAACCACAGTATAATTTATCAAAAGACATTACACAGTGACATCACAACTCTGTAGCCTGTATCATTCCTCTTTCCTACCACCATATCCCTGATTAATAGTCAGCTATCCCAGAGGGACTCAGTTGCACTGAAGACTTAAAAGGAAACACACAGGCTAGGGAGCTGCATGGGGAACAGCCTCTGAAAATCTCCAGCACAGGACCCAAAGTGTCACAGCATGCAAACACTCGAGCATCTGCATCAGGACTCAGACACCGGCACAAGCAGTGAACATTTTGTCCTGAAATCAGCAGCGTGTGCCTCCAAAAAACGCTTATGGCTGGCTGTTACCTGCTGGGACCAAAGAGGGGAGAGATCCCAGGAACCTGAGTCTTCCTTCCAATTGTGCTGCATGAGGCCAGTAAAATGCAGACCTCTGCAAGGACAAGAATCCATGATGTCACAAGAAACTTGGACAATGACAATTAATGAATTAATGCTAAAAAAAGGAAAAATATTCCAAGTTTCGACATGATACTCTCTGCCCTTTCCCCGTCCACATCTCAAGAACCACCAACTCACAGAAATCAAAATAACAAAAAAAATAAAAACTGCATCCATTTTAGTTTTTTCTTCTCCTCTAATTATGGGCTAAATAATAGCACAATTCATAACAAAAAAGGGGGGAAAATTAACATATTTCAAAAACATATGAAGTGAAATGAAATTAAACAGCCCTAACTAAACATCATGTTAAGAGAGTTCTCAGTTATGCTGTGCTAATTTAAAGGGAAGATGACAATTTTCTACTGGTGTCTCAATTTTTTTTAATCACTACAGGTGCGCAGCCTTGGTCCCATCCCTCAAGTGTTAAACACAGTTTACCAACCAATATGATGAAAGATACAAGCATCTCCAGAGTTCTTCATAGCTGAATCACTAATAATTTAAAAGAGCAATAAACCTAACTGTGGCTTTCATAAAACATTAATTAGAAAGACTTAGAACACATCTGTTGCTTTTGTTACATTTTTTCCCCCTTTCTGTTTCAGTTCTCTTTCCCCCATGCTCTCAAACTCTTCTCAGGTTCTCAGGACTGCTCTTCTCATGAAGTCTTTCTGCTTCTTCACACCTCCCTCCTTGTTTCCCCATATATTGATTCCTCCTCTGGCAGCTGTTACTACTGACGTGTGGCACACACAGTACCCAGCACCCAGCAGGCAGGAGGAGCTGGACCTACGAACTAATGAGAACAACTTGCACGTTAAAAACTCGCAGTGTGTTAGTTGTAACCACTCACACTCAACACAAAGAACACAAAAAATCTGCTACGCAGGAAATCAAACTGATTAAGTATTGTACAAGAACAACTGAGCTTCTAAATTCACGAGCAGGAGAGAGACCAGAGTGGAGGCAGTTTAGAGTGAACACAGGCTTTCTATCCCTTGTCCATTGTGAATTATTGCAATTCCTTGGCAGGCTGTGGAAGGCTGGGAGGAAACTGTGAACGTGATAGTTCCCAATTAGGCCTGAGAAAAGAGCCTAAAATGTAGTGAGGACTGCTCGTAACACCAGGCTGTGCACAAGCAAGATATTCTTTGATCTCATCACCAAGCCACTGGCGATGGCCTGATCAACCCGAGAAAAATTACTCCATACAGAGTTTAGCATTGTATAGACTGCAGAAAACTCAATCTGCAGTTCCAGGTGGCCAAGCTTAGAAATGGCATTTGATACCTTTACTCTGAAAGAGATGGCAAGATATTACAGTAATTTGGGATACATCTCATTTAACTTCTTTTGACTACAACTTCAGTATTAGCACGAGAGGTGGCCACTATCGGCGTGGCACTGCACCTCTGCAATCAAACACTGAACATTTAAGGTCCCTGTTCTTTTCTACCAACAATAAGGTGGATGAAGCTCAGCTGTGGGTGACTCTGTTCAGAGAAATCTCATCCCAGCTGTCACCAACAAGCCACCATTTTTGGCCTAAATGAGGTCCCATGAGGCTCCTTCTTCCACCATCACTGATGGACACACTTTCCGAAGCACTAATATCCCATTTCTGCAATAAGGAAACTTTGACTGGATGCAGTATTTACCTGGCTCCTCATCGATGCCTGTGCTTTCACACTTCACAGAATAGGATGATTTATGTTTTACAGAACAAAGCAAGATGACATAACACACATAAGGTCAGATAAGGCATCGGAAGCAGATTCAAGAGAAGAAATAAGAGAACCAGTCTGGCATCTAGAGAAAGGTTTTGTGACTTCACATTTCTCTCTAACCATGAGCACAAGGAGATAACCCAAAACAAAAAGACACATTAAAAGAATACTCAACTACAAAATCACTCCCATTTAGTAACAGCTCAATAAAATAAAGTTACACTGTTAATTCATGAGTCCTAAGCATTTCGTGTGTGATAACATTTTCCTGTTTTCACAATACTTTTATAGTATACACCAAAAAAATAAATCTCAGAAGAAAAGCAAAATTATGCACAATTTCTGCACTTCAGTAGTAGGAGAAAGGCTAAGGTTAAAGTTTCATTTTTTAAAAAGTGTGAAAGGAACAAACTAAAAATATGTGTTTCACTGCTAAATCACAGGAACTTACCTATACTTTAAAATAAACAGCCATAGATGCTTAACAAAAGGTTTGGCAATTCTTCCCCACAGAGGAGATGCTTAACAAAAGGTTTGGCAATTCTTCCCCACAGAGGCACCCATCTGTTTACATCTGGGAGTGCTGCCAATAGAACAACTACCAAAAACTTCTAAAGCTTCACATCATGAATAGCAAGTCGCTGGCCAAAGGATTTTATGATATGACCAGCTGTGTAACACCATATTGAATTATAGACACGCTGCCCCCCAAAAATGCAAAGAAGTGACATTAAACTTGTTAAAGAGCTGAAAGAGAAACCTCAATTCTTTAAATTAATGTTTTCTACGGGAAAGAATTTTTAACAGGGAAAAAAAAACAAAAACCAAACCCAACTGCACTACGGGACATTTTAAAGAGCAAATCTAAGCAGCTGTTCCCACCAAGGCTGCTACAAGCTCAGCGAACTCCTCTAACCGAAGTCCCAGCCAGAGCTCAGCCGCTTTGTGATCAGAACGTTCTGCTTTAATAAATGGCTCCCTTAAACTGGCTTAGGGAGAGACATGAGTCAACAGAGGAAGAGAGGGATAATGTTTCTGTTGACAAACATTTAACAATTGGCAACAGACAGCAGAAAACGGGGACGAACGAAAGCCTGCCAAATAAAGTTATGCTGGAGGAACAAGGCTCCTTTTTGGAGCAGCACTGCAACTCTCCACAGAGCCCAGAAAAATATCTGAACACAACCAAAATAAAAAAGCTGCAGTTGTTGAAGAAAGAGGCTCCTAATCCTAGTATTTGCGGTGACGTTTTTCCCTGCCAACCAGAACGGGTCAGAACTCCTTCGAATCAAATTACTGCACATCCTTTGCCAAAGAGTCTGGTTTTGGTCTCAGTAGTCATCCACGTCTCAGTGTTCACACAAGCCCTTCTGAGCTGCATGAGCAATTTTTCCCCCTCATCTTACAACATTTCTGTGGAAAACTTGCCAAAGCATATGTAGCATCTTGGTCAGACTCCTTATTCAGGCAAGCCAGGACCTCCGCTGTCTGATTACGTCCTGGAAACTCAGTTCTCATGAAAGCGCAAACAAAACCCGACTGCCGTATTAAGAGTGAACAAATGTTCCTCTCCAAGCGCTTACTGCTGTTCCAACTTCCAGCCTCCCCGATCGCTACACAAGACCCAGAGACAAACGCAGCGTCTCTCCTTCCCGCAGAAAGGAGCGGGGCTCAGGACGAGTTCCCAGCCGAGCTCCAGCCCGGCGCTCTCCCGGGATGCGCCGTGGGCAGCGCCCTGCCCGCCCGGCGCCACGGCCACCGCCGGACCCGTCCTTACCGCAGCACTTTGCCCACCGCTTGCAGGACCATCTTGCAGCTTAATCCGGGTTTGGCGCTCTGTGCGAGCACGGGCCGTTCAGCGGGGAGGCTGCAGTGATCCCCCACCATGGTACGGCGGTGCGGAGCGGAGCGGAGCGNGAGCAGGGACGGCACCGCCCCCGCGCCCCTGAGGCTGCGGTCGCACGAGCAGCGCGGCCCGGCCGCGTTACACAACCCGGGCAGCGCGGGAGCGGGAGAGTGCGGCTGCCCAGCACCAGCACCCGCTGGACAATGCTCTGCCCCGTTCTTGGCAGCCGGAGAATAAGCAAGGCAAAGTAGGACGGTGCCTGACGGAGCAGGACACGGGGCAAACGTCTTGCTTTGCTGTCTGCACTACGGGCCCTGTCCGTAATGGGGCCAGGCCGGACTCCCGGTGGGAAACGGGAATAATGATGCCTTTTGTGAGCAAGGCTTTGCACTGCTCTCAGTACTGCTGTGTGACACACAAGGGCAAGGGCTACCGGAGCTACAGACAATCCTACATAGCCATGGCAGCCCAGCAATGACAACAAGAGAGACGCTTTATTAGAGACACTTTAATAGAGGAAGGCTGAAGAAGAAGGCAGCTAAAAACAGCAAAAGAGGACTTGACATTGCGATGAGAGTTAAGAGCAAGCACTTGGGTAATGGTCCTCAGTGTCCCCAGACACCCGGCCCATTGTGACCCACCTTCAGTTTTGCCTGGATAAACCACTTGGCCATGCGTTTTCCTGGCAGATCTTAGAAAGGCACTGTGTGTCCGACTCCTTAGCCATGCCAGGTAAACACCAGTCCACACCCCTTTTGGACAGGCAGCTGTATCCACAGGTTGCACATGTAGCATTTAGAGCCAGATCACAACAAAAAATGCGACAGGTGTGGCATAATGTGACCTAGACCAGAAAGTCTTGAGGACATTACTTACTCTGACACACTGAAGCCTGGCTCATGCCATCTCAGAGAAAACAATAGGTTTGCCATTTTATGTACACCTGCAAGACTGGCTGCAAGTGAAAGGGGCAATTCCCCATTCAGGGTATAGCCATGTGTTCCAGTTTGCATACTGAACAGGCATCTTCCCCTGTAAACAGAAAGTCAACAGGCTTGTGGAATTCAGCTTAGCAGAAACAGTGCCACTGCTGCTGCCACCAACCTGGCATCACCTGGTCAGAGCAGGCGGGAATAGTGGCTGCTGTTTGCACAAACCCAAGAAACCGCAGCCCTGTGATGCAACCTGAAGGAAAAACGTGCTGCTGCTCAGTCCCAAAGCATCTACCCAGGCCAGGGGTGTTTGTCAGCTATGCACTTTTAGTTGCATGTCCAAGTTAGGCCTCCCCACCCTTGTGAAGCACGAGGTATTTTGATTCTCACTGTACAAGCAATCCACTTAAGATGAAGTTTTAATGACTTCACTGATAACCTACAGGAAGCCTGCAGCTGAACACAGTTCAGTTTTTCACACTGAATCCTGGCACTTCATGCAGGAGATAATACACCCCCTGAAAAATCTCATGCTCTGTGTCAACCTTTTCCCCAAGTAAGATCAGCTTGTGACAGTAACATTAGAAAGCAAGAGTCGTGGCAAATGGAAGCAGGGCATCTGCCAAAAGGGCAGCTGCCCTCGCTTTGTCCACCAGTGAAATCTGCACAGAGAGTTTCGTTTGTTAAAGAACCACCTTAAAAACAACAAGCCTGTGATATAAAGCAGCTTAAGTTTTAATAAAAGTCTGTCTATCCAAAGTAAATTAAAGAAAAAATCCAGGGGTAAAACCAAAATAAATACAGCTCTGTGGTATTACAGTTGTATTAGGAAAGTTAGCCTCTCCATGACTCCGGCTGCAAAACAGTCACTCTTCAGAGATGAGGGTTCAGTGATCTCACGCAGGTTAGGAACTGATCCTCTTCTGGTAAAACCAAAATATTGACTGAAACACAACTTTCAAACCTGGTCACTTTTTACTTTGATGCAAATAAATGGCCTATTTTTCTCTTCTGGTAGCTTCCACATCAACCCAGCTTTCCCTTTCCTCAACAGTATGTCTCTGGGGCACCCTTTTCAGCCTTTTCCCCACCTATTAGTTTTCCTCTGTTCCATCAGGATCCTCTGTTTGGATCAACTACTTGCTACAGTTTACCTGTAACACAGATTTTATGCAAGCTGTGGGAAAACACAGCATCTCTAAGTCAATTTTAAATTCTTCAAAATAATAAAAATCACGTTATCATAGGAAGCACAACTTAGGCACGCACACTTTATTTATATGGCATCAACATAAATAATTTGAAACGTGTGCCATACAGATTCTTACAACTTTGACAAGATTTAGAACACATGTGCAAACACAAATGGGTTTATTTGAGAGCTGCTTCATCCAGAAAGAAGAGTGAGTACTCCATCTACAAGGAGTGTTTATTTGAACACAGCTGCTGGTCTGGTCTCCACCTATGCATATTCTGAAGGATGCATATCTACACTTCCTTAAGGGTGTGTCTACAGCCATCTGAAATCCTGCCTATTTACATTCATCAGAAGCCTCTTTTTCACTTGCTACCTCAACATTCTCTGCATGTAACAAGCGTTGCATCCGACCTTTGCCCAAGTGTGCTTCAACACCGGTGAACTGCTTCTAGCAAGTGCCTTACCCACCAGACAGGCAGCGTTGTGTATTGAAATCATCACTAAATGTTAACAGAAATACCTGTGAATGGACCTACAAACAGCTTCACCGCTTGTATTGGGTCTACAGACACATCAGCAAAACAGGGGCATCACCAGAGGCACGGAGGAAGGGCACAGCAGGGCATTGGGAAGAGGGGAGCCCCATTTCTCCTCACTTACACATGACTATACATGCTAGCAGCACACTGATGGAAAGCTTTCTACACTGATCCCAACTACCAAGCCAAGGAATGATATTTATAAATTTTATGAATAATGCTTTGTATTTATAATGTTGTTACAAGCAGCAGTGAACCATTATATACTTATTTGCCCCTTTTACTGTTCCATAAAAAGTACATGTAAAGCAGCCACCACAGGGATGTATACTGGTAGTTGGAGGTTGGCAAAGAAAGGGAGTTTATTCAACCCAGACAAACAAACAACGTCAAGGGAGAAAAACAAAAAAGAAAGGTACAATTCAGCATTTATATGCATAGAAATGAGGCCTTGTAACATCAGACTGTAAAAACCTGTTATAAATTAAGCTTAAGTTTATTGTGTACCCCTGCCTGACATATAACATTTCAATTTTGCAAGCTCATTAGCCCTTTTGTTTGACTTTAGTGTGCCCTGATACTGCATAGCTAAGTACCTTTTCCAGTTACCTCACAGGGTACTCCCAGGTGTCTAGAACCACTGAAAATCAGCAGATAGAACATTTTATCCTTTAGCTTGCCTCTAAGCTTCATTTATACTGAGATTACATTTGCTCTCCATTTTGTCATCCTCACACAGCAGCAGATGGCACAAGCAGCTCTGCTCAGTTTCAGCACTACAGGGCATGGATTGGGGACAGAAGACAGCCTGAAGACAAGTTGTCTCAGTCTCAAAAAGCAGTTTGGAGTGGTCAGAGTGAAGGAGGAAATTTAAAGTTATTTAAGTTATAGAGATTTTAAAGTTATGCATTCAGCTCCACTCTTGAGATAATAGCAGGAGCAATAGGTCTTCCTGGCCACACAGAGTGTTGTGACACAAGCCTTATCAAAGTGGCCACACACAGTGCAGAAAGTTTGTGCATAAAAGACTGAGCTTAAAAGCAGTACATTTGTAAGCAAAAAGGTGCCTACATTTGCTGCTTTACTGAAAACTCTGAAAATGATGACATGTCAGTGTCTATCTTGCAATCATCTTTGGTTTCATCAATACTATGGGGTGTTTCTTCTACAACAGGCAGAGAGCAAAAAAAAAAAGGTACACAATATTCTTACCTCCTCCATAACATCAGAAACAAAATCATTTGCAGCAAGAAAAGCAAATTGACTCAAAGTATCAGTAAAGCTCCATTGGGAACTGAAAAAATGTTATCTTAAGGCATTTTGGAAAGAATGCACAAAATGAGAAGAACCAAGGGTTCATCAAATACCACTTTACTTAGTAAAGAAAAAAAAAAAGAGCAAAGGAAAAGGAAAGAGTGCTGCTGTATGTACCGAAGAGAGAAATCGTGATCTCAAAGGTATTGTATTTCTGACAAGTGTGTAGGTGCATCTATTGTTCCAAAATCCCAAATGTCAAGTTAAACCAGGCTCAGCAAGAGTGTGAGAGATGAAGAACATGAATGTGTGAAGGAAGTAGCAATAAAAGTAGCTCAACAAGAGACACTCAACTCTACCAGCACTGAACTAATACCTGAGCACTATTAATAAAGGATGGGATGATCACACTCAGACTCCACATAAAGAGAGAATCTGAAATAGAGAACAGAGTTCATTTTTGTCACCTGCATTTCATCCAGTCCTCCTGAGTCAGCCCACCTAAAATGACAGAAGCCCTCTGAAAACACACACTGAAAGGACACTTGTTTCCTGTGCAGCTCTTCAGGCAAGTAGATTCTGAGTCAAAGAATTACCACAGAGTTGGAGTGAAATATCAGATTAATTTAGTTAGTAGAAACACTGAAAACATACCCCTATATACATAAAAATAATCTCTCTTATTAGAAGTTATCCTGAATCTTAGGCAAGTTCTAATGTTACTTCATTCCGCTTAGAGCTTCCCCCGCTTTCAACTGCAAAGGTTCTTTGCTTTATGTCCTAAGTTTTACACCATCCTATGGCACCCTATTTCAGTGAGGATGGAGTAGTCTCTATACAGTACCTTTCCTACAGAGTTCATTCCAGCAGAGTAAAACACCACCATGGCACAGCCTCCGGAGGCAGAGGGTTTCCTTCTTTCCAATTTGCAAAGCAATATACTTGGCACTACTATATACAGGAACAATAAACTGGAAAGTATTTGCAAATAAAGAGCTCAAATTCATCACCCTCCTATACTGTCTTCCATAGAGACAAAGTGTGCTTAGCAAAAGCCTTAGTAATTGTTCCAGGTGACACTGGGGCTGGAGTGACATGCAACATCTGTCTCAGCGAGGGTGAAATCCCTTTTTTCCTTTTGGTGGGGAAAAGGGTGAGAAGAAAACACAAATAACTGAAGGTGTGCCAATGAAGCTAATGCATTTATCATTTTGAATGCCCAAAAATGCCTTTCAACACATGCATCTCACCAAGTAAGTAAAAGGAAGAAGCCTTATTAAGCAGAGTACCTGCTGATGAGCTGCACAGTGCTTATAAGCATGCTGTAAGGATTGAAATGCTGAATTTCTACCATTGCAGCTGCTGTTAGTTCCTTCCCAGAGATAATACAAGTCACAATTTCATCTCATATTTTACCATTCCTTTTCTTTCCCCCCTAAGTTTAAAGTTTAGCTAGGCTGCACTCCAGGGAAGCATTAATGCAATATGCATTTGATACAGAAAAGCTAAAATGAAAGACTCCTGTTCTTTTCCTCCCCCAAATGCACTGGACCTCAAGCTTCATATAAAGAGGTAAAACTTCTAAAACTTGGCTAAGAAGTTCTCCCCAGGGATTGTTTAACATATTCAGAACTACTTGCTACATATATACAGAACTCTCCCTGTAAGTTTTACAACACAACTACTGTTTCCACAGACTTGGGTAAATATGGCATGGAAAATAAAATCCTAATTGCAAATTGGCACAAAACTCTAGGCTAAGGAGTCAAAGGTGTAATCAGCACAGGAAAGGAGGGTATCTGTGGCAGCACTGTTATTGGTCAGGACTATCTGTGCTTGGGTGGGAAAGACACAGAAGGAAAAAGGAGAGATGCTGGGAGTGAACTTGCAGAGTTTTCCCAGACAGATGGAGAGACACTAAGGAAATAAAAGTTTCCCTCCTTTTTGGTGCTAAGAATGGCTTCATTTCAATACAGTAAATTATTTTATCTGGTAATGTCACATTTAGATGACAGCACAAGGAAAAAACAATTAATGAAAAAAGCATGAAATTTATTCTATGAGATTTCTCCTCAGGCATGCATTACAAAATATAACACACAGAGCTTACATTATGTAATGAGAAACTATTTGTTGCAAATCTTGGCATTTACAGAATAACTCCTTAGCTACTACTTCTGAAGAGCAGGACCACAAAATCCAGGCGTCACAAAATTAACTTGGTTCACACCCAGACCAGTGCACATTTGCATTCCACACTCAACACAGAGATGCTTCATCCAAGCTAATTTGATTTCTTAATACTGCTCAGGCCCAGCACAGATCAGAGCAGCAGGAGGCCAGCACAGATTTAGCCATGTAAACAATGTCATAAAGTTCCTAACCTCCAACCTGAAATAGTTCAAATTTATCATCCTGGTGAAGAACTTTCCAGCAGGCATTCAGCAAATGCATAAGTACAAGCAGGGTTTGCACTGAGGCGGCTCAGCCCAGAGGAGGGGCCACTTCCAGGGCAGTAAAACCTGTTTGGTTAGCGTGCTGGAGCGTGCAAAGTCGTGTGCTGGAGATGGACACTGGGATTCACACACACACACCAAGGCTTTGGCACAGCTCAGGTTACACTGCAACACTTCCAAACAGTTGTGGAAGTAAAAACGTGAAGATCTTGCTTTTGAGGAATCCTCAAACCTCACATACTGCTAAGTATTTCAAGCCATTGGAAAAAACATTAACAATTCTTATTCAGCATGTCAAATGAGAGATTTGCAAATTTACTGAGAAAAAACCCCTGAAGTTTTATTGCTGACACTTGGCTATAGTAAAAATCTTGTACACAAGAACCCATAACACCCTCACAGCAGAATCAGAGCAGAAAGAGAGCTCTGCTGCATGTGGGACATAAACACTTATGTAGCTATGGCCACACAAGACTGCAGAGCATGAGTAGCTTGTTTTTTTCCCAAAACTTCTTAAACAAATACAGCCAGTTTTCATGCTCTGATTTTCTGAAGAAGAAAATGGCTTCAGAGCTGTTCACTTACCCATTTGATTTGAATACTTTGATGGTATAGAACTTCCAGCATTTTACAAAACCTGGCGTGATCTTATGGTCTTAAGACCAACCCTCTCCTACAAATTCAGGACAGATTTGGACAGAGTGGCAGAATAATACAATATAAGGTTAAGGCTACCATACATGTTTTCTCAGGCTCTGCACAGATACATTCTGGAAGTGCACTGGCCTAGTTTAATGAGGAGCTGGTAGAATAAAAAAAGGTTGTGTACACAGGATTGTTGTGTTGTATCATGTTCATTGTTTCTAACATTTCTTCAAAAGCAAGCTAAGCCACAAAGGGAAATCATGGCAGTAGTAAAAAAAAATCCAAAACCAAAACCAACCAAAAGAGGAAAATTTATGGAAAACGTCACTTTTTACAGAGATAACACAAAACAGAAGACCTTGAATTATTTCAAACCATCACAAGTTTTCATTTTAGGCTCAGAATATTTGAGAGTTGTTTTTAAAAAAGAAAACCTCCTGGAAGCCTACAGAGGTCATGAAAGGGTCTACTAATAACAGAATTGCCTTCCAAACTCAGCTAGATTATCACTCTACATGACACAAGTATTCTTATGACTGTGACAGACTTGCACTGCTGAAATACCATAAAATAAAGGAAATTAACACAACTCTCATCTGATCAAGGAAGATGTTAGAATGTACAGTGGAGTTTAAGCCAATCATGGAGAAAGACAAGGATTTAAAAGCAACACCATTAAGCACACATCTGTCATTAAGCAACACTGCTGTATAGGAGGCTTTTCAGATGCTGTCTTGCTTAAAATCTCCATTTTGCCTACAATTTGTTCTATGGCTACATTTACACCTTCTCCCCCATAGTCCATTAGACACTTGAATGGATGTTTATTTACCAGGAAACAAAAGCACTGGCTGACAAAAGAGCTTTGCTGTTCTGGTTAGACAAGATTGCCATTTGTCATGTTTTAGTAATGCAGTGAGAAAATTAGCCTTGCCTGCTCTCAGACCAAAGAAAAGTCACACTAAAAGTACTGGACAGAAACTGAGGAAAGGATACTACTGTGTCTACCAAGACTATTCTGTATGAACTTGGCCAAATAAGTCTCTTCCCCAGTTCCACAGCCAAAAACAAAGCAATTATTATAATCTACATTTTACATTTCTTGCTTTGCATACTTTTCCTAAACTACTTGCTTTCAGGACTTTGTCAATATCAATATGTACTGAAACTACAGGATCAATGGGTAATTATGTCAAACTGTAATCCCCACTTAGCTACTGAGAAATACCATTACCATGAATGTGGAAAAAACAGCTTTTGCAACTGCTAGATGAAAATTGCTTCATGACTGGGAAGAGGCACAAAAGCTGCAGTGTCACTGCAGGGATGCACAGGCAGGTAGGGGGGAGATATATATATATATATATATAGTTTTACCTAAATTAGTAATAACACAGTACTTAAAGTATTTTCACATTTTTCTAGGCTTCTCACTGGAAAGTGAACACTAGAAGATGTATTCATCCAGCATCTTGAGCTACTTCTACACTTTGAAGGAACATTATGTGCATCAAGGAAATGTGCTCCAACACACAGTAAGTGAACCTTTCCCTTTCAACGTTCTGCTCTAAAAACAGAAAAAACTGGGGAAAATACACTGTGTTCTACCATGCAAATAGCAACTTCCCTGTATAATTATAGTGCATTTTGCTGAGAATTGCATCATGACTAGAATACTACCAAGAGGGCAAACATTTAACCACTATTCTTAGTTTGTTAGAAAATTTTTCCCACATTACATCAACACGTACACACCCAGCAGCACCATCAATCTTTTCATTGTTTTTACTTTAGTAAAGGAACAGTTATTTTTCATTTCAGTAGCTTTATTTTTATTAATGTTATGAAACAAGTATTAAATTTTCTCCTTCAGCTTTCTTCACTGTTATTCTTCCCTTGTCTTTACCACAGTTGCCTCAACTTTCTGTACTGGCAATGCTAATTTTAAAAAAATCCTTAAAACTTCAGTAAAAGAATTCCCTTCTAAATGTGTATTGAACAGAAGAAAAGTGTCAAGGAGCTTCTCCTGATGTTTTGTTAAAATGAATGTGTGCACAGCTGACAAGAGCATAAATAGCATGTATTAATAGGATTGCACACATTAACCAGAAGCAGCAAAACTAAAACATAGCAGGTTATTGAAAATATCATTAAACTTTGCAAGCTCTTCCATATGTTGACCAGAAGTATGAACCATGTAAAATTCCTCTAAACAGATCAGCCTTATATAATTTTAATTCTAGATATATCTCTGACAGAGTCAGCCAGTTCAGGGTAACCACACCTGAGCAAGTCACTTTAAGAGACAACAACTAAGAATTAAGCAGCTCAAAAGTTAACATTGGTATAGAGTCCATATTCAAGCATCTGACTGATTATATGTCAGAATTCAGTTTTTCATTTCTTGGCCTGAAGGGTGCTAAAATACAGAATATATTGTGCTCCCAAATGCTCCCCTACAGGCTTAGTGTTAAAACAAAAGAGGCATGGTATTCTAACTCTACAAGGTAAAATATATTCCATATTTTCTTCCCAATACATGTTCCATTTTTATACAAAGAACAAATGGTCAACCAAATGAAAATTTTGAAAATAATTCTTTTATCATAAAACAATATACTTGCTGCTTTTAATGACACAACATTCAAAACATTGCTACTGCTGTTTCTGAATGTAGTAAAGTATTTTATTTAAATTAGGGTTTCTTGTTTGCATATGCAAGGTGTTCATGCATATTTGGAACCTAACCAGAGCTATACCGCTTGTATGGTGATTTTTTTCTGAGGAATCTTGTTTCTTGTCTTTCCCTAGTAACAAATTCATAAAGATAATAATAAAAACCCAGCTGAAGTTAGTATTCATATCCATCACAATGTGGGTGCATATCAAAGCATACAACAGAAAGAAGTGCTACCCCAAGAAGTGACATCCTGCTGCCAATCCAGGCAGGGACAGACACCCACTGCCCTGTAACCCCAGGCCTGTCCACAGCCCATCAGATCCTTTTTGTGTGCCTGATGGAAGGTCTAGGGCAGGGAAGATCTAGTGTTAAAGAAAGATGTTCACTTCCCACACCAAAGAAAAGAGACGAGTAACTCTGCTTCACTGTCCAAGGATTCAGAGAGTCCATTGGAAAGCCTCCTCAGATAAAACTTTATCTTCTAAACAGCCAGTTGGAGAAGGAATAATCTAGCATGGATTCAGCTGTTAGCAGCAAGCAGGTAATGTACAACTCCTCTAGAGATCTTTCACCTCTCATGGCTATTGCTTTGTGTTCACCAATAATGATTTATTGGGGGACAGCAGTTTTAAAGACAAGACAAAATGTGCAAGATTTAGCTTAAAATTAATATAGAGACAAGATCCGTCAGATATAATCAGTGTTGCATGCTCCTTCTTGGGGTTGAGTTGATCTGTTTTAACCTTGTAGATAAAATCAAGGTTGTGTCCCCACTATGGTTTTTACAGCTTACATATTCTAATTATTTCACAATGAAAGCACACACTTTTTTGATCGAAGAAGGTATTTTGCCTACATCAATACAGCACGTTAGCAAAGAGCTGCTACTGCAGACACAGCACTTCTGAGGAAACCTGTGCTCTGCACATGCGTTTTAGAGTCACCTCTCACCCATGCCTCTGAGCTGTCCAAGTAAAACAAGCTATACTGGTAAAATAAACACATTTTGCCAATAAGCACACTTGACTTTGTTCCAGTGCAGGTGTACTCTCAAAAACCGTCTTCATACCCCAACCAACAACGCCAGAAGACATTTGGATCAGTGACAAGACTTACATGGGTAACGCCCAACTTTTCCACCCAGTGATTCACACGTTTCCTCCAGTGGTAAGCCAGGCTGTACTCCACAGAACCTACCCAGTGCTCTCCTGAAAAGCCTGATTTACTGGGATTGCACAAGCCAAAGGCACTGCACGTGCAGGGGATGATGCAGCCACCTACCTGCAGCCAAGGCAGGGCAGCTGCCCCATGGCCAGAGGTTCTTTCCAGGGGCCCTTGGGGAAGCAGGGACAATCAGGTCCAGGCCACAGAATGAGCTCCCAGACCTAGGGATGCCCAAGTACCCTTTATGCCAGCACACCACAGCAGCCAGAGTGGTTCTGGGGTCAGAACCAGCATTCAGTTCTTGTCTGCCTTCTATCTAGTTACCCCTGTACTGAACCCAAAGCTTCATTAGCCTAAAGCACACTTCCCAAAAAGGCATCTGGCTTCAACTTGTGTATCTGACAAGGAAGAAAAATCAGATATTTTTGCAGTAATTTGTTTCAATGGCTGATCACATCCATTGTTAAGCCACACATCCTTTAAATATTTGAAACCTCCTTGTTTTAACATCCATATTACCAATTATGATTGCAATCCTTTCTCTGTTACACATTTCTTCTCCCTTTCTTTAAACTTCATTAGTTAGATATTATATTCACCTCTTGACCTTCTGAGTAATTAAAAACAAATCTCCTTATGCCTCATTATTAGAAAGCTTTCTTCCCAGTCTTTAAATACTGCAGGTCTTTTCCACTTTTCTAATTTAGAAGGTGCCTACTCAAAACAGTGAAAGCATAACTACTCAAAAGATCTGGAGCTCTCCTAAAATCTTAATAGGGATGAACAAGCACAGAAAATTTCATCTGGATCTCCATTCCCCCAAAAATTAAATAACTTGTTGCAAGTTTTAGAAGTTTTAAGTTTCTAACATTTAGAAGTTCAGACAATATTTGCATCACAAGTCAACAGAAAGAATGCTACTTCTCATTTTTTCATCAAGCAAAGAAAAAGCTATTAAATCATCAATTTATTTACATTATCCAGAGAGAAGAGCTATAAATATAACTCTTGTTTTATAAATATTTAATCAGCTTAGTAACAATTAGAATAATTTCATCCCATATGGGTTATACCACTTTTGATTAAAAACCTCAAAGAGCAAAAAAAGGTGGTTTTTTTTGTAATCCCATTTTTCTCCCTTTCTCACCCACAACCATAGGGATGAAAGCCACAGCATGGTCATTCAAAATTAGGTTGGAAGAAACAAATGGAGAGCACACACGGCAAAAATTTTATATCCTCCTTCCACATAAAATTATCACTGTGCTGCTTCCACTGTAATTCTTGAATACCCTTGATGAAAGAGCAGTCATTGATTTGAGCCAAATTATCTGACCCAAGGGACTGTGTAGAAGGAGCAGAGAATATGATACAGCCTGAAACTTGAATGAGTTGTGTCTTACCATCTGCTAATGCCACTCAGTTCCACTTGACTGCCCACTGTCTCCATTGCCCTCCTTATTCTTCCTTTCTTATACTCAGAAAGGGAGAATGCCTTCTCCCACCCCTTACAAGGAACCTAATATTGAACATATTCAGAAAGCAGCAGTGAGAGAACCCAAAGTAAGTCATGGCCCCTGGTTCCTTCAATACTGTCCTTTGTCTCACTTAAAAAATGCTAATGTACAGAACTCAGGAAAGATAACCAACCATACCTGAACTTACTGAAAAACATGACCCACCCTCACCCTCCCCATAAACACAGTCCATTGAGGACTCATTGAGGTACCTGATGGATGAGAAACCCAAGGCTTATGCAAGCCAGAACTTGCAGACATTTCCCAACTTCTACATGTTACACCTCTACTGAAAGTGAAAGCTGCAGTCCCCTCTCTCTGGGGCTTCATTTACTGCCTCATTTCTAATTCCAGACAGTCAGTTTCCAGCAAAACTTGAAAGCCTGTGCTCTCTCACCATGCAACAAAGGAAGCCAGATTTTCCTCCTGTACTGTAGACATGTGCTTTTGTACAACAACTTCTATTAGCAGATTGTTGCTTAAGAGAAACAGACTGGCAGTGAGAAACAGCTCAGCAGCTTGGCATTTGTTCTACTTGTGTAACCCTTCACAAACAGCCTTGCATTTCCATGAAGGCAACAAACATCTGCTCTGTACACATACAAATATTAAATAATCCAGAAGCTGCAATGCTGTTCAAAAATTGGCTGAATGGACACAGAGAAACAAACCCTGATTCACATGCTCATGCTTCAAGACCTAGGGGTGAAATTGAGTGAAATTCTTGCAAAGAACAGCACCCAGCTGGGCACCTTCATCAGTTTCCCTAAATTAGTGTAAGACCATACAAGAGCAAAAGCACACATAGCTACTTGTCCCTTTGTCCCAAGCTGCCAGGACATGGTGTTAAGTACTGCTGTTGGAGGAAGTCAGAAGTGCTCCAGAACACAGGAAAACACTTGGAGAAATAAAAGGTTGGGAGTTGAGAATGGAGAGGTACAATTCAAGCAGAGGTGCTCAGTGCAGGCTCATGTATCAGAGAGCTGTGAGAAAACACAGTGGATGTGGCACACCATGGTTGAAGATTACCAAAACCCAATAATCTCCAGTCTTCCGGTTTTCTGACCATCCTTTGAAGGATCACTCTAAGTAAAAACAAAGAAAATCAAGCCTGAGCATTGTCTGAAACTTGAAATGTATAGGCAGCTTGAAGTACGTATTTGGGACAACTAGGGAATTACATTCCTACACTTTGTAAATATTTTTTTTAATCCTCAGAGAGGTATCTATTTTGAAATTGCATTGCCATATCCCAGTACGTATTTACAGGAGAGCAGAAAAATTACAATTAGTTTTCAAGAACGTGACAATAAAAATATTTAACCTGTATTGCAACATAGTTTGTAACACAAACTGCCTCATCATTATCATACTTATTCATGCTATAGAGCAGATTTACTATTTCTATTTATCAGATTTACTATGAGATTTACTATTGATAAACTATTCTGTGCATACAGAAGTGGAAATTCACTTTTTATTTCCTATTGAGAGTGCCATGGTAGCAAAGTTGGAAACTTATTATTCTATCTAGATTTTCAATACATGTAGAATACAAAAAGCCCAATTCATTTATTCAGACCACTAAATTTCTCCAAAACACTAAAAGACATTCTCCCTCCCACCAAATGTTCTTCAGAACTCCTACAGTCAGTGCACTTGCTGATGGCCAGAGCAAATTTACACAACATAACTCCCTTCCAGAGCAAAACAGAGAAATGGGAACCGATAATTCTAAAACCACATTCTGAAAAACCCAAACCCTTACTTTTACTGAACCATTTTTAGGAGAGCTTATTCATATGACATCTCTAATACACAGTGACACAGTACTATTTGACCTGAATCTGACCATTGTGACTCCATCTATTGATCACATTATTGTGATATTGATTACTGCATTATTGACTGCACAGTTCTCCACCAGAAAGCAAAATTATGGGGTTTTTTACATAAAAGGAAAGCACCAAGAAGAGATGTGAGCCCTAACTTGGTTGAAATCACCTCCATGAAAGTAAAATTTATTTTTGTAAACCATAGCAGTGGGTTTGACTTTAAAACACAGCAGCCTTAGTTTATACTATTTTAAATTGGAATGCTGAAATAGGAATAATGTTCAAAATTTAAGGTGGGAAACAGCTGAAGCTACTCTTGTTCACAGAACATGAGACAGAATTGGTATAGCTGTTAGAATCTAAACTAATTGACTTGGTTTTGGAGAAACATGACTGCCACACCTACAGATACCTCTACTAGTCAAAAGAATCATTTTGTTGCTGTCCTGTGCATTTTTACTGTCCTTACAAATTTATAAGAATTGCAGTTGGAGAAGGCTACAGTTACTTTCTATGTGGGTTAAGCACATGTTCCTGCTCTGCCATTGTTCCTTGTAAAACTCACTCTTCAAAACTTAATAGCCTGTGACAAAAACTAATCCATAAAACTGAAAACAAGGGATTTGGGAAGAGAGCCTGGAAGAAAAGGGGAAAAATAATAACAGTTTTTCTACATTTCAAAGACTGGGTCAAAGTGGCCTAATAAAAACCACACATGCAGCTCTTTGTGTCACCTCTTGGCTGGTTTCTGTCTGATCCAACTGTGGAAGTAAATCCTGATGAGATGGGCAGTGGGAGAAGGGGCTGAGCCAGGAGGCTGCAGCTGTCTGCAGCTCGGCTGGCAGCTGCCGTGGGCACCCAGGCACTGCCTGGCTTTTGTTTTTCAGAACAGGGAGAAAACACATTTCCCCCCTCCCTTGTCTGGGAAACAGGAAACAGATTCTTATAAAGACTCTCCCACATACAGACTGGGCAGGAAAAAGGTGGAGTTTGGCAACATTAAGATTTGTTCTTCAAATGCAGACCAGTAATTATTGTAAGGTAAGCGACAGGATGGCTGGGCTTACTAATGTTTACTCACCCTGGTGCTGCTGTTTTCAAATGTATTTATATTTCATGCAGACTTACCCATAAAAGTAAAAATCAGTTATTTTTACTTGAGTTTTCAGGTGGTGAGACCCTTGTACAGTCTTTATTTATCTTTACATAAATGCAACAAATGTAAATAAGTGTCTTTTTCAATAACTGTACAAGTTAATTCATTCTTATGAGCCTTATAAAGTGGCTAGACATTTTTATCCATGTTTTATAAACTATGCTGTTTCAAGTAGAGAATACAGCTCCCCAAAGCACAGGAAAGTTCTACACATCCACTTCAGAAACCATAAACCAGTAGTAATATTGTCTTGAACTCAGGGAGAAAAAAATAATTCATTAGGACAGAAATGTGTGTGGGTTTTCTAGGAAGGTCACTCACTTGTTAATTAATCAGAGCATTGGAAAGGACAGACCTCGTTGATCAAATGTGCACCAGGAACACATATAAAAAATTAGCAACAGGAAAAGAATTAGTATGAACAGAAAGAAAGTTCTCCACTGGAAAAAAACCACCAAGATATTGGTTTGACAATATTTGTTATGAGCTACCCAAGAAAAAAGTCCTAAAATAGCTTGATTGCATCACATTCTAAGTCTGAGATGTTAAACACCTTCCCAGGAAACACCTAACATCAGACTGCTCAGTACTGGAGTGCTAATCTGGATGGGAATCCACCTCTTTTTCTTCAAAAGTCATATTCTGACCACTGAAAAATATTTTTTTTTTAGTGAAAAAATTAAATGAACCTGCAAAAAATACGATTTCTTTCAGTTCCTACACAGGTACCTAAACTTGTGCTTGTCAAGGTCAGGCTCAACAGCCTTTTAGAGCTTAGAAAAATTAAAAAAAAAAAAAGATTTTTTTTATTAATCCTAAGTGCAGTGTCTTGAGCATATTACAAAACACAGCACTTAGCCTCATAAAAAATATTTAAATATGTAGTCAGTGTAATACCTCTTCAGTGGTCTGTGAGCCATCACTCATTACAAAAATCCTCTCACAAGCTCCGTGAAATCAAATTATAATGAAAAAATGATTAAATGCCCCACAGAAAATGCCTCGTTACTGTATCTTGAATACACCCATAAGTAAAACTGACTGGGAAGGCAAACACTAGTCTTGGAAAATAATGTGTTCAACACCTTTGAGAAATGTAGCTGCATGACTGCTGTGAAATAAAGCACCCAAGCCAATAAACCCAACAGGCACAGTCAGCAGCAGTGGTGCTGCAGCTCCCTCCCATTCAGCAGGATCCTCTTGCCAGTGCATGAGGTTCCTAATCCTTGGCACCCCTTGGCATCACTGTTTTTCTCTCCCACACAGAATAAGTTAAAGAACTCCCATTTTCTTTTAGCTAAGCTGGCAGCAGTAAGCAAAGTGATGGTGTGTGCTGCATTGTTGGCAGGACACAGCTCTGGGAATTGGAGACCTTAAAAAAGTCATGAACAGGTTTTGGTTTTGCTTTTCCCTCCTTAGCTTAAAAGGGAGCCATATTCAAGAGTCCCCTCAAGACAGCTACAAGGAAAGAAACTTCAATTTACATCATCATTATTATAGGCATGGTTTGACAGTGGGCATGGGAAGAAAGCATGCTCCCATTCTCTTTTAATGGAAAGCCTGAATTCACTGAAAAATGCTTTTTAAATGGCTATATTTAATACAATTATTCAGTATCCTTTCACAGCAATAACCCATTAAAAACCTCCATTTCTCAGAGCATCTTAGGGGGAAGAAGCAGAAATAAACTGTCCATTGCATATCAAGCTTCTGGATCTGCAATTCCCAGTATAAAAAAAAGCCGGTATAAAAGCTGACAGTTAATTTACTGCCCCTAGTTATTACAAATGAGCTATAAATTTGGCTGTTAATAGTTCTGGTGTAAAACAGATAAATTATATGGCTAGTTTTAGTGGGCACTTCTTACTCTGCACATATACAACTTCTATTATAAGCCCTGACCACAGTATATACTCCAGAGAGCAGTTTACTTGCAGGGGAGAGGGAGGTGGCAGAGAAGGTGCCAAAAAAATTTTAAAAATTAGGCATCCGAAGTGTTTTGTTCTGGGGCCTGTTCTGGCCCCAGATTGTTAATGGAACTTCTCAAATCTGGAGATGAGCACTTCCTACCACCTGAGATTCTGTATAAGAGCAAAGATGACAGTACTCTTGAATTTGTGTCACTACATTGTTTAATATCAAGAGGTGAGACGTTCCCATTAAGTAAGTACATACACTACGGGGGATTAAAAAAAAAAAAAGAAAAATAGAGGGAGAGAAGAATAATACACACACACACAAGACCTGCAAAAGCACATTCTGGAATCCTGAATTAAATTTTTGCTTCTGGTAGAGGCTCATAAAATATCCACGAAGAGTTGCTGTTAGCTGCATGTAGATAAGCTATGAGAATGAGCCTATATTCCTATAGGTTGTTCTTTGATTGAAATATTTTGAGAAGTTGGGAGATAAACTGATCAGGCCAGTTTTACGAGTATGTATCAAAATGAGCATACTTCTGTGCCACAGCTTGAGTCTTAATCACTTTTTAATATTAAAAAAAATACAACAAACTTTTCTAATATGATACTAATGTATCAACTGGCATAGAGAACTGCAGTTTCAGAATTACATTATAAAATTATTTTGCACTATATGCCCCAGTGATCTGTATAACTGGCTGACAAAGAGGTCACCCCCCAAAAAAAATTTATATTTAATGCAAATACTTATTTTCTGTAAGTCATCTGCAGCATTCACCATGAAGAAGGCCCAATCCATATTTGGGAATAATACTCTTAATATAACAACAATGACTCACAGTGCAAGTTCTAATGAAATCTTTTATTTAGAAGCATTACATTTATAATACTTTCCCCATATAAGGCTTGCAGTTTAAGCCTTTACACATACATTGTTAGTGAATATAAAAATGCTTAAACTACTTTTGAATGCTCACGCAGGCAAAAATAAATTACAAAGAAAGCACACGTGAGATCATAAATCTTGTGTTGTAGGACAAATCCTACATACACAGCTAGGCTGAATATAAAGGGCAATGGAATCACAGACTGGTTTGGGTTGGAAGGGACCTTGAGGGTCATCCAGTTCCAACCCCACTGCAATGGGCAGGGAACCTTCCACTAGACCAGGTTGCTGAGATTCCCATCCAGCCTGGCCTCCAACACTTGCAGGGATGGGGCAGCCACAACTTCACCATAATCTGTTCCAGTACCTCACCATCCTCACAGAGAATTTCCCCTCTTTCCGTTTGAACCCCTTACACCTTGTCCTGCCACTACAGTTCCTGATAAAGAATCCCTCTCCTGCTTTCCTGTAGGTTCTCTTCATATACTGGGAAGCTGCTGTGAGTTCTCCACTCAACCTTCTCTTCTTCAGGCTGAACAATCTCCAACTTTCTCCAAGCTACTTTCTACAATTTTCTCAGCCTGAATAGTTTAAAGGAAAAAAAAATACTCCCAACCCTCCACCCTCTATAAAACAAACACCATTCCTGAAGGTGAAGATTTACTCAAAGATCCAGAATTACAATTATATAACTGGTTTGGTATTTTGCACTATATTTCGAACTTAGCAAACAGAAAGTAAGAAGGACGATAGCAGGATGCATAAATAATGCCAAAATGTAGTGGAATTGCTACAAATGGTAAGTTATTGTTACCACTGACAGACTACTGTCAGTCCTGCTGTTTGCTTTCAGGACCCTTGTGTTCATCATCACCCTCTTTCTCTAGCTTTTGATGGCTCCATAACCTCTCCATACTGTTCCTGCAGCAGAGTCAACAGTAAAACACATGGAGCCTCCCTCAGGCAGAGCACAGGAGCCAGAACCTGCAGGAATGAACCTTGGGGCACCGTGGGGCAGCAGTGCCAGGTCAGAAACAGTCACAAACCCTTTCTGTGTGTGGGAAATGGTGTGAGACTGGAATCCTGTCCCCATCAGTGGCTATGCCACTGTGTAGTAATGGAATGGTAAACATGGGATGCAGGGGAGTGGAATAAGAGACTTGAGCAAAGTACTTTATAAAGGAAACTTCTGCTCTTTATAGCGTGAGAGCATTTGCCACATTTTGCTTGTCCCCAGGGGCTGTTCTCCCTCTGTACACACCCAGCAGTCAGAGCTGCCTTAGATGTCTGCATCCAAACACTACTGAAACACCATCCCTACATCAACTGCAGCAGCCCTCCTTCTCCAAAAAGGAGCAAAATAAGGGTATTTAATGACATGTGAGAAGCCATCTCACTTTGTAACTGAGGCAGGTTAATGAAGATCACTGCCAGCTTCAGAAAGTGTAGGAGTAAACCTGTAATTAAGTTACAAATGAGGAGAAGGCTATAGCTGACCAAGAAGGTACTAAGATACCTCCAGCCAGGCAGAGCTCAGCTAGGAGTGCTGGCATTTTGTACCTTGGCTTGCATTTTCTGACACCATGAAACATTCTAAAGACTCCTCTCCAAAAATGGATTCCCAATCAAAAAAACCCTTGGAATGGATAATCTACTTTTTGGCCCTAATCTGATAAATTTGTGCTGTGCTTTCCAAGGATAACAGTCTGTACTGCTACCCTTAGATTTCCCTTTTCTTCATGACAGAAAATGTGGTAATTTGGGAGCACTGTAAAGCAGTTCAAACAGCTGCTTCTCCTCAGATAAGATATTTGGGTGTTCATACTACCTCAGTCTGCCAACCAAGCTATTTCAACAGGCTTTCATGAGTTGTTTGTCACATCCTTCAAAGATATTTTTCCTGCAGTTGCAATGAGACTTAATAAAAAGGCCCTCTGAAGCACACTTACTATGTTCTTTCCGATTTCTACTTTTTTGGGCAAAACAAACATAAGATAATACTTTCTCTCCTTGACTTGCTTTACGTCAGTACAAGACGGAAACACATAAGAAAAACAAATTCTTTTTCAATTTCAGTGCTTGGCTCAAAATCAAAAATCATTAGTTTAAAGCAGTGACTTGGAGAAGAGGAAACATCTTGGGGCCAGCAATATTTTTTATCAGTCAGTGAGCATCCATTAATCATTAAGATATTCCAGAGTGTTTTGTCCCTGTCCAACTCACATTTGTTTCAAGGCAGTGGTTAGTTTTGACTGTGATTATATATTATCATCTTCATGTACACACAGACCCAAGATGAATGCAGGAAAAAAATTTTAAAAAAACCAAACCCAACAAAAAAATCCCTTCAATGCAGAGTGGAACTCAACATTTTTCACAAGGGCCCAGGACAGCACTGAACAGAGGAGAGATTCAGATTATTTGAACTCTCAGGTGGAACACTGATGCAACAACGTCACAAGTTAAACACAAACTTTTTGAGAAAATTGAGCAAGTGCTCCTCAGCAGCACACGTACTGAGGTACTAAACTGCAAGTACTGCACTTTCAAAGCTTTCACCCCCACCAGATTTCTGAATGCATGATCTAGCTATATTCTTTTGGCACTTAATGTCCCAGGAAAACATGCCACAGAGCAGTTACTCAGCAGTGCAAAGTCACTTAGGGCAATGATGAGAAGATAAAAATTATTTAATTAACAGCTAAACATTTTAAATAGTGCTACACATTTGTTTCAGCAAATGTGCTCTTGCACATGCTGTTCAGTTCCATCACCACAGGTTTGGGATGGCTGCTGTGCAGGAGTTGGGCAGACTGTTGCTCAGTTTTAACAGCCACCTTCACACAGCTGACAAGCTTCTGAACCTGAACTTTTACACCAAATGTGGTCAGAATTTGTAAGAATTGACAAGCAGAAGAGAATCATCATGTGGCTCTCTGGCCAGGGTCATCAGAAAGGCCACTGTGGGAGCAATTTTTACCTTGTAGGCTGTTGATCAGTATTCCCTACACTATTTGGAACAAGTCAGCAAGTTGCCAGCTGTCCAACAGAGGTGTTCACTTGTACAGCTGAACAATCTACTCATCATTGCAGCAAAGCCTTCGTGCAGAGGGCACGGCCATTGTGCAGGGACACCAGAAAGGCACAGTTCTGTCTGCACCATTATGAAGATAATAGGAATGCACAGGCCTGTACATCATGATCTAAAAGACACAGGAAGTTCAGATCCCATGACCAAAGTTCAAGCTGTGCCGAGGTCATATCTTGTGAAATGCATGCTTGGATTCACACCCTTCCTTAAACTCAAGTCGTTAGGAGAAAAAAAGGAAATAGATGTGTAGTAAACAATACTTGTTATTTGACACCCTAATAGCCTGCAAAGACTTATACTGAGCATCACTAATTCCAAATGGTAAAGGGACAAGAAAAGACAAAAGAAGAAACAGCAATTGCAAAGAGAAAAATAATGATGCTGCAATGATTACAGTGCCAGTGCATTTTTCAGTGTCAGTGTGTCACAACACAGCGCCAAGCAAATAAAGGAATATCTCCCAAGCTAAGATGACCTTCAAAAGAGATCGTTTATAAAAAGAAACTTTGCAATGCAAAGAAATACAATCAGCATACAGCAGGATAGCACACAACAGCAAAGCTGACTTAACAACGTGGTCAAAGAGATGCTGGCAGGTAAGATTTCTACCTCAGTCTCAGCAAGATAAAGTGGGTCTTCTAACTTAGTGTCCTCTGATGAATCTCAGCACCTGATCCCTCTGTCTCCACAAGCCTAAGAACCATTACCCACTTCAACAAGCAAGAGCAAACATGCCCATGTCCTGTGAGACCTGCTCAAAGAATACGTATAAATCACTGTTTCTAAGTGAAACTCTGGATTTTAGTTGTGTTTCCTGTTCATGTTTGTATAGTTCTTAAACTAGTGTCAAGTGAGGTGTGATGGGACAGCAGAAACTGAGGAAGGGGACGCTTTTTGCTGGTATTAAGTTGCAAAATATCTTCAAGTATCTTAGCTCCCCTTGCAATCTCTCTCCCCCTTTATGAGTTCACAACTGCAATCAGAGCCTGACCAAATCATACCCAATGAAAAAAACTTATTATCATGATGACTTTTGCTACACATCCTTGTTTGCAACCCCCTTTTTTCTTGTTTGGGTTGGGGGGCGGGGGTTTGTTTGGTTGGTTTTTTGCTTTCTTTTTTGTTTGTTTGGATTTTTTTAGTTTTTTCTTTCTTTTGGGGGGTTTTTTGTTTGTTTTTTTTTGTTAGTTTGTTTTTACTAATAAAGTTTTCATGCACTGCACTGTAAAAAGCACTCCCACAGTAACTATCTGCTCTCCAACACTCCACCCCAATGAGCTCCCCTCTCCTCAAGTGACCTGCACAACAGGGTGCCTCTCCACCTGACAAGTGGAACTCGCTGTCCCAAACAAAAACCCTTGAAGATCAAAACAAGCTTTTCTGCTGACATGGCAAAAGTTTAGGCTAAACAGGAAAACATACTTGAAGCTCTTTTTCCATTACCTTGCATTATTAAACCATCTAGGCAAGAGATAAACATAAAAGGAATTTCTTTAATTAGATAAATCAACTCCTCAGCATCTGTTGTTTAATAAAGTAAAGCAGATCAGCATGTTAGAATCAGATAATATTGAAGTCTCCCACAAGCTCACAGCTGAAGCTTCTTTTTCATGCAAGCATTTGGGTGCCACTGGTTTTACTTACTGTAATACAACATTTCCAGTTAAATGCTCGCTGTAAAATGTAATGCCAGGTACACAATAGCCCACAACAAGTGAAATTCCTTAAAATGATTATGCATTATCTCTCAAGTTACAGCAAGGCAGAACACATGCACGGGGTGATCTTGCACAATATAGTTCCCTGAAGTTCTATACCATGCATTTATTTTTAATAAAACTCAAATCAATTAAAGATTGTGTTTCTTGTAACTAAAGTCTAAAAAAATTCTTTAACATAAGCAAAATCTATTACCTTTTGCTTTTCAGCATCATTTCTTAATTGACTCTCTAAGATATTAATCTCTCAAAGGTCACAAACCTCTGCAAAAAGCCAAGTTAATGAGAATATATTCTTAGCCTCTCTTTACTACAAACCAAATCCACTGAGGAACAAATTCATTTTACAGCTTAAAACCAAACACTGTAAGACAGTAACTTTCAATTATGTTTGATCTTGTATGCAGACAGATAATGGCATTTTTATTACAGTCATAAAAAAAATGTTAAGGATGTGCCAGGAAGATGTTAACACCCATCTACTTTGACATTAAGAAAACCTAATTCAAATCAAATTTTGGAATATTTAAAAATCAAATGTAAACATATTTTGGCAAAGCAAAAGATCCTTCTAAGCAGCGTTGGACAAACCAGTGCAGGCAAAACCAGTGCAGTCCAGGTGAACAACACTGCCAAAGCATTTCCAATCCATCTGGGCTGGGATCTGCCTCTCATTGTGCAGAGATTGCCACTCAGCTGCAGCATGGACCGTGAGTTTAAAGCAGTGAGGCACCATGGGGTTAGTCTGCACACCTGTACTCTGAAGCACATCCAAAACACATCTGGGCTTTTCAGGAGTGCAGCACTAAGGCAGCTGCACCATGCAGCACTTAGTCATTACAGAGGGTTAAAGGCAGCTAAGTAAAGTGACACTTCCAAGACTGACAACTTTCTTCATTTGTCAAGGCACCTGCCAGCTGCAAGTAAAGAGTTACCACTGTGCAGTGGAAGTACAAGTCCTCTTCAGACCAGGTAAGTTGTGCTCAGAAATACAACTTACATCATAAGAAGACACACATGAACCTGCTTTAGTAAAAATCAAATGCAATTATTAAAAAAAGCCCTTCATCTGCAATGAATGAGTTTAGCTCTTCTTTTGTATCAAGAACTGGAAAATACTTAGACTAATTACCACACACACTTCTTTGGGAATCACAGAGTTCCTAATGTTTCATGGCTTTACTGAGCAGATCCACCTCATTTTAACATACAGACAACTCTAACCTGCCCCCACCAAATGCACACACTATCAAAGCAAACCTAGTAAGATGCAGAAGAAAACAAGTGAAATAAGCTGCGTATTTCCTACACTGTGATCCTCTGTTCTTTTTGAGACCAAAGACATGGCCATTATTTCATGTACCCCGTCACTAGGAAGGAAAATAAAGGCTTTTGTTCTCACATGGTTTTAATGATGAAGTTTCAAAAGAGGATGCAGGCTCCTTCTTACCCGTTCAGCGTGTATGACCCATTCCTCCTGAGTCTCATACTTGCAGATAAGAATCTTAGGAAAAAGTCCAGAATGAGGTGGTTTGTCCTCTGCAGCACCAGAACACAGGCACCTGTTTGGTTGTTGCGCTTTTTGTTCAGTGGGGATCTCTTTCCTGTTTCTCTGAGTCATCAGTGGGGAACAATGCGAAACCACCACCAGAGCCACTGAGCAGGAAGCCCAGAGGAAACTGCCTGCAGCCAAACAGGAGTCTGGAGGTGTAAAATCTCCCCAATGCACCTCTCAAAAAAACCTTGGAGCCCACTAAGGAAAAGCAGCAAAAACTCACAGAGAAGGAGTTGCTTATAAAATACCTAAAGCTCTCCCTGCACACACAAGAATAAATTTTGTAGAAAGCTGTAGCTTATCAGTGAGCTGCTCTTGTTCTGAATAGCCTGAAAGCAGCTTCAGATCTATTCTCTCCTGCTCACCAGCCCTGCTGCAAGTATTACTCAAGCATTACCCTCAGAGCACAAGGCGACTAAACAAGAAACCTTAGATAATCAATACTCAGCCTTTTTTGTTTTGTTTTTTTTTCTCCCCACAGTATCAAGTTAGAAATTACACATGTGGAAAGGGACATACGATTAGTGGTTAAAAAGCTTCTTTTCCTTGTAGTAGGTTAAAAACAGGCAGATCTAAAGTCACGCTCAAATGCTGCAGGGAAAAATAACCTCTAGCAGTCCAGTGCTGGGCAAGCTGCCCTGAATAAATCACAGGATTGCACTGTCTCTGATGAGGCTGTTTTCCTCCCCTTTCTGTTCACCCTGCCATTCCCTGATAGCTGTGAACCAAACACAGCTTAATGTCTGGTGAGTCTACCACACAATGCAAAAATCACTCCAGGCAGTTGTTGATCATTTACTGTCTGTGAGCAGATCAACACTGACTTAAGTAATAAATCACACGAAAAATATTTTTATCAACAGATGTTGAAATGACCATCACTTGTGGCCCAGGTGAAACTGCTTTAGGATAATAGGAAAAATGCACACTAGACAAATATAAAGATTAAATACTCACTACCTAAAAAACCAAAAGCAATCAATCCCATAGAGTAAAACATTCTTATTTGAATGGCTCAAATGTCTAAAGACAGTATGCTTGTCAAGCTGCATTTTTATTTTAAATAGTTTAACAGTTATAGAAAACCAGCCAAAAAAGGGGAGAATTACTTTATTTTTTTGTAGGTGCCTCATTTTACAGTGAGGTGTAATCAAGAACACCTATATAGGGACTACAGAGCACCAATGTTGAGAGAAAAAGAGTTACACTGAATTACAGGCTGAGGAAATCAACGTGGTCCTGTTGCTAAAAGGCAATGAGACTGAGCTGTACAAACATGCTGCATCTGCCTCATCTGGAACACTGTGCTCAACCCATGGCACCCTAGTTGAAGGCAGATGTAGAATTAGCTGGAGCCCAGAGAGCATCAAGATTATCTGTCTTACAGATGTGAAAACTGAGGGAGAAAAACAAGACAACACCTCCCAAGAACGCAAAGAGAAAGAAAACAAAATGTTCTTCCTGCCCTGTCCATCACAAAGGCATTTGAATTAAGCAAGACACACACCAGGTTAGGATTATTTTGCTTGGTATGTGTGTGTGTTTGGGTTTTAAGTACAGCAATAGATTACAGAGTCTGCATTATTGCAGGCCTTTGAGATGATCTTGCTCCAGAGCTGGGGACAGAATTGGTGACCTCTGCAGGTGTCTCTCATCCCTACCTCTCTATGATTTGCTCCCAGTTCTAGCTGGTAGAAAAAAAATGAGAATCATGCTGTGTAACCATGACACGAACTAGCTCAAGTCAAACCAGACTACAGGATGCTTAAGGATTTCCTCCTCAAAATAAGACAGTGGCCAGGACTCCAAATAGGTCCAATACATTTTGAGCACAGTGGTGCCAGCACTATGTTTTTATCATCATATACATTCTGTGAGAGAATGATACCTCATGTTCTTCTCAGCTTTACAAAGATCCTACCTATGTACTGGCTGGCACCAGGGCATAATCATTCCACTTGCTATGGTCAGGCCTTGCTGTCTCTGAGAGGTGGCCAAGATTCCCTATGGCCATGGAACAACTCAGAGTCAGGTCCCTGCAGGCAGCTACTTACCTACTGTGCTGAATAAAGCACAGATGCATTCTTGGAAGCTTATCAAAGTAAACTAGGATCATTTATTTGGCTAATAATTTAGAGAGTAAAAAAATAAAGTTAATATATCAGAAATGCTACATAAAGATGATTTCTAAATGCTCTGCAAACCCATCTCAAATGAAAACTTGTACTCAGTTTTCTACTTGGAATATGAGATTTTAGAGAGGTCATCTTAAATCCAGGCTCAGAGGAAAATCGAGGCTCTGGAATGTTTGCACCTTTACTGGAAATAAAAGATACATCTTTTAAGATGTATAAAAGATACAGTATAACTGAATCATATATGACACTGGGCTTTCTTTGGGTATCTACTAATTTGCATTGCAATTGACTCCTATTCTAAACTAGAGAATCATATTTTTGTGGTAATAAGGAAAAAAAAGGCAGACTTTTTAAAAGTGCCTTTCTGGATACAAAATTTAAGTGATTTACCCATTAATTTTCTGAGTATTTTGCTTTCACAGGTGACCGACCTAATTTTTTAAAAATTAATTTCAGAGTTTTGCTGCTGAAAGCAGCTGCTAGTTTTTTTGAAACTCTACTTCTGCAGAAAGACATCAATTCCTTTTTTTCTTTTTCACTCCTCCATGCTCTTTTAGGATTACAGCAGCACAAGGGTATGTGTTCTTTAACATCTCCATCTGAAAACTATTATAGGAAACCAGCAACTAAATATAAACTGTCCAATCAGAGCCAGAGTCAGCCACATCGATGCTGGGATCCCAAAATGCTATCATGGACAAAAGAACTTACCACAGAAACACAGCTAAGCCTACTTGCCAACACAACTGCTTCAGAAACAATAAATTCCTGCTTCAGAGAGTCTTCTGGAGAATGTGTTTTGTTAACAGGGATTAAAAAGCCCCTTATTTTCAGTCAACATAAAGATGATAAACTCACTGAATAGGCAACTCCATGGTGAGGCAATGTGCTACAGACATTATCTCCTACAGTATTTTCAACTGACTGCACCTAAAGAAATCCTCTTCTCCTCTCTCTCCCTACATGTACACATTCCAGAGGCCATACACAAGCTGAATCATCCTCACTGTGGTGAAGGCACACGGGAGAAGGGAAAACATCTTTATGTCTCCTTAAGATCCCTGCTGACAAATAAAGTGTTTGTACAGCCCACTTCTCTTTAATCCCCTTTCCCAAGCAGAATCCATAAACTTTAGCATAGATTTTTTGTTCCCAGGCTAAACATTCATCCAATTACTGCTCCGCTTCCAAGGGGAGTTTCAACAGTACCATTTGGCCTAGTTCTGGACATTAGCTCAAAGAGCAGTTCTTTAGATAACATAAATTAGCATGGATGATTTACCATTTTCAACCATGTCCCTGCCACTTTGAGCTTTGAAAACATCATTAAAAGATCTATTTCAATTTGTATTAAATAAATTCCCATTTAATAAGGAAATGTACATGCTAAGTAAAAGGCTGAGTACAGAAGAGAATAGCCAGTCCTCCACTACTTGGACAGACTTACAGTACACTCAGAGCTTAATTATTCATCCAGGGGGAGCTTTGCATATGAATGAAACATCTTTCTACATTTAAAAAGAAATACTCACTAGCAACCTCAGTTCTCCACATCTGGTCAGGAAAGAGAGGAGACAGAATGCCCATATGTACCCTATTTGCCAGAGCCATGGTTTACACAAGTATTAAAAAGTTACTCCTACAGTATATTTATTGTTATTTTATAGATGTATTGTTTATCCCCTTTTGAAAAATCTATTTGAATTAATCTATTTGACTGCTGAAGAAACAATTTACTCTCTTTCTCCTGGAAAACACCCACTCACTTAATGCTGAACCTTCTTTTCTACTGTCTTGCATCATAATTTGTATTTAAGGACTGTCCAAGTTAATTCCCAAGATAATCAATGAAATACTGAACTGTTACAGCAAGCAAATTTGAGGCTGCTTTTCTGGGCTGATTATACACTTACAGAACTGCACCAAACAGTGGGTCAGCCAGGTTCACTTTACTTTTACCTAGCTACTTACATAATTCAGATTTCATTTAAACACTGATATTAGAGGAACACAGATTTTATATATCACTATCAATTGTTGCTTGATAGGGAATGAAAAAGTAAAAGAGGAGAACAGGAAAACTGACTCTAAGACATAGCTAGATATAAATGTTATCCTCAAATTCTTCTGATTCATTTGTTGTGTGAAGATAGTGCTGCCTCAGCTTCAGAGCTGAAGAGATTTCTTTGCCAAACTTGTAAAGAAATCCCATTGCAGTTGAGATTTTGCCTTAATACTGAAAAGAAAGAAAAAAGTGGGGACACTACAATAGTATATATACAAATGAAAGCCATAATACATTTCCTATAGCCAAGGAAAAAGACAGAACAGGGGAGAAGTCTTTAAACTGCTTTTTAGGGGAAGATTTTTGTTTTGGTTTAGTTGTTCTAATGAATACAACAGGCAGTCCTGATTTAAAGCAAAAATGACAGCAGCACTGAAAGGGTTATTTCAAGCTGTTTATAATAAGCAAACCAGGACAGTGTTGGAGAAAGTTACAGAACTGTAATAACAGAACAGCAATCCGCCTGGAAACGGAAAAGGGTGGGTGAGCAGTTTCTACCGGACCAGGGCAAAAGCCAGGGTTTATAAATTTAGAAAAAAATACACACCCACACAAAATGTCTCAAGTAAGAGGATAGGGGATGAGGGGAAAAAAAGAAAGGAAAAAAAACCACACACCATTTTACAAGGCCTTTATATAAATTTTGCGTAATCATTCTTAATGGACATCTGCCCTTGGCTTAATACAGGAAAGACCAAGCTTTCAGTCTGTGCCAAACTGTCTGAAACACAAACCTCTGGCACACTGCCTGCTTTGATCCCCCACACTTGGGGCAGTTTCCTGGAGATAGGGTTGGAGCAAATGAACGGACACATCACTCTTTTGGGAGGGCCAGCCAAAAGAGTTAATGTAATGTAAAGTTCGGTATTGGACTTCATGGTACTCAAGTGCATTCTTTTTAGTTTACTTTAAATGATTTTTAGGTTTTAAAACCAGAAGCAGCTGGGCAGAATTCAGTAATTAGTTTTAGTGTTAGAGAGGCCCTTACTCAGGGTTAACACAACTACTGTGGCAAAAGAAATGCTTCAATGGGAGGTGAAGGCTGCCCTGATTCACACAGATGGGCACGGGGACAACAGGTATTTATATAACTCTGGCAAAGGGCTGTAGAGCATGAAGACCCCCATTCAGATCAGTCCCCAAAACTCTGCCCATCTCAAAGGAAGGCTCATGAAGGAACATAAAAAAATAGTAAGAGAAGATTGATGTTCTTGGCAAGAGCAGCAAGCAGGTAATTTAGAGCAGGCACTGCCCCTTCAGCCCGAGAACAGGAAAAAACTGTATGAGTTACCAACATGCTCCACCCAACAAGTCCCAGTTGGTATAAAAGTCTCTGCTGCAAAATTTAGCTAATGATACAATCCAGGAGAAGTCTGGAAGTACCACAGAGGGAGTACAGGAGAGATATTTCTGAGAAAGAGCCTTTAGCTAAAATTAAACACGATCAGGCACATACAAATCCCTGAAGCATACAAAACAAGCAGAAAGAAAAATAGTCAGATTTTCTATGGCACAACAGGCTTCTTTCCTTTTATCCTTTTTTAATTTAGTCAAGTGTTCTTACACTAAGGTGCTAAAAGTTACAATTTTTCAACTAAAAAAAAGTTTAAAGTCAGATTGGTTTTGTTAATAATGAAACAGTATCCAGATTCCAATACAAAAACCTCATATCCAACAAGTTATTTTATAGAGAACCCTTAAGAAAGTAAAGGAAGTAAGATTCTTCAAACACTTAAAAAAGGCTGTAATTTTGGTCAAATTCAGAACAAATAATTAAAAAACAAGAGGTATCAGGAAATACAACTGGATAACACACATTAGTTTTATAAAACAGATCACATGCCATATATAGGTGAGTACAACAGCTATACAATATGTGCTCAGTCACTATAATATTTTAAATTTTAAATAAATAAAAAGTGCTAGGCCCTCACTCTGAATCTCCTTTTAAAGTTGATAATGAACTTGGTCTTGCATATCCTTCCCAGTAACCTCAAAGATTCATTCATCTCTTCCATTACCACCCTTGCTTCTGCATGGACACACTGAAGGGACTCTGGGATGGCCCCTCTCACACGAGGGTGAGAGGAAATTTACTTCAATCCCAAATTCAGACTGCTGATACAGATGCTTACTGGCAAGTATTATAAATTAAATTATTTATTCAAGGAATTTAACATTTACAGCTGTAAATGAAAACAAATCTGGCAGCCAGTAAGTTGTTCTTTTGCACTTCCTAATTCAGAAGGGTCTGTGCAAAAGTAAGCTAAAATGCTTTCTTGGTAAGGGCCACAGTGATGAACTCTCTGCACTTCAATATCCAGCACAAATCTCAACAAAGGAACATTTCTGCACCCATGGAATTCAGTTGGCTTTGACCTAAGGAATTGTGTGGCAACTGGGCGTGGGACACCAAGTGTAAAACCAACACATAAATTACAGGAAAACAACTGCGATCAGAAGCTTTATCTATCAGTTGCTGACTGGTATGAAAAGAGGACTAAAGTGGAAACTTGAGTATATCAGGAATAAATTCTGATCATAAAGAAGATCATAATGCATTTATAGAGTCACTTATCAGACATACTTTATGCTTTACCTTCAGAGAGAAGCACACTGACTGTCTCAAAAGAAATAAATGTAATATTATTTTTGCAGATTATTCTGTACTTCACATTATTGGACCTAATGAAACAGCTTCTCTGAAGTGCTAAGTGAAAAATAGTTTCTGTGTCAGTGTCAAAGGCAGCAACGTAAATCATTTGAACACTGGCTTTTTAAGGTGATCCTAACAAAGCCCTTGCCAAATTTGACTTTGGCTGCTGTTATTCATATTTTTGCTAGATACTAAATGTTCAACAAAAAGTCTTTGTAGACAAATCCCAGGCACAAGCCCAGTCATCCATCCTTCAAAGAAAGGCAAGGATACTTCATCCCAGTCAGAATCTGGACCTCATATTTGAGAGCATCAGAACATTAACTAACATTTACATAGCGCTTCTGGAAATTTTAACAGCACTCTGGAAAAAAGCCCTCAATCCCTGAAACCTGTGTCAGTGATTGTTAGAGTCATTACAGTGGAAAAACCCAGGAGGAAATGGCTATAAAGTAAAGCAGATAAAAGGAAACTACTTGGAAACAGAATGAAAAAGTCATTGCTGTTTCTGTCTTTTCCCATTACTGAGGATAAGACAACACAGGGCACCATCCACACGCTGCCTTTTCATTGTGTTTGCTCAGGCATAGCAGTGAATGTGAAGTAAAACTCTACTGGACTTTCAAGATCAGAGAGCTGCTAGCTATAAAATACTCCCCGATACTTAAATAATTTAAGGCCAGGAAAGAAAAATTTGCTACATCTACCACTTGGCATCTTCCACTTCGATATCTCTCTTCCTGAAGTATAAAGCAGCAATAACAACGCTTTGGGAAACACTTGGGCAGTCAAAATACAGTCTAGGATTTAGTGGGATGAAGTGACTAATGCAAAGCCAAACATCAAATGAAAGAATAACGTAATTCAGAAATCTTCAGCTCTCAATTCAAACCTCAGTGCCTAGGCCTCCTGCCTTTCAAAATACCTCTTACATGAGAAAAGCTGCATTTGAGTTCCCAGTGACTGCCCTTCAGTCTCTCATCTGTGGGTGCACACAGACCTCTAAACATTTTTACTGAATGTGGAACTCAGCTCTCAAGGCAATACGGCAGACAAAGCCTCAAAGATTCTTACTTTTTATGCTACCGTTCTTAAGAGGAAAAAAAAAAAGTACAATAAAAAATTGTACACCCACCACTAAATTTCATCCAAACTTTGCACAACTGCTGCCTGGACACACTTCTGCTTTTTAGACTTCCAGTGACAAGTAGTCCCTCGAGTTTACAATGGGAAAACCTACAACGCAAGGCAATCCCTAACTCCTCGTTTACATAATGTATCCCATCCCTATGTGCAGTCTTAGATCATAAAACCATTTAGCCTAGAAAGCTGGTCTTCAGAGACATGGCAGTATACTTCTTCAGTAGCAATAGATGATCTGGGAGAACCAAGCAAACAGTCCTATCTTGGGAATGAAACATCTTCCTTCTGGCAAAAGATGGAGTAATTTAACATTTAAAGCAGAATTTCCAAGCTGCCAGTGGAATTATTACGCTTTTACTGTGCCATTACCTAGATGAAGGACAGCTTAAGGGGAGCAAATAATCTTGAAGACCAGGTTAGATGAGAACCAGTTTTGGCTGAAAAGGAGTTTAAATGTTAGAAAATAACTGCCAAATTAATGAAGTCACAAAGCTTCATATGACAGGTTAGAATTGCCTGAAAGTCACCATGTTTTTCAGTTTTTAACATCCTTTAGTATGAAAGGTTCCTGGAAGATTTTAACCATCATCAGTTTAGGCCTACATGCAAATATAATGATCACATACTTTTCTTTCCTTCAAACACGACTAAGGATACACATCTCATAGCCCACTCTTTCCCCACAAAAAAATCTCTTCCACCTACATATCTTAAGATTGCACTTCTGTTACATTTCCCTTCTTTACAGATTCCATTTTTACTTCTTCCAAGATTTAAAAGGAACACTAGGAATAGAGTCATCTGTTTTAACATTTCTAGTTGTATCTACCCATCTATTTCCATCAGAACATAGCTTCATTAACTGTAGTGGGTGAAACAGACGTGACAGTCACAGAGGCTGGGACCTTATTTTCAAGAGGAGGTTGGGTACCTGCTTGAGCCAGTTCTTCTATACACATAAAATTGAATTCTTAATACAGAATTTCAATTTACACACTAAGGATTTTAGATAAATCTTGAGTGATTAAAACTTGCTGTTTGAGGTCACAATCACAATGTTGCTAGTTTGCATTCAGGATCCAGGAGAATTAATGTCAAAGTCAACCATTAAACCCACTCGAATTTTTTATTCCCATCAGATGGCCAAAAGAGAGCAGATTGAGAAGGGTGATTCACCTTACATGCTATTCTATAATACCTACTATTTATCTAATGTCCTATTGTTGCTGTTGTTACTTACTTCCTTATTTTGCTTGGATTTTTAATGCAAGTTCATGTAATTTTGCTTAAAGTCACTAAGCTACAGTAATCAAAGCAGCCTTGCCTGCAGTGCTGTGAACAGGACTCAAGTGACAACCACACTAATTAGCATGCAATTTTCAAAGGTCAATTACCACATCATTAGCCAGGCCTTTTACATCTCTGCCATGTGGAGCATTCTCCAGCTTTAGACAGCAGAATGGGACAAAAACGGATTAAATTGCTTAGGGTCAAATAGTACAGTGAGTTGATGAGTAAGAGTTTAAACTCCAGTAGCTTGAGTAGCTCATAATGGGCCATTTTCACACTGTGCCCTTGTCCTGCTGACACCATCTTCTGTCAGATGCTTAGAGACAGAGCCTATCTAGCAGGAAATGTTGACATCCACTTACACTGAGTAAATCTCGTTTCTTTACTTAAACAAAACCCCAATTAGCAAAAAATTCCTGGTTGTATGTCCACAGTCATATAATTTAATAAAAGTAAAACCAAAGAATAATCAGCACCTATAACCATCATGTCTAGAAGCAAAATTTAAAAAACAAACAAACAAAAACCAAAACAAACAAACCCAAAAAACCCCAAGACACAGTGCAGGTTGTCCTAAACTTGCTTCTAGATCAATAAGCAAAACTTTAGAAAGTATATAGTCAGAGCAATGTTTTAAGGGATATGACTGGGTTTTTTTTTTTTTGGTACCCTGGATTTTATATATGTACTGTATGGTCCATACCCCAAAAGATGTACATTAATGTGATTTTGGGCATGCAGTGTCAACCAAGCCAAGTGTCAAAATCCAGCAGCAAATCTGCTGCACACACAGATTGTACAGGCACAGTTTCACTGCAGGACACACAGGCATCTTTGCAATGGCATTTGCTCTGCTAGCCCAGACAAGCAAGCCAGGCAAAGACTGCTGGGTTCAGCTCCAGGTGAGGAGAGAAGGAAACCTCTAATCACTGGAATTCTTTCTGCCTCCAGCAGAGCTGGCATTTCTTCCCCTAAATATCCAGCTTTCTTCTTATCTATAATATGCAGCTATACTCATTCCATGATTGTATTTAACCTTTATATTATACTCTCTTTCACATCAAACACCAACACAGTTTTTCACATGCCCATGTGAAAGGGCCTATAAAGAAATGATACAAAGCAAACTTAATGTTGGATTGCTTCTCCAGCTTTGACCTGCCTTTCATTCCAAACTGCAACCCTCATCTCTTTTCTCCAGTTACTCCAAATATTAACAAAAATCGTCGTTGTGCTTTAACTCCACACATCATCATTACAAGCCAACTTGCACACAGCTCCTCTTTCTTATTTAAAAATTCGGTATAGATCATAATCCACAAAAACATTCCTACTTTTTCCTTCTGACAGCTAATTCAATGAAAAATTATAGTCCATTGATATATATCGCCAGATACTCCGCATGCTAGAACAATAATGGATTATCTGCTTGTTTTAGAAACAAAAAAACCCTCACTACATTGATAAAAAATAAGGTAAAGCTCCGCTTGGAACAGTGAAAGTAAGAAAGGGTTATTATACTTCTGCTGTTAACCTTTAAAAATGCACCCATTTGAAGTTTAAGTGAAGAAAAGTGTTATTCTTCCTAAGTGATAAAAAACCCAAGGCTCTTCCGTTTTCTATGAAGCATTACCAGTTTTGGTCCTATACCAGACATAGCAGTTCTTATAAAGCTTTGTTTCAGGTTGTCAGCATTTTATTTCATTTTGGCATTTTATTAACAGAATTTTGTTTTCCTCATACACTGCAGTTCTGTAAGAATATATACATCAAATAATTAGGATCATCACGAGAGATGCCTTATCTCTACCTCTGAAAATGCAAGTGCCAAATAAATTATTATAGAGGTACCTGTGAAACACTAAATCCAGAATCCTTGTCTGACTCCTTTATTCTTTCTGCCCCTTCCACTTCCCCCATCTCCTAAAGAGCAGTTGATATTTTGGACTCGTGTCCTGGCTTAGGAAACAGCACTGGAACACTTGATTATTTGCTAATATAGGTCACCATTTTTATTAACTGACTGACCAAAATAATTTCAAGTCCACATACTACAAGGTTTTCCCACTTACACACATTAGAATCAGGCTTGCTGCCAAGGTCATCTTTTCATTCCTTTTTACTCCCAGTTCACATATTTTGGTGCAATCACAGACACTCCAGTTAGTTCCTTTCTGCGGGGCCAGCAACTGTGCTGTTGCAGAGATTCCATGCCAACACAGAGACAATTCATACTACAGGTCAGGCAGAAAGTAATAATGTGCTATACAGAAAGCACGTGGATTGTGTGCTTGCATTAGTATTTTTATATATTCCACCTTTTACCTGCAGGAATTTTCTTAGAATTCCATCACCATGCATGTAACAATTACGTGTTAAACTTTATGCTGTGTTTTGTCCTTCTCTACAGACAATTTGAAAGGTCTTTATTTTTCCTTGTGAAACAAAGGTGTAAAAAAACTGCTATGAACTCACCCAGCTTCTTGAGAAAACAGGATTTTTTTTGTTGATTTTTTTTTGCCTGATTCAGAATTACACTAAATCACTTGTGTGCTATTTCCTCATATCCAAATAAAGATCTGTCCTATCCAGGTTGCTGTACTGCACTGTGCTAAAATTACACATATATCACATTCCAAGAAACGTTATAACATTTCTAAAATTGCTCCAGAAGTGTCCAGCAGCAACCTAAAAAAAAAAAAATCACAGGATTTACAAAACGAGATAGGCATAACAGAAAATAGTTGCTTTCAGCAAAGAAGCACCAATGACTCCTGTAAACATGGACAATTTAATGAAATTCCTTTTCTGGCAAGCTGCTGCTCGAAGGAAGGACTAATGACATTTGAGAAAAAGTTTGTAAATGAAAAGAACATGCCACACAGCTCTTAAACTCAGCAAAGAATCCTGTTTACCCCTATTCAATACTAAGACATTAAAGAATTCAGGAATTTTTTTTTCTCCAGACAATCATATGAAAAGTAATGAGCTGGCCACAGAGATCATGCTATCAACTTTTTTTTTTTTTAATCAAGAACAGGATGCATTTAAACCTATAAATTGGTATTTCACTTTGCAACACTATGGAGCTCTACTGTGTGCTATGGAGTGGGAAATGCATCCTGCAGCTGGAGAACAACATAACCTAAGCACAGAAAGCCTGCAAGCCTGCACTCCCCCTAATTACAGATTCAAATGGTGCCTGTGTGTGGAGTCTCTGGAGTAATTACAGTCCTTACTGGTATACTCTAAGGGATGATTTATTGAGTAATTTAGAGGGAAACAAAAATAGGATAAACCTTCTAGCAGTAAAGATACTGCTCTGGAAGGATCTACTTTTTCCATTACAAGTTTATAATATTCATCTGGTTTTCAAATGTGGAGCTATTAATTAACATTTAAATTAGAATTTCTAGAATAAGATTTGTCTAACAGGCTTTTATTTGCTGAACAAGTACTGTGAGGAACCTGAAAATTACTGTTACTGCATTGATGTGATCCTCATTCCAAACCTGCATCTTCTGCTCTTAGGTCTCATGCTGTAATTGCCCCATTAATTTTCAATCAAATCATAAACTGCCTGCAGTGATCTCACCAAGAAGGCTGCCAGCACATGTAGCTGATTAAACAGTTCTTCTGGAAACTTCTTCTCTTACCCAGAAAAGACTTTCAGTTACAGCTCAGTTACAGCAGGCCAGTGAGTGCTGACACTTGATGCACACTTCATTGCCAAAGTCAGTAATAAGAAATGTACCACCACCTTCACATGGGATATACAGTAAATATTTGAGGATACGCTCAGTTTTCAGTTTCATTTTTCAGAAGTATTAAGTGAAGGAAAATTGCTTAGTTAAGCACAGAGTGTAACTTTCTCTAGCATCAGTGCCTGGGCCTCTTAAGAGCATCCTCTAGAGGATAATGGCCCTGAAATCTCATGAAGAGATGTTTATTGTGTGCACTGGAAAGCTCAGTAATAGGAAGGAGCTGCTTCCATGACCACATTCTTTGAAACATCTTGAGAAATGAAAACTTACGTCATTTCCATTTAATACTCAGAGGCCAGCACACAAAGCAAAATACATTCACAGTTATCCGGCTGGCTACCCTTAAAAACTGCAAAGCAGGTGATGCAAAAAATTCTCACTCTAAGCTTTCTCTGGAGGTTTAAGCAGCTCTTATAGGAAGAAAAGATGGGTGATATGATTAGCTGACATTTCCATTCTGAAAAGAATACAAAGGCTGTGCCACCCTCATAAATCAGGAAGGAGTAACATTATTCTCCAGTATTATAATACTTACTAAAGCACACTAAAGGAATAAAATATCGTAGCTCGCTACATGAGAAAAATAATTTTGGGGAACATTGTTCACTCGTAACATCATCTAACCTGATTGCAACAGACCCCACCAAAAACCAAGCTGAAACAACACAGAGCTTCATGACAACATCAAGATCAAATTTCAGAGTGGCTGGCACCACTTTGAAATTGGACAGGTTTATAGAAAGATAGAAGTCCCTAATATGCCAAGGGCTACAAATTTAAGCGGAGTGACCCTTAGCACAAGGGAAAGAGATCCAAATCACTTGGATGAAGCCCTACAACAAACAAGTAAGATGCCCTCAAGTATACAGAGCAGTAAATGGAGGGATATTGATGGCTTGAAGGAAAGGCGGTGCACCTTCTCATGCAGCACAGCAATGCTCCTTATCTGCCCCTCACCCTTACCAGCACTGTGACCCCAGAGCAGCTCCCCTCCTCCAACCCTCCTCGTCTCAGACACTTCCTGTCTCCAGCAGCATTTATTTTCAGCCCTCAAGATTCCTTTCTATATGTTCCAGGAACCCTCTAGCCATCCTCTGTCCAGATGGCAGGCTGCAGATGAAGGGAGCAGGGTCTTGGAGAGTCTTTTCTTGGCCTGTTCTCGGCAGCCTGCTGGAACTCGGAGGCAGGCTGAGTCCTGCACAGACACGGCTCTGTTGCGCTGCTAAAGCCCTTCAATCCCTCTCCACAGTTCTCCTCAATGCCCTCTTTGTCTTCAAACAAATTTGTCTTAAACCTTTTAACGGCCTCTGCTTTCCAGGGGCATACTTCGCACAATCTACTCCCTACAAAGCTGCAGAAAGCCAATAAAAGGGCAAAGGAAAGAGGGTCTGAACACACAGCCAGAGCCTCAGTTTTTATTGCAAAGCAGATGCTACTTTGACAAGCAGATGCAGAAGAAAAAGGTAGATGATAGGTCTGAGTCCTGTTGATCTCTGTCACCTGCAGGAGATTTTCTGAAATGTGACAAGAACACAAGTTTATTACTTACTTTCATTAAGGATCATCACCCTACAATGAACTATTTTCAAATTGACTTTCCCAGATCACTAGTCCTCATCTCTGAGACAACAGAACCAGATTAATTCTGTAATCACAAAGACCAACAGAGTGTCTCTCTCTCCAGCATTATACATTCATGTACAAGCTTCAGAGAATGATAGACAACTCTTGAGAAACAAAAAATTTAACCAAAATTAGTTTTTTTAAAAAATTTTTAATATTTTTTTCTCTTTCCAACTGAAGCTTAACTGAACAATTTTTAGTAAGATCTATTCATGACTGCTTTGACTCTATTCATATCAAAGACTATGACATTGCTTGATTTATTATATATAATGAAACACTATTTCCAAGAGCCAAGAGGGCTTAAATCTGAAGAAAAAAAAAAAAAAAAAAGCTGGATGCTTCAGAGTAGAATACATTTAGGCATAAACTATTCTAAAATCAAATGCAGTAAGCAAAGCCAGTTCCTCATTAAAGACTGGAGCTGTCAGGAAGGCTCTAATGTAGCTCTTGGCTAGAAAGATTACTTTAGGAAATGAACTGCAAGAGAAAGAACAAACTGTAGAACTTCAGTAAAACCCAACAGGGGTAGGAAAGGAGAAGTTATGGGCAAACTGCCACAGCACAAAAAAAATTCCCAGTTTCAGATAAGACCTTAAAAATCCAGCACCTAAAAGGAAAAGAATAAAACAGTGAAGTGGTGGCAAAACATGTCTTTGAAGGTCAATACAAAAATATATCTTCCTTGCGGGGAAAAGCAACACAGTCTAGAGGCACTGCAGTTCCACTATCACACTGGCAGTGACATTTTTCAGTCTAATTCTTGTTCTTTAATTTTACCACTGATTTTGGAAGCTAGTTGACTACATCCTTCTATTGCTTTCATTATTTGCATATCATAATACTGCCTATGAGATGATTCTTTAGTCTCATTTTGAGAAGAAAATAAAAAACCCATACAAAAACTACCTTGAAGAAAATTCACCACTCCTTTATAGGACACTTTGAAAACAAAATCTATAAATAAGCTGTATGAGTTACCCTGGCTAGATTTCTTACGGCAATACTATGTTTTTATTTTTCTTAGCAATTCTGCATTATTAGAAAATGATCTTTTTCAGAGACATGCATACAAAATGTATAAGTAATCTCAAAATAGTTCAAATCCTTTTCAGATAACTCCTTTTATTTAAGGGGTGTGATCTATTTGCTTGTTAGGATAACATACTAACTGCATGATAATATTCACAGCTCCTCCCACAAACATTAAGGATTGTCTCATTGAGATTTATCTGCTCTTATGAAATAGCTACTGTGTGATTTACAGTCATTTACTGTGTAATAGGTGTAACTGATGAACTGGTTTTAAGTTCCTGTTTTATCTCTTCCCTTCTTAAGTTCCTCAACAGATTAAAAAAGGTGCAGCTTCATCAGAAGCTATTTGATTAAATATACACATCCACAATCAAAGATTGGCTACCACCTAATTACATATCACCTAATTACATCCACTTAAAATCTGACCTAGAAATTATGATATTTAAAACTGAAATCAGTTACCAACCACCCACAAACCTTACCTAACATGAGTGACAAAACATGGGTGGAATGAACCAGATACTAAAATCATAGAAAATTAAGTCCATCAGCTGTAGAGTCAATGCAACATAAGAGGACACAGCAAACCACTCTCATCATGATCCAAGGCTCCCATCCCCTTGTCACTGAGAAGATGGATTCTCTTTATTTAAGTCATTGGTTTAGAAACCAGAAAGCTGAACTTGTGAGGGTGAATCAGAGTGGAACAAAATCCAGCTAGTGCAGTGTCACATTTGGCCTCTGATCTGAAGCCATGTCATCTGATGACACCTTTGGCACGAGCTTGCAACCTTTCCCTAGCTGACTCTCTAGCCAGCATGTGTCTAGAAAACATTATAGGAGAGTAAAAGTGTGGAATGAAAAAAAAAATCCCTCTAAAACTCATACAATTAGTCATGCATTAAAGAAAAGCTAGAAAAACCATGCAGAATTTAAATAGCCAGAGAAGGCCAAGGGAGCTAAGTGATGAGGGAAAGGAGAGAAGCCAGGGCCTGCCCAGACACCTGGACAGTCAGTCATCCACCAGGATACACCCACTGAGCAAAGGAACAAATACAAATGGGCACATTGTGATTAATGGAGATGACAACTGCTTTAGCTGTTAAATTCTACATGTTGTGGCTTTTAAAGAAGGATGAGAAGTGCACATGCCTGGTCCAGCAGCTACAGCTAAGCTAACACCCTAGGGGCAAGTAAATGGACAAATAATTTTGCACTGACTATTTTTGGCAAGATATTAGGAAATAAAAGGTTGCTGCCTTGGAAGTTAAGAATTACTTCCACATCCCTGTTTTGAATTCTGTTTTTAAAGTTAAGATCAGTCTAGCATTTAATGTGCAATGACCATTCTCCTTCCATCTCAGCATCATAGAACTCAGCACAAAAAACTCCAATAGACTACAGAAAGAGCAGGAACAAAAGGCTAAAGTTCATATTGCTGATCTCTCAGTTCTATGAGCATCTAGGTCTACCTGTGTCATGAAAATAATGCAAGATAATCATACAGAAGATGAGACATGAACCCTGTGGACTAGTAAACTTGAAAAAAGGAGATGCTGAAGCCACAGGCAATTTTATTATAGCATCTATCTTCCCAGTAATGATATTTTCCACTATCACCCTTCTCTCTTTGTAAGCTGCCGAGGGATTTCTCACACTGATTATAAGCTAAATAAATGGCTACACAGCATTTCTATCACATTCTATACTGAAAATAGGACTGAAAATGGACCATAAGGGAATCCAGCTAAATAGCCACCAACGGCCTATGCCATTCTCCAAAGGGTTAGGCTAAATAGACCCTTTTCCACGTGTATTCTCTGCCTTAGGGTGCTATTTCAATAGCTTCATATCAAAGTTTTTTTTAAATAAAGCAACTATAATCTTTTGGCTAATAAGTGCTAAGAAAATCTTTGCTCTGAGACAACTGTATCCTGTTACCAACTCAGGAATGCCTCTGAACTGTCAGCTTGGGGTGCTTTTGTCAATAGAGCATTGGCCTGTGTGGTATATAAAAAATTAAGTACTTACCCATAGTAAATATACTCTCAATATCCTTGGCTTTATTAACTCAATTCACCTTGGCACTTGCTGTCAAAATCACCATTTCTTTGAATGGGAAATGAGTAATCTTTTAAACAACTCCATAGACAGCCACTGGCATTTAGAGTTGATTGCTATGGAAAACTACAGATTATGCAAAAGCTTGCATCTACAGTATTTTTAAGTGATTGGTACTGCTATGGTTTTCAGAAAAGAAGGTATTTTCTGCTATTGCTGATAAAGAGAATGGGTGGAGTACTTAGAATCCTTGGAAACCAGACAAACTACACTGGCAGAAGCAGCAGGAGAAAAGAGCAAGAATTCCTGCCCATAAAACATGTCAAGTAACATCTGGGGGGGAAAAAATCTCCATGATTTCAAGCTCACTCCACTACCCTACTCATATTACTTATTTTTTTTGCAAGTCAAATGTCTGTTCTGAGGTTGTGGCTCAGAAACCTAACCTAACATTATATTACAGAGAAGGGCTCTTCAAACTGCCAAAGCAGTCCCCACATCTTCCCTACCAACAGCTATATCTACTCAGCTAGTGTCAAACCAATACTTGAATATAATAAATGAAAAGGATACCTGGGGAGGGAATAAAGTGGAACCCAGAGAAAAATAAATTTTAGACAGTTTTTAGTGTGCCAAGACTATGATAGCATCTGAGGAAAACTGAAGCTTAAAACTGTGGCTCTGCTACAGATCCTGCAAAATGCAGAAGCATTACAGACTGGCTCAGCCACCAGTCTACACAAAGTCTAGAAATCAGGTGCACTCTGTCCAGAGAGGCTCTTAACTCATTGTAATTTGGCATAAAGCACACCTGCCTTTTAGTGCATTTGCCATATGCTATTTTCTGTGCCTAAAACTGGAGAGGACCATCAGATGGGGCTGTAGTAACATTAGAAAGAGAGAAAGCATATCAGGAATCCACTTTCTCTGTACCAAGTTCTTACCAGTCCTCCTTTCTAACCCAGGGAGGTTTCTGAAACACACATTAAAAAATCATAGCAAATTTCTTATCTCTTGCAGACACCACTCGTAAAGCATGAAAGAAACAACATTATTTAAATTGAAAAAAAGTGTTTCACAATTTCATCCACAACTCAGGTAAAGCACAGAGTGACAAGATAGATTCTGCAGAAAGTACTAGGTAAGTCTCTTGGTCTAAACACATTGAGGGCAACATAGGAGTTTACTGAAGAAAGGTAAGAGGGAAACAGCACTTGTAATGAGAGTTCACTAAACGTCTCCTACTCTCAGGTTTTGTTTCATGCAAAGAGATGAGGCAAAAAGAGATTATTAACATTTGTTATCATCAGGAAAGGCTAGCTTGAAGTAGAAAAGCCTGACAAGAAAGACACTTGGGATTTTGGTTTTCTCCCTCTCTGCTGCTACCCCCTCCATCCAGTCCTCCCTTCCCATCTTCAGCTGAACTCCTTCCCGGCTTCTGTATGCACAGCAGCAGCTCATGTCCGCACATGTCTGTGCTAGTTAATGTATAAAATTGCCTTACCAGCAGCAGCGCAGCGAGCAGATGATGAATTCCATTCCAAAAAAAATCAACAGCAGGGGATTTCCGACAAGATGGCAATAGTAAAACACAGTTTAGATACTCAAAGAAACAAGGGAAGCCCAAGATAACTGATTACTGAAACACAGCCTGAAATACCAGTAGCACTTTTCCAGAATTCAGCAAGATGCAACTTCTGGTAGGCAGAGTGAAAAACAGAAAAAGCTGCTCTGCTAAAGAACGGGCATACATAGCTCATTCTTGAAAAGACAGCTGCACAAAAGAAAGAAATAGGCTTTCTGCCTTTCTTTAATCTATCAGAATAACTGTTATCTATAATTTCCTCCTCTTCTTTTAGGGTAGGACTGTTTAAAATTAAAAAAAAAAAAAAGCCTCCTCCCAATAAATTAAGGGTTAGCAATTATTTTGATAATGCTTTTCTCTATCTAGTTCTGCCTACCTTTCAAGTCAGTTTGGAAGCAAAGAAACAGTAATACCAAAACAATAAATAAGTAATGAGAACTATTTTTTCCAATCCTTCCTTTTCTCTTTCACGACATTAATTCCAGTGACTCAGACATATTACAGTCCAAAATATCTGTTAAATCTGTTGCATTTTCTAGAACTTAACTCTCTTCCTTGAAAAGTGTTGAAACAATTGGTTTACACCTATTTGGTAAGATTTCATAAACCCCATTCATCTTTCTGCTTATTAGACCAGAGGGGAAAACTCCCAGCCACAGAGCCTTAAAGCTCCACCTTGTGGAAGATGCTTAGAATATTCCAGTAGGCTTCAGGGAGAAAAGGACTTCAAACCAAGCTTACAATTAATGACATTGACATTTTTCATCAGTCACACAGTAAGATAACCTCTTAAAATGGATTCTGCACCAGCAGAAAAACAAGCAGTGGAGGACTACCAATAAAATGAAAATAAATGGCTATAACTTGAGTCCTGTGTCCAGTTCTGGGGACCTCACTGCAAGAAAGTCACTGAAGTGCTGGAGCATATCCAGAGAAGGCAACAGAGCTGAGGAGGATTCTGAAGCACAAGTCTGATGAAAAGCAGCACAGGGAGCTGGGGTGATTCAGCCTGCAGAAAAGGAAGCTCAGGGGTGACTTTACTGCTCTCTACAAAGATTTGAAAGAAGGTTATAGTGAGGTTGGGGGTTGGTTTTTTTTCCAGGAAAAAAAGTGATAGGACAAGTGGAAACAGCCTCAAGTTGTGCCAGGAGAGGTTCAGGTTGCACATCAGGAAGAAATTCTTCAATGAAAGCATGGTTAAACATTGGAATGGGCTGCCCAGGCAAGTTGTGGAATCACCACATCCCTAGGGCTGTTCAAGAAATGACTGGACATGGCACTTAGTGCTGTGGTTTAGTTGGTATGGTGGTGTTTGGTCTAAGGTTAGACTCAATGATCTTGGACTTTTTTCCAACCTGAATGATTCTATGAAAAGCTGGTTTTATTTTGTGGCAATGCAATAGTCATCCTGCACTGAACCAGCTGATAGCACTAGTAACAGTCCAGAACACAACTTGCTATCATTTTGTCTACTGGTTCTTGTGCATTAGACTACTCTCTTTGCAAGCAGGAAAACAAAGAATCACAGATAGCTTCACCTGGACAAGGAGCTGACAATCAAAGAATACACCAATCCTGCCAGCTGGAAGGGCTAAGTGACTATCAGAAACTACCTTGCAATACTGCATTGACTGTAATTTTACACAGGTGTTCCAAAATCTATTCACAGTCCCCCTCCAGCCACCTATTACAAACTCACTCAGCTGAAAGCTTGTGCTGAGAGCAGCTTGGCATATCCACGTCCTGCTGCAACCCTGGGACATTAAAGCACACCGAGCTGGTACTGCCCTCTGCTGAAAGAGCCTGCACAGGAAAACTCTAGCAACTTCTAGTCGATTTTTCCCGAGTCATATATGTACCTTGTTTTCCTTTCTTCCTGCAAGCCTTTACAGTATCCAGGGTTCTGTTTTATCTTGTGTTTTTTCCTGCTGCTTCTTCCCCAGGAGGGCTACAAAGATGTCCGAGAGGTTTCTAAGTTTATATACTGTAATGCCAGCACACTCAGGCTCCAGAAACCAGAACTGCTGCACTAAAGCACTGCAGACACAGCTCACGTTTTCAGCAATGTTAAGTGGAAACAGATAAAACCATTAAAAAGAACAGAAAGTGAGGCATTCAAAAAGAGCCCTATAAAAATTTAAATTTTTCCTTTGTCATCTGCAGTACAGCAGTCATACAATAGTGTCATGAAATGTTCTTTTGTGTAGTAAACCCAAGATACTTAAAGAACATATATCCATGTCCATTTAATACTTGGAATTCGTAAAATTACCATAATTAGTAACATTACTTTCTCTGACACAAACTTTGCAATGTTTCTGTTTTTCTATTATTTGCAATGTTTCTACATTCAGAACAATCTGAAAATCTGAATACCTTAAGGACTGAAATACCATATCAAATCTCAAAGTGCAGTGCTTTTAGCAACAAAACAGTATCTGGCTTGGAACAATAAGGAGCACGAAGTTTGAAGTGCTTGACTGCAGGGTCCCTGAACATATAGAGAAAATGTAAACGTGCCACTCCACACAGGGAAGAGCATCCCTGAAGCTCAGCAGAGAGCAGGGAGCTGCTCCCGGAGCTGCAGAGGGAGCCCGCTGCCCGCAGGTCCCCAGCTCCGGAAAGGCGGGGACCGTCCTGTCACTCAGCACAATCCACAGCCTGCGCTCGGTTTCATTTCTCAGCAGTGATCATAGCGGAAAAAAAATAACCAGTGATTACTCAGCAGCCAAGGAGGAGAGAGCCTGACGTGTTGCTGCATGGTACCCTTTGAGGAAGTATGTTAAAAGAGGTGCTTGCTTTAAATTACACTCAATATTTTATTCTTCCTGTTCTTTACAACTCCGAGTGACCTTTCACTTCACACGGGGCTTCTGTGAAAGACATCCTTGATTGTTCACTTAATTAAGATCCTGGTCTCCCCCTTTACTTAAAAAAAAAAAAAAAACAAAAACAACAAACCCAAAGCAAAAAGAAGCCCTCAGCCTTTTACTGCAAGAAAAATGCAGTCTCCATCAAGTCCTTATAATTATCACTGTTGGTGGCTGTTACCAAAAAAGAGCCCAGATACAGCAGAACAAAACATTAAGTTTATTAACAGATTTTAAAACCAATAGAAGATATTAAATATACTCCAGTACATAATCAGAAACAATATACTTCACCTTTGTACACTGTCATCCTTTGGATTAAACTATCAAGTCTTAATATAGAAAAGAAAAAAAAAAACCTCATTTATACAGTTTTTCTTCCAAAATGCAGAAGTGTATTTAAATTTTGTATAGTTCATGGAACAGGACCAATATCATGATAATAAAAACACTATGCATGGATGGGAGGCCAAAAGCCCACCTGCATATTAACAATGACACAGACTTTCAAAAAATGACATTCCACAGCAAACTACCAATAGTACCTATCATCACTGGCATGTGAAAGCCCCTTGTTTAAATTTAGCTTTGATTATTACTCTTCATGAAATTAGAGCTAAAAGTGTCTAAAACTGACACTTCAAACAGAAGTTTCAAAGCCACTGTCCTCACTCTGAATCCCATACAAACCTGTGAAAAAGGAAACTCATGTTGAACTATCATTTTTTTTATCCAATAATCTCCTTTTGCCCCCGTACCTTGCTTCAGCTACACTTGTGTGCACATTCTAGATGCAATGGTTTGGATTAGTTTACTCAGAACACTAATCACTGCATTCAAGAGGAGACAGGCCCAGTTTAACTTATGTAACCTCATTACCAGATGACTGCAGGAACACAGTGAAACTGAGAAAAGAAGTGCCTTTTGTAAATTGGTCGCAGGTTTGGGTTTTTTGAAGAAAGATGATATATATACCTTGAAAAAGACATACAACCACATTGTTCTTGTAACAACAGAAACAGTAACGCATCTAGCCTAGTCCCAGTCAGTCTTGTTGCGATAAAACCCTATCATGTTTCTAGCAATTTCTTCCTTAGAAATCAAGAGCATTACAGCTAGATTATCTCTTGGAAAGCCCCAAGTGCTGCCACATGCTTTGTCACTACAGCACTCTCTATCTTCCTGCTTGGCAGCCTCACCATATATTATCACTCCCTTACTCAGCTGCCATACGCTCACTTGTTTGGTGGGGAGTTACTGTGCCTGCCGAACCACTTGGGCTGCAAGCATACAAAGAGCATCCATAGCATCAAAGGGCTTGCAGGAACTGACAGTTTTTATTTTTAATCCACATCTTCAATTAGATTAATCAGCCTACAGAATGAAAATTCATTAAATTCCAAAGATCCCTTCAATAAACAACACGAGAGACCTGTCTGTCCATGGAAATGCACCTTCTCCATCATTAATAATTAAAACAGCAAAACTTCATAAATGTAAGGCTGGACTCAGGCTTCCCAGCTATACTGAGAACTACATGCAAAAGGTATAATTACAGAAAGAGTGTTCCAGGCAAAGTACAAGAACTGGGCAGAAAGCTCAGAACCATGAGAAATTCATGCCTGTTTCATCTTACAATAAATAAAATGAGACAAGTTTATTCATCTCCACTTTTCACAGAAATTACAACCCACGGAGACTGAGGACATGGAACAAAATGCATCAATTTGCCATAATAATGCACTCTGACAGCAATACACATAGCGTGACCTTTAATCCATGTAGGCCTCTTCTGCACATTTAAAAGGGAAATTAGAAGCGTGGACTGCAATGACAGATTACATGAGCATCATTGACAAGTCTTTCCATGTGTTGTATTAGTTTAATGTATTTAATAACCAAAGACATCAAATAATTCTGTTGCCACTATCCTGACTGAGGTTTCATGCTAAGTGCAGTTATGCTTAAGGTATCCACAGCTCTCAACTATAATAAAGGATGAAATTCGAGTACAGGAGGTTATTAAGCAGTTAAAAACCATGAATCCTTATTTGTAGTACTGTGACAAAACTTGACTACTACAATTTAAAATAACCAATCAGAGCAAACTTCTTAAGTAAAAGGATCTGGAGATAATACTAATTTCATTGGAAACTAATATCCATGCAATACACAGAAATTACAATAAAAGTAATGGAAAGTATTTCTGAATTTGATACATGAATGTACAGAAAGATAACATTTTTCTCCTTAATTAGCATGTTCCCTCTACCTGACCTTTGAGATCTTTTTTTACGAATCCTGAGAAGACCAACATTCTGGAATGTTGTCCTTGCCCAATGCTAGAGGAGATTTATAACACAGGCAGATGAACAGGCAGGCTAGTCCATGGTCTCTCCTTTCACATCTACATAGGTAAAATAACTGAAGGCAGCTGAAGAAGAACTGACAGCACACTCAGTTTCCTCTTAAAGAACAGGAAATCCATGTTTTGGTTCCCTGAGTAAAACTGTTCAGAAAGACGTCAACACACACACAAAAAAAGGTAAACATTTCTGGCCTGTAATGATATGACAAACTTAATATTCAGCCTTTTTGTGCACTTGGAAAATTTAATGCCTTCTGAATGTACATTTGTGTTTATTTATTTCCTGCATTATCTACAGCAGTGCACGTAGGGAAGCAGCTGGACTCTGGAAATTGAGCTTCTCTCTGCTGCTTTTCATCCTAATGTTACATAATGGACCGGCTTTTATAGTGTAAACTGCCACCCTTGCCTTCAGCGTCTGCTTTACAGAGTTTTCTGTTTTTTTCTACAGTAACCTACACCACAAGATCAGTATCTCATCATAAAATCTTTTGTGTCTAGCTAACTGGCAATGTCAGCATTATATCCTTAACCGAAATGACCTAATCCATCTTATTCTGCATGGAAAGGACTCCTCAATTATCTTCAAATATGTGACTTTAAACATACTGCAGTTATCAAAGGCAAACACACACCCTTTGGGTTGCTGGGAAACAGGACTTTTCGTTTGCCTGTTTTAATGCAGGATATACACACCTGCAGTACAGCACAATGACAGGAAAATCAAGTTGATTTTCCCAAAGTATAGTTTTCTCTGATTAAAAATTTCCAGAGGCAACAAGCTGTTTTCACCTATGGTTCTCTCTACCCCCCCATGACCTACAGTATATTTGATTCTGTAAGTTATTTAACTTGAGTGGTCATTATGACCTTTCAAAAAAAAAAAAAA
>VXBI01001522.1:472683-523943 GCA_013397375.1 Toxostoma redivivum
CCCAAAACAGCCACCAAGGTTGAGCTAATTAAATCTGGCATGTATTACTCTTTCTGAAAAGCTCTCTCAGTGACTAGCTGACCAGCACAGTAATTCTTCTCATCCACAGACATGGAAAAAGCACCTTCCAAAACATGCACTTTCCAAAGCACTTTTGCTATGCAGAAGGTTCAAAACCATATCCTCACAAAGGCAGAAGAGAAATAGGCCTCACTTCTCCTTACACCTTAAATAAATGTCTCTCACATACTGGCCTCAAAATCACCCTTCAACCCTACAGTAAAGTTCATCAAGGTCCTAGACCTGAAAAAAAGAAACCACACAAGCAAACTTACATGTTGAAAAAGAAACTGACATTGTACATTGAATAAATAGAGAAAGCACTCACTAAAGCCACTGTAAAGATATTACAAAACAAAATATTGAACAGATAAGTATGATTAACATTTTAACAATCATCACCAAAAAGACAATAAATAAAATATATTCAGTAGCATTTCATCAATTTGCTTTATAAATCCATAGTACAGGAGTCAAATCTAGAAATTAGGTAAAAGTAGTTTGGATGTTTCAGAAATAAATTTAAGAAACTATCTTCCCTCCAACATACCACATATATCCCGAGCTTTTTCCAAAGAAAATTAATCACTTCCCCATTTAGAATTTCTCCCTTTCTTGCTTAGAGACCTGTAAGAGGGGTATCACAATACTTAAGGTCTGCCATTACACTTTTCTTTTTCCCAGCTTACACAGACCCTTTACTTACAGGCTAAATAATTCGTTTATTGTGGAAATTTTTCCCAAAGGGGTGAATTGTATTTTAAGGACATACTCTAGCACCAGCATATTTCATGGGAAAGCAATTGACTTGAAGTAAAATACAGAGACAAATAGCATACTCAATGATTATTACTGCTGTTCTGACTTCCAGGTTAGTAAGAATTTAACCACTCTGCATGCAGCACCAAGAGGAGGTGTATTAGTTCACATCTCCGGAGACTTAACCCAGCCCAGTGTAACTTTTATCAGTTGTGCAACGCAGCTGCAATTCAGACAGCCCCTTCACACAGCCACAAAAACTAATGCAGGAAGTCCTCCACTTCCTCTCATTATCATTACACTTCCAGAATTGCACTTGCAATAGAAGCAGCAGCATCCTTTGTATGAGCATGTATCTTTCAATTTGCTTAAGGCTGCACAGTGTTCCTTTGGAAATGTGTTGCAAAGAGACCCAAAGCACAACACCCTCCATCTTCTCTCCGTGTGCCTGGGACACACAACAGTCACCTCCCAAGGTCATTATGAGGAATACCATTTATAACTTGCTAAGCTCTAAGGAGCTGCACAGTTCTGCATAGCTGTCAGTTTAGGGCAGCCGCTTAAACCCAGGGCAGCAGCAAGGGCAGAGTTTCCCCTTCATAAAGGTCTTGGTTCTCTCACAGAAATCTCACACCTTAATGAGAAACACCTCGTAGATCAGGTGACATTCTTACATTACAGCAGAAACATGGCTTTAAATTAAAAAACTGAAGGGCAATTCATCTATTGTTGAAGAATAGATCAATGTGTATTTCAGATCCTTAATATTAGTGGTGGCCTTCCTTTTAAAGAAACTCCTTAGTTGGAAATCAGTTCTTGAGATAATGGAATCTTCCAAATAATTTCCTTCTCAGGGACTGCAAAATCTGTTTGTAAGGATGCAGCAGTCCACAGCAGAGGGAAATCACCCTTGAAAACTCTGGTCATGAATAATGCATTTAAAACATGTATTACCTAACAGGCAAATGCATTACAGATTTAAAAGCCAATAAGTGAAACTGGAAGGTTTTTTTTAAATTAAAATCAAGGCACTGTTTTTTCTGGCAATGACTAAACACAAGTGACAAACTAGTTTTAAATATGAAGTTTGCTGTTATAGACCTCTTCTGAGACACGCATGTCTCAGACTTCTGCAGAAAAATTATTAATGAAAAATGTGTTTATAGTTATCATGTTACTCAAGTAAAGAAACAATAAGAAACTCAAAGCCTGAGCAACAACGTAGATGGAAATCTAAGCTGAAGCCACAGGACCCAAGAGTGTCACATTTCCTTCCCTTTGACTCAGGCCTGGATATTCTAGGCAAAATAAACCCATCCAGGATAGTAAAGTATGCCTCTCTGACAAACCTGCTGCATCACTGCTGTTTTCAGAGGCTTCCTTGAAAATGTGATGTAAGGAAGTGATCTATCCACCCTAAAAAGTAAAGTACTCAAAACACTGTTTAGAGCTCTCTATTGTAAATGCTGCCAGAACCCATTCAACTTATTGTAATGCCAGATGTATCTTAAATTCCTGGTAGTGTTTCACAGATAACTTAGAAACAAAATACAACAGTAGCTCTATTGCCAACTCTTGCTTACTTTTTAAAAAAAAATGTATAAACAAGCCAATCTGAATTGAAATCATTGTGTTTCAAAACATTATCCTCACTACCACTATCACTTATTTAATGGGCTACCACAAGAGTTATTTCTTATTATGCAGTCGTCAAAATATAAGCATTTTTGACAGTGTGGCTTAGTAAAAATATTGCTTTTTTTTTCCTATTTCAGGGAAAATATTCCATTTATAAAGTATAACGTTTCAGAAACCCACATAAAAACATCTGAATGGTAGAGAAGTTTGAAGCTTGTTTCTTCAAATGGTTTGCCATTAACTTTTCCTTCTAGCTGGAATCAAGAGTGCTTGAATTCTTCACTATTATTCTCAATATTCTTTCTGCAGATTAGGCTATTACCCAAGCAAAAATCTCCCTGTTAGACTGAAGAGTATGAAATGTACACAGAATATCAATTTTAAACATTTTTGATGCTATTTACAAGATTCTTTCTAGCAGCTGAAAACCTTTAAGTTATTTTTCTGACTCCTGCTCTTTCTTCAGGCCTACAGCAGTAAACATAGGTTATCAGCCATCCCTGAGGTGCTGTGCAAACAATCACTGCAGAACCTACACCCACAAAGTTTCTCCAAAATCAATAAGTGAGAGCAAAGCTCAAATAGATAACTACATCCATACTGACCAATGGAAAACCCCAGTTTTACACCAGGGAGGGAAGACACACTGAAATTCAATCACAACCTGGAGTTACTGGTGGCAACCCATTCCCTAATATTCAAAGTGTGCTGCATTTTCTGGTACCATGGTCTGTGTAGATAAAGTCATCCTCAGGAAAGAACTAAACAAAAAAAAAGTTAATTTGTCCCGTAGCCTATCTCAATATTTATCATGTTTACCAACAGCTTAACAAGATGCAGAGTAAATATCTCAAGGATATCACCATATGTGAGTCTTTAAAATATCAGCAGCTTTCAGTAACTTTCCAAAAGTTACCATTTTAGAAATGGGAAGTGAAAGACAAAAAGGAGCTGGAGAGAAATGTCTGAAGTCACCTGGCATGCTATGGCCAAATTCAAAATAAAAACCTAGCTCCACTGGAGTCCTAAACAAGCTCTCTGTAGAGACAGCAAGAAAACCTGAAATCCCATTAAGTCACATCAACAGCAGCTTCACTTGTTAAGCAAATAATTTTATTACATGTTCACCAGCATTTCTTAGTAAATTCTCCTAACGAATATTTATAACAATATTTATAACAGAATTCTCTCCCTTGCCCCCTCTGGAAATATAAGACTTAAATGTAAGGAGCAAGTTTAGAGGTATTTTACCATCCTCACCAGAAATGGTTCTTCAAGGACTCAGAGGATGGAGAGCTAGACAACTTTTCACATTCATGTCTCTGTGATAGGCCTATAGCACATGTTCATCACAACCAAATGAAGACTTTGGAAAGCTTTAGTGGTGCAGAGATGTTTGTCCAAGCAACTCGGGCAAGAAATAGACTGATTCACCAATAACAAGAAACTCTAAACTAAATAGAACCCAAAATTCACTAGTTAACAGAACTCACAGCACTACCATTAAACCCTGCTGAAGGACACTGGCTAATAAGGAAACAGCAATTCTCAACACAACACATAGTGTACTTTCGGGTTTCTCTCTTGAGCTAAACCAAGCAGGCCAAGGGATGCTGAGAACAGTGGGAAAAGTTACGTGGCTTGTTAAAATAGGGACTGTTGTCTTTTTTAACCGGCTAGTGTAATCCTTTCCCTCCAATTTTAGTTAGCAAGAAGGTGGTATTTAAATAAGTGGCTGCAGGCAGTACATTTCTCTTAGAATTATCAACCAGCATTGATTTGTTTTTGGTAATTGCCTTTGGACATTCTAGAACAGCAGTCATCATGAAATATACACTGATGAAAAAAATGAAAGAGTTTTTCAGACAGCCACTACACACTTATCTGGTACTGCAAGTAATTTGTCCTCTTGTTTGTATCTGAAAGCAATGTTAAGCTGAGGGTAAAACATTTCAGAATAAACGGGAGGCCTAGCATAGTCATAGCCAACATTAGCATGAAACCTGCACCATTAAACCATGTTTATGGGGAAGTGAAGAAACTGTCCAACAGTCTTGTGAAGGTTTGTAAAATATTATCAGTAGGAATTTAAGAAATGCAGGTTTGAATTACAAACATTGGAAAACCAACCCACCAAATCTTACAATGGACTGTGATTTTGGAGCTTTTTCATTTTCAGTGTGAAAATAAGGCAGAAGTAACTACCATGCACTCACCTGCACAGAAAAATGCTCTGATGCAACAGAAAGCTTTTCAAAAAGTTCATGTTGTAAATCGCAAACTTGGCTCAAACTCTGATAGAGTTTGACAAGACACTCATCCAACAGCTGCTGGCTGTTTTCATCACAAAGAAATACCTTCAGTTTGCAGTTGTGCTCTTTCACAGCTGCACAATCCCCATGAATCCATACAGCAGCCCACAGCACAAACCTGCAAGGCTACAAATATTAGAGTTTCACCTCTCCCTCTGCACTCCTGCACGGGGAACATGCAGATGGTAGGTGTCTGCACACTGAGTGCTTCCCTGCTTTGGATGGCTGTTGAGATAGCCCTGGACTTAAACACCCACTGGCTTCAAGTGAGACAATATGCTTTGTGCTTTGTTATTCTAATATATGGATTTACATAGCATTCTTGAAATATTTTGCTGGAAATTGACTACTTGGACTTAGTTTTCTAAACAGCACTGTCCTCCTAGTCATTAAACACTTGATGGAAATCATACTCCAGCTTTTATACTTCCATCACTTGTGAGGAACAATTTCTTCTCAACCATCAGGAAGCACTGAATTACCAGCCTGCATTCCACAGTAAAAACTGCATTGTACAATTAGGTGAAGTAGTTTTCCATGTTTTTCCTAAAGTTATTTCATCCCACAAACGTGAACTATTAAAAAACAACATGTGACACTAATCACAGATTTTCCCGACTAAAAAGCTACAAAGCATCATTACCACATCCTTCAATTAAGGACAGGGTGTTCGACTTCCCTAACAGCGTCAGATTTTGCCCAATAAATAACTACAAAGCATCATTACTGCACCCTTTAGTTAAGGTTACAGGGGTTTGCTTCCTTAATTGTGACTAACCAAACAGTACCTGAGCTACAGGGAAAGAGCACCATTCCTCCCTCCTGCTACCTGCAGATTTGATTAATGGTAAGAAGTTGTTTTGTAATCAGTGCTACAGAGAGCAAACTCCAAGACAAGCTCAGATGAGTGCCTGGTCTTGCAAGAGCCAGCACATTTCTTCTGCAGTGAACTCAGATTCTAGTTAGGAATTTGAGGGTGAAAGTTTCTGCAAGAGTGCTACAAGACTTATTCACTTTAATTTTATCAGAAGGCAATATGGACCACCACAACTATATTTACATATATAAACCACTCCAGAAGTACAATGAGAAGTCCCAAATGCTCCTGAGCAATAGTCCTGGTATTTGCAACACCATTATGTCACCATCCTTGAAAGCAAAAAGCCAATATTTTGCTGAGAACCAGAAGATGCGACTACAGAAAAATTACTCTTGTCAGGTGATGCCTGTACTCTGTTCAGAAGGGATACTGAGCTTCTCTGAGTGGCAAGGTACCCCAAAGAGAAAATATATCATCCTTAAGATGAAGATCCCACTAAAGTTTATCTGATAGAAGAATTCAACTTCTCCTTAGCAAAATGGTTGTGTAATTCTAATTGATGATGCACTGCATTTTAAAGTTAGCTTCAGTTCCAATTAAATCACAAGTGGCATGGCTGAGAGCACAGTATTTTCTGCTCTGCTGGGGTGGCCGGGGTCCAGGCCATCTGCGTGGAATGCAAGGCAGGACATTCCACCCTTCCGCCAGCATGTCCAGCGGTGCCAGCCGCTCCTGCAACCCGCCAAGGGGACAGGGAGGGATCTTCTTTTGTTTTCCTTATTTGTTTATTTGCTTTACTCTGGCAGCAGGCAAAGGGCTCTTCTCTTGCCAAGTTCATTACTATTGTAAAATGTTCCCAATTACACTGAGTGAAGCACTGCAGTGAGGAGGGAAAAAAACCAACTTTAAAGTTTACAATTAAGCTACAGAACTTTTTAAGTCCAGCTCCCACCTGTTTCCTTGATTTTAGGAAACAGGTGGGAGCTGGATTTAGCATATCTCTCCTAAGTGCTCAAATCCACACACTTCACTCATTCAAAATATTTCTTTCAAATTTTTCAATGAAGTATTTTGTTAAATTAAAGAAGCATGCAAGTTCTATCAGCCTCTTCATTTACTGGTTTTCCAAAGCTTCAAAATCTTATGTTTAGATCTGGACTACTCAGCCATAGGTGATATAATAACTATTATTTTCCAAAATGATGATCACTTTATTATCAATATGAAAAGGCATGTCTATCTTTTTGGCTTCCGTTAACTTTCTCCCTCATCCCACAAAGTTCTTGTCCCTCACTCACTGAGTACAGATACAAATTGTTGGTGGAGCATCTCAGAGTCTCCTAAAGATGACAGACTAATCAAGCAGCAATATTCCACTAGTACCATAACAGATTCAGGAAAAGCACATCATAGTTTTTCTCAGTGGCACCACAGCCTAAATCAGCTTTTTTTATACAACTCTATTCTGAGGGAGTAAAATGTGCTACTTAAAAGCTTAAAAGACAAGATTACAACCTCCAGTTTTATCACTCTGAACATCAAGTTGACTTTCAAAGCCATATAGAGTATGTGCACAGAACAAGTTCTTTCTCAGGTACAACTCAGTTGTTCTGTGTCTACTCTGCAATTCAAATGTTACATGTTTGCCTTTGAAGATATTTTATTTACTGACTTGTCCCTTATGTTTAATTTTCAGTCCCAAAATTTATCTATCATTCTCCCACTTTTCAGATCAGGCAGTACTGTATCAGCCAGGACTAAGCTGCAAAAGACAAAATCTTCCTCTCTGAGAAAGAGGAATCCATTCCCATGTAGTAAATAGTTCTCCAAGCACAGCACAGAAATACACAGTAAAGTACAGAACTGCACTCTGACATGCAGGAACAAGGCTGTCCCTTCCAAGATAAAGATAATCAAACAAAATACTGCACTTATTTGAAAAGCATTATTTGCAAGTCCCTTCTGCATAGTTGGAGAGCAAAGCATTTGCTTCATGTATTAAGAATAGGTAGAAGACATGGGCATAGCAGTAACTATTATATACTACAGGAGTGCTGAGCGTCCCACAAACCCTCTCTGTTTCTCCAAATACATGAAGTTCCAGCAGCCAAGAATTAAGTCCAGAAGTATTCCATTGTTCTTTCACTATGAAAAGAATTCACAGTTAGACTTTAATACAAAAGGAAGCAGTAAGATCAGCAAATTCTTACTGTCAACGCTTAATCGATACCTGCTTAGGAAAAAGGATGAGAGAAGCAGGAGTACAGGAATAGCATTACAAGCAAACACGTCCACCACTTCCTGAAGTTAAACAAAAGGCACCAAAACTAACCAGGCTGCTGCTGGCCCTCCTGTGCCCAGCTCATACCTGCCATGCAGCTCCTGCCCACAAAACACGCCAGATGTGAGCATTTCAAAGATTGAACGTTACCCTTTCATGAGATGTCCCCACATTTCTTAGCAGGAAAGGAACAAGAAAATGGACTGCTGTCTAAATCTGTTTACCTAAAATAAGCCATCCTTACTTCAACACTCCCTCCCTACCCCGAGGGATTTAAGAAGCATGCACTGCCATGATCTGACAAGATCCAATAAACTGGACAGCCTCCCTCTCGCCTGCACAAGGACACAGCTGCTCTGATGCCTCATCTAGGACTTGTGTGTCCAAATGTCGCTTGTACCAGCTCAGCCAGATCTTTATTTCAGCAGCAAGTGTTACACATTCCTCTAATCAAGGCTGCAGTTAGAGCCACATGCAAATAACCAAATCCTGAAGGCTTCTTCTCACACAAAAAGATCATTAGAGCTTGTGCAGTGTCCCTTTCCAGTTCCTCTCTCTCCTACAGTAGCTCTGCTAAAACTTGATACACTTCCCAAGCAAAACTGTCACCAGCTAATCTCTAAAAGCCACCAGCACTCTCCCCCTCCCCCCAAATGGATCCATCCGCAGAACAAAACCAGCTGCTCCTGATAAACATACATAGCTGCATTTCACAATTCACTGGAGACCACTAAAGCACTGTGCCTGAGCACAGCATGCTTGGTCCTGTAACAAGTGTATTAAGACACTGCCTCTTGCATCCTGGAAGCACAAATATTATTGGGAAAATGCGCACAACATCAGAATTTTTAAGCATGAACTGAGTCACAAGGAATGTACTCTGAATGGCAGCTAGGTAAATTCAGGGTGAACAGAATTAGTCATCTTCAGTGAGTCACACAAAACAGTACAATTTGCAAAAAAAGTAAATTAAGAACATTCTGTTATAATTGGTTTTAGTCAAGAACTTCGTGTAATTTCATAGTAAGTGCATTTTTTTTGTAAGTTACATGCTAGATTTTTACATACCAAAACATCTGGCTGAGCATGCCAAACAGACAGTATGTGATGCACATCCTACTTGCTAACTTCCCTCTCGTGCCCTGGCCAGCACAAGTTTGCCATCTTGGCACTAACAGAGGGAGCACATTTATCATTATTCTTCTATAATCACGTATTCAATAAACAAGATTTCAGACCTAACACCCAGCAATGGGCAATGTGTTACATCTAAGTCAGTCCTTTACCGAAAAGCTACATGTGACTTCCCACAAAGGGAATCCATCTTTGTTCCCAGGATACACAGCATCCCAGAGTACCGAGTATTATGTCAGCAGGAAAAAAAATAGCAAAAGACAGGCATAACTTGGAGTTGTTTGCTGACTGTTACAACAGAGGGTGACAGAACTCAAAAGAAATTACACAGAATGACTCAAATTTGCATTCACTTTGCTGTGGCAAAGCAACTTGAGTATAAGAGAGCCAGTCTAATTTTCGCAGAAAATACACCGATGTACAAACTATTCTTCAAACAGTGATAATCAAGTTAGAAAGGCTAAGTCTCAGTCAAAAACTACATCTATGGAGAGTATGCTAAAGGATCTGTTGAAGCATATTAACCACATTAGCATTCCCCACCACCCCATAAAAACACACACGTATATACAAACCATTACCACAAACCCTCATGAAATCTGCAGCAATTAAACAGCATAACCAGCAAGCTGACATGCAGCTTGTTGCTGCAACTGCCCTGGCCCCTCTAATCTTCTGCTTACCAACTCTGCCATCCTGACTGATTACACTTTGATACCAGATGTAAAGTTACTTTTCTCCCACCAAATAGAAGCATGTTCTGTGTCAGTGACATTTCTGGCTCCATAGCTATAGCAAATGTGAAAAACAACTTCACAGACATTGGAACAATTATTTCTCAGAGGATATATTACTTAACTGAAATTGGATTATTTTAGCCTGCTTTGTAAAAAAAAGGTTTAATCTTGTCTAGCACATAACAAGTTTCCATAGCACCTAATGACACAGTTCCACTAATACATCAAGCCAGCAAACTGTCACTATCACCATTACAATTGATCACACTCCCCTCTCTATCACTCCAATCTTCCCTCTGTGCCTCTCCCATGCAGAGGTACTTGTGCAGCTGTACAGTGAATTGGATCAGGAATTGATCCCAACTGAAATAAAATGCTGTTTTCTTTCCATTAGTTTTAAGCTGCATCACTAGTAGCAGGATCCAATTCCCGAGCACTCAAGCACTTGAGCTGGCAAAGGGAGAGGAATAAACAGCTCCAACAGTGAGAGGAGGGCACTTCTCTCAGGAGTGCCAAGGTGCTCAGGGAACTATGCCATAAATTGGAGACTCTGTGTGATAGCAACAATTTCGTTATAGGATATTGTGGTGCTTTTTGTAAAGACCTGCTCCTCCTTGTAAAACTATACCTAAAAGTTCAGTTCCATAGAAAATCTTCAAGGTTGCCTTTACAGATTCTTCACTTGTTACTTCAGCTTCAGTTGTTTCAGTTGTTTTCTTTCTCTCTTCCAGAGAGACAATAAAGCATATGTATTAGAAAATTATGTAATGTTAGTGAGCAGAAGATACCAAATCAGATATTTATGCCAAATCTGAGAAAACTAGGAAGCTCTACAGCACTTTTAACCTCTCACCTTTTCCAGAAGAGAAGGTTTTAAAAACAGAGGAAGGATCACAGTAGAAATGATTGGGCATTACTCATAGTGTAGCCAGAGTGACTGTTGGCTATTGCAGGCACGGTGGTACCAACATTTATGCCGGATGGCCCACTATTGCAAATGGCAAAACAAATATATGCTTGTTTTGTCTGGCGAGGAAAATTCTCCTCCTCCTCAAAGTGATCCACCCATTTCCCACTTCTCAATATTATAAAAGCAGTTTAATGTCTTTATATTTTCAACTCCATATTGAGAATTCCACATTTACCTCATCCAGCCTCAGTCATGAGGAGTAGCAACACATTTGTTAGATGGCTCTTTTTTTGCCCAGCTGCATGGATACTAAGAGAGGGAAAAGCCATGTACACAAGACAGATTTTTATTGATGTTGATTTTATGCTATAATTTTATACTTTTCATACTTCAGTGTGCTAATGTTTTGTTCAAAATAAATCTCAATGATAGAAAATGATGAGCTAAACCTAGCATTTAATTTTCCAAACAGTACTTGCACATTCTGCATTTTTATACATATGCTAATACCTACTAATTAGAATCATAACAAAGACTTTAAAGATAGGAATTAGGGAGAGGAACTTTCCAAACCAAAATTGACTTGTTATATGACAAAACAAACATTAGAACCATTTCTTCTGTATATTATGCAAAATATTCTCACAATAGGAGAACTGGAAGAAAATTCTAATAGAAAAAAAAAATAAAATTAAAAATCCACATGCTATAAATTTGCCTTTTCATTATGCTCAGCCTCAAACTCTGCTAAAATAAAAAATTATCATCTAAATTTTATCATAGCTCAAAAAAACCAAGAGATAGCACAGTTTCTGTGTGGTACAATACAAAGTCTAGGTACAGTATTAGAAATAGATGACAAACACCATGCAAAGACTTACTGGTAAAACCAACACTGAAGTATTATGGTTAAATTTGCTGTAGCAAAAATTAGTCTTATTGTTTTAGAGCATTTAAAGGACCAGGGAAGCTTCTACACTCATGTGCTTTTTTACAAATATGAAGGCATATTTTACTTTTTATCAGCATTGTAACTACATTACCTTAAGAGGTTGTTTCACAGAAGCCTACAAAAGATGAAGTAATATGATTTCATTGAATGGGAAGATCCTAATCAGTACCTTGTATTAGCAATTTAATACTAAAGACCACTGAGACAGGCCTGGAGGTTAAAATCCATCATCTTTCTAGTAAAACTCCTTTGATACATTCTGAAAGCTCCTGCCTTTGTAATAAAAATAAAATTCAATCAATCACTCTGCTTTTAGATTAAAGCCATAAGCAAAATTATGCTCACTAGAAATATATTCATATATGTTGAAATCCTGAGAAGTATTTCAGCATGGCAGGCAAGCAGTGTCATACTATTAGAACTGCAAATTATGTCCCCTTTTAGCAAGTGACCAGCAGCAGGCCACTCAGAAGGGCTTGGCAATGGAAGAAGGCTTGTTTTCACAGTAGTTAATGCTTACTTTATGGCTAATCCATCTCAACTTTGCAGGCTTGCTTACCTCAGCAATCTGCACCTTTGAAATAAGTAAAGGGAGAAGTTTATATTCCTGTTCCTGGCTTCTCTTTTCAGCGTTTGTGAGAGTTCATCTGCAGGCACACTGCTCCACAATAACAGCGTGAGTATTCCAACTGCTACCACACTGACTACCCTTTTCTTACTATGAACCCTGAGAAAAACAAACCCCATCCCCCAACAAACAAGCAACCCCCCCAACAAACAAACAAACCCCTCCCAACAAACCCAAATCCTGAACTGCAATTGAGACTTAGATATCTATAGTATACCAAATGCTACTCAGAAAATGACAAGTGCATCCCTTAGTTAAAATGACCTTGTTCATTTCTTACACCATGTGTTGTGCACAGTCTCCTTAGCAGTCACCACCTTGGTCACACACAGAAGATCTCCTTGGAGCCATGTTCTCAGTAGGAATGCCACACTGAAGGAAATAACACTATTGGAAAACAGGATGTGCAAAAGAGTTTTGGTTGGTTTTTGTTTTTTGGTATGCACTTTCCCAACTTACATCTTCAAGGAATATTTGGACAAGGAAAGAACAAATTCAAGCTGAGAGCTTTACATAACCAGCAAACAAATAAACAGCAAGAAGAGGATGGAAAAACAAGATTATGCTCTGAATACTCTTGTCTAACTGGAAGGGAAAACCAAGAAGCCCTGCAGGAAACACAAGCTAGAAGCAAACTGTCTTATTTGCTATTGCTTCTGTGTTTAAAAACATCCCCAGTATGCATAAATCAAGATGTCACTGGCAGTGAAAACAGAAGCCCAGCTTAACTCCATAGCTACAAGGCTCTGTTAATCCCTCTCTAACATTTTCACTAGGGTCCCCAGCTTTCTTTTGTTCTCATATCAATCTGTGACCAAAAAAAAAAAAAAAAAAGAAAGCAATGACACATATGGAAGAAATTTATATTCACTTGTCAGATATCAGGTAAAGGTATCTCCCTCAGTCACAGTAGTGAAAATTAAAGCAAGCGAAGGCTACTGGAGCATATGGAGACTCATTCCAATTTTTTGAACACAAATTTATTTACAACAGCATCCAAAACGCTGAGAACAGTCACAACTGTTGTCTAACATGGGTCAACATAAAATAGCAACATCATTACTTGGGGGCTTTTTAATGATAATCAGTTTTCAGAAACATTCCTAGTTCATGCTTATGTCAGTTCTGTTTATTATAATTGCAAGGTGTGGTAAGAGAAATGCTCTCCTCAGTAAATTTACTGGCAGGAGAAACTGGAGCAATAGAAAGCAACAGTTCTCCCCTATAGAAAGGGAATCTCCTGCTTTGGCACAGCCATGCCAAAAATCCAGACAGTTTTTTGGACAAGGTGTGACCCACTGAAGTCTGTCAGGGAGGTTACAAATGTTGCTGCCACAGTGCAGCTGAGGAGGCAGGCACTGCAAGTTCAACTTGATTTTTTGTTTTCCTTCCACTCCCAGATGTGAACTACTTTCACGATTATCCAAAGAATTTATCAGCAACTTCTTCAGTAGTTTGTTTTGATAAAAGCTATACCTTGTGAAAAAAAGAGAACAAAAGAGACAGCACTTCTAAAATCTGCACACCTTTTAATAATAAAGGCTCATAAGAGCTGCTACAGCCTCATCTGCTCCATTGGCATAGGACAAGGTCATTCTTTAGATACAGGACTTAATCTTCTCCAAGGTATTCTGGAGGATGTAATACCTGAATGAGTCAAGGTCTACTGTATTTTAAAGGAAATGGAATTTCACCAGAAAGTGCAGAGGAACAAGACTCAAATGTTGGACACTGCAATATGTACTTTAGTTATCTTTTGAACAGTTAGCTAAACCAATGCAAATTCCTGAGAAATCTACATTTACAACAACCTTTACACAATATTTTCATAACAATTTGACTTAAAACCTACTAAAGAAGTAAGTCAGGGAAGAGCAGTAGGTTTTCATAAGCCTAAAGCGCAAAAAGTTCCAAGGAATGTAAAAAGGTCATTTCCAGTCACTACACAAACCTGATTTATTCTCAGCATGATACCAACAAATCACAGGTAGTATTTAACTGATCAACTGCTTGAACTGGTTTGGTTATACATTAGCCCTTGCAATACCCAGCAGAATCGTATCTTCTTCCACATATTCAGTGTTTATGTCTCCTGATCAAGACTTTTCTATTTATACTACATAAATAAAGGTAGGTTTATTAAGCTAGTGCCATAGAACTAATCTCAGAACTGAGAAATACAAAGTGTATTTAGAACACATACTGAGATCTCTCTTGTGCACACACAACACCAACAAAACCCCATCAACAGGGAAAGTGCTCATCTAATGAGAAAAAACACCAATCATTTTTTTATCACAGATCCTCAGCTTAAGCATTCTGTCCGAAGAAATTTCAATTTGGCATTTACATAATTTTAAATGGCAATTACATTTAGGGAAAGCACCTTCAACATATGATTTTTTTTATTTCCTATATCCAGATGCTAATTCCTACTGAAGGATTATAATTAGCAAACTGGCTTAAACTTTAATATTGTGGTGCATTATTTTGCTTTAATTGCAAAAAAAATTCTTCAGATTGTGACAGAAGTTTATATAAATTTAAAAAGCTTAAGGTCAGAATAACCAAGAGGGATAAGCAAGTTTCAAGGAACTTAAACTGTTCAGGAAGCACTGCAGATTCAAGACCACCAAGGCCAATGTACCATCTGGCTTCTCTGAAAACAAGTAGATATTTGTCTTAGAAAAAGACATATCATAAGGAAAACAAGCAAGTACAGATTAGAGAAACAACAGGAGATAATAATACAACTCATATACAAACCAAGTGGTCTCATTTCCAAATTTGTGTTCTATTCTTGATGATGTTAAAACAGATTCTACTATAATTCTTACCTCCTTTTGGGGAAGAAAGAGAAAAGGTGGCATATTTTCACCTCTAGAAAACTAGAAATAAAAGCAAGAGCGCCACCATGATTCAGTATTAATATCCTGGAATACTTTAAAGTCCATAGAATTTCAAATCTTCTCCCCTAATAACCATTTCCATCTTCTTCTCTCATTATCATTGCATTATCAAGATCATTAAAAGTTACTAGAAAGATTAACATTTGTCGAATGACAGTCACAGTCCCAAAGGTGACATTTCAACAATGAACAGCAAATACCAGAAGAGTGACTTATGTCATCCTTCAGAATCACATACCATAAATCAGGGCCCCTAAACAAATGCAAGAGTGAAATATGCTAACAAGACAGCTGACTTCATGAATAATAAATCTGAAAAAATTGACCACAGTCAAAAAGGTATTAACTTAAAACAATGAAAAATAGATATCAATTTCTTAATCTTTCTGTCAGACATCTTGGAGGTGAAAATGTACAACTAGTATATAACTTAAAATTATCATGAGGAAAGGCATTCCATGAGTATTTGAAGTTTTCCAAACACAAACAGCAGCTTTTTTTCTGAACTCAAACACCAGTACATTTAGTACTTTTGGAAGAAGAAACAGATATCAAAAATGCATGTTACAAGAGGTATTTTAGAAGGGAGTTACATTCTTGTCCCTCTCTAGTAATCAGATTTTTGTGAAATATTTCAACTTCCTGTACATGAAAAGGGGAGGTTTTGCAAACAGATTAGGCTTTCCTGTGCTGTTAAGCAAATATGTTCTGAATATCTACCTCTGCATCTCAGAACTGTCATAATGCAAAACAACAGCTTACCAAGACCAGTACTCCATTCTGATAGCACTCAACACCATAGTAATTCAGAAAACTCCGTAAATCTCTGGAAATGCAGCTAATTGCCCAACACCATATCCCAAGAGAAATTTCTTCCCAACTGACTGCTCAGCTTTGATGCATGGACTGAAAAATCAGCATTATCCTTGCTGACACTCCTGCTAATGTTGGCAATCTTTACCAAACTGTATTATTTACCTTAGTGAATCATAGAATTTAAATCCTCAGCTCAACTATGGGCTATATACAAAAATTCTTCCTATTTATTATTATTCCAACCTTCTAGTGTTACGCAATATACCAAAATTCTTCTTTATTGTCGAAGTATGCTGGCAAGTCAATTGTCTTTAAACCAACTTTTGCCTTATTCTCTTCCTCATTTTTCGAACTTGCTGTTGCTTTTCCACATGATGAAGCAGAAAAAGTATTTACTGAAACCCAGCTAACCTGAAGCTCTTCTGGGTTTGATTTTGTAACAAGAGCATACTGGAGAACTCATTCTTTCTTTGACGGTCTGAGTGCCTGCTGTGAAACTCACATTGTCATTTTACTACTAAACTCAAAAAAACTGGTGTAAAAAGAAGCAAATACAAAATGAGATTAAAAAGTAAGTTTCATGTTAGTAGCTGGCTGTCACTCTAGAATAATATTTGTTTTAGGAACCACAAGTTAATGAGTAGCCCATGGCTAGATGATAACTATTGTCTCCCTTGGAGATCAGACTCCTTTTTAGACAGGTTTATCACACAGTATTTTTACTTCATGTCCTGTGCACTCCACCCACACCACTAGTCTCCAGGGATCTTAGAGAAACAAGTCATGGGAAGAGTTCCTGTAAGCAGGAACATTATTACTTTTAGTGGGAACATGGATCCAATTTGCATTAGTTATTCCCACAGCTCTTGAGTCCTGCCTTATTTTTTTATTTACATGTAACAAGTCCATACACTTTGGCATATACCAGCAAAAGGATAAAGAGACATTTGATTTTACTCAGACACTTTGAGAAACTTCATATTTGCCAGACCCTTTGGTAACAATGCATTATTTTTCATCCAAAAAGATACAAAATCTAGGATATATTATCCCTTTTATTTTAAAGAATACTGACCAATCAACTCCATTGTTTGGTCAGCAGTACCCAACACTTTTAATCAACTTTCTCTCCGTAAAGCTACGAGAACTTTGTGCCATTTTAAAAAAGCTTAAGACAAAGGTTAGTGAATTGCAGAATTAAGATGAATAGAGGAAAAAAAAACCAGGAACATCTTCCTATTTCACTTTGCTGGGAATAGAAAGCTCTCTGTAGATTTGGTTTGCACTTGCAGTTTAGCTCCCCCATCACAACAGCCTTTAACCTTCTCCACTGTTCCATAGCTTGACTATGTCCAGCTTGGCTTCTACAGTAATTGATGGACACAGTAAAAGCAGAAAACATGGAATAGTAACAGCTCTACTTTCAAAGGCAACAGCAGAGGACAAAATTTTGCACAAAGCTGCACATTTCAGCCTAATCACCTGGTAGCCTGCTGCAGGTCTCTACTTGCTAAATTGGAACATGTGACAAACCAGGCCAGAGACATTTATCTGGATGAACAATAAATCACTCTTTAGGTCTTTGCTCTTTATGGAATTCCCCAGATCCAAGTTCTTCAGGCATCTGTTTTGACAGCTATGGTTCAATTACCAACAGTGATTGTACATAAGATACTATTTTGTGCATTAAAAAAAAAAAACATACTCTTAGTAATAATGGAAAATAATTATCATTCCTTTATTAAACCCAGACAGGAAATGATGATGTCTGCTAGTGAAGTTTTATTACATGCATAAACACCATCCTTATTCCTCTATTTGTTTCCTCTTTGCTCAAAATCTCCTTCCTCAGACAGCAAGGCTGTTTCTAGCACTGAGGACTATCAGCCTGGTGATCTCTCATGCACTCTCAGGTTTGTTTTCAGAATTTTTAATTTTTTTTCCTACTGTTTGTCATTGGAAGAGTGCTTTGGCACTCAGGAAGTCAAAGGAGTGAATTTGAATTGCATCTTTTAAAACCCATCAAGATCTTCATGGAAGTTGTCCTTCAGAAATTAAGCAACCTCCATGACAGCTTAAATCATTATGCCTACTGAAATATTTAACACCTTTTATTTTACATTTTCAGCTTAGTTCAGAAATACTGTGGATAGATGATACACCTAAACAAGTAGAACCAATGTGTTTAAATGTGTCTGTCTATTACAATAAAATTACTTCCTTCTCAAGAAATTCTTGCCAGCTATTTTATAATAACACCCCCCATGTTTCAGAATAAAATGTTTAAACATGGGAATTCATAAGTCTACTAGGTAAGACTATTTCTTCTTTAATTATAGAATGGATTACAACTAAAAGAAAACCAAACAAAAAAAAAAAACAGGAAGTGATTTTGTCCTGTGAGATAGTGGATCACACTGCATGTGTTTCATGAACTGCAGAAAATACTTCATTAACAAGATGCCTCCTTGTCAGTATTCCCAAGGAGTCAAACAGTGAGAGCTGGTAAGTCTTTACCAAAAGCCAAGAGGAACTTGATTTAAACAGAAACGTTGATTCTATTTACAATAATGAGAAAATACAAGTCTGTGAACATGTAAATAGTACCCTACCCACTTAAAAAGTTATACCACATATAGCAACAATTGCCTACATTTTAGTGGATGACTGTGCACATCCTGTCTGAAACAAGCCTGGAAAAATACTTATAAACATTAAAAAAAAAAAACTAAACAAAAACTACCAGCTTATTACAGTACTGTGTGAAAACAGAAAGGTCCCCTCTAAAAAGCAAACCAACAAACCAACCACATTACCTACAGACTTGCAGTTAAATACCTAAATGCTTGTGCATTACAAGTAGGAGCCCACAATCTCCCCATTCTCAGATGATTTTTCATAGCACTTTATTGCACTTGCTCAAGCCTCAACAAGCTCAAGTGACTCAGGCTAGTACCTTCATATTCATCAGGGTGGGGCAAGGGAGGAAAACCTCAGTATAGACACTCTGGGGTTATAAGAATGCAAATCACCCAATTCAGCATTTTGAATAGCACCCATAACTAAAAGCTAAAACCTGTGCTACACCAGACCATATGCTAAGGAGCCTATCATATGCCTAATAAGAAACATTCCTAAAAGCATCCAAAAAACCCTGAAATTTCAGGTTAGTCCTCAAAAATTATTCATCACCAATGGCACCACAATAATCAAGTGAAGAAGGGACACAGTAAGAACAATTGCTGTTAGATGCCCACCAAGGAATACTGTAATTAAAAAAAAAAAAAGGCACTATCTAGCTACAACAAAGGAGGCACAAACAAGACCAAAAGAACATTAGAACTGCAGGTTAGCCCAGGCATCCCAAAGAGAAATTACAAGGGAACCAAGAAAGGCTGGCTCACAGAACTAATAAGACAACATTGGAAAAAATAAGGACCATCAGAGGATATGTATACCTGAGACCAGACCCTGCAAATACTTCCATTTCTAACCTCCTTCCCTTCCTAGAAGACATCCAGGTAACCATAAATTGCAAGATCAGTGCCCAAATATGGCTTTTTGAATATAGTCTGGTCAGCTCCTTAAAAAGGTACCAGTCCCTGGCTAAGCCAGCAGGTGAGATTTCTTCAGCTGACATGGAACTGTACTATTAACGTGGCTTTGTTCAAAACAGTCTATTAACATAAACAAGAGATACAACCATGCCCAGAAGCTTTTTATTTCTTTCCCAAGTACATTTGTTGGTCTAATAAAAGTTATTAGCCCTCACTACAAACTTGGTTTCTTTTATATCTGATGGAAAACAGCCACACACTAATCCTATAGTAGACATGACCATCATGAAGGTTTTACAGACTGGAGTTCCAGCAGCACTTGGATATCATCAGACAGAAGACTGACTAGAAACAAACAAACAAACAAAAAAACAAACAAAAAAAAACACAACCAAAAAACCCCCAAATAAACAAACAAAACAGTAAAACAAAAGAAACAAAAACCAAAAACAAAAAACAACAAAAACAAAAACAACAAGAAAAGCCAAAACCAAAACAAAACAATAACAAAAAAGGCTATTTACCATTTACCTGACACAAACATGAAACCACAGAGTTAATCCTGTAACCTGAGCCCATCTGCAAAGTAGACACCTCCTCATAAAAAAACATCTCCATCCAGTTTTGCATAACTTATTAAGAAGGAACAAAGCCTCTTCTGAGTAACTCCATGGTAGTTCATGATGAACTATGTAAAACAAAAGTTCTCTAAATGAGGAAATTCTAGACTGAAGTTTATGAACAGAAGCTGTGAGAAAAAAAAATGAGATTCAAGATGACTTCTATACAACCTGTTTCATACAACTTTTGTTCATTATGTGTAAATATTAGGAAAGTTCCCAGGTAGAGGTCCCAAAAATTTTGACATTTCAGTGTAGAAGAGGGACAACAGTGATCCAGTCACTGAACACTGATGATAAAAATATTCAGGGGCCACCTTTATAACCTAAGCAGTGCAGAAAGGAAAGGGGAAAGAAATTAAAAAGCATGCAGATATATTCTGAAGAGCTCAAGTTACCAGACCTGGATCACTTAAAGATACAGTTTTCTGCAGGCTTACATTTTAGCTTAATGGATTTACTCTTTCAGTGTGCGGAGTAAGAAGGAATTTGATCTATGACAGTCATCCCTGTCTTGATTCCAGTTCAATTTGTGCCATTCTTCAGAAAATTGTATCTAAATTTTGGGTTGGGGGTTATTTTGTGTGTGTTCAATGATCTTTTTCCACAATCAGGGACAGAGGTTTGCAGACTGTGTGAAAAATTTGCACCCTGACCAGTTTCTATTGGCTGACAGCATAAAAGGAAAGTAACTTTTGAGAAAACTGATGTATTTTCCCCTCCAAATGGTAAAGTTATCCCACTGCTCTTTAGGTATTTAGTTACATTCATCATTCTAGCAGGAAAATTAAATTATTTAAAATTACTGTACACAGTCCTAGGAACAGGGAAGCTCCTAGACTGCAACTGTTTGAAGTGCCAGAACAAGGCCATGAAGCAACAGTTCTTCCTCAAGTAGTCTCACTTGATGTAACACTTTCCAGTACCACTCTAAACACAATTGCAAAAATAAATTTAAATAATCAGATTTATTCATTCCATCTACAGTTAAGGACACAGCTCATTTTTTTTTTTTTTAATTGCAGAGTGAGATGAGTGGAAAAATTGCTAAGAAGGACTTTGAGAAAAAGAACCTAGCAAGCAACTTCACAACTTTATCACCAACCATAAAGGGTAAAAAACAATGGACAAGATCACTTCAGTAGTATTCCACCAGCAGAAACATACATTAAAGTTGAGAGGCCATCAGTGATGGCAGAATATGCAGATCTGACAATACTGAGCTCAAACTTGTATACACAGCTATCTAAAAATTGCAGTCTCTCATTAATTTTACTCTTTCAAGTATGCTTTCCCTGGGCTCAAATCCAGCAGATGTAACAGATGGAAACTGCCAGTGAAATATGGCAAAGTCATGTGGGCCATCATGCATGAACCAAGCTTCCTGAGCACTCTCTTGACTGAGACTGCTGGCTTCAGCCAGGGGCCCAGAGTACCACCTACCTTCACATTCACACCACACACAGCCAGCACTTGTCTCAGGTAGATGAAACACGACTTACAGCCAATTGTAAAGTCTGAGTTCTTCATAAATATCCAGGTCACGATGAGTATATTTATAGTTTAGCCATAAACTGAATGTAACACTGTGGGACAGCAACTGTGACAGTGCTGTGATGTCACTGCCTGCTCCAGGATACCAGCCTAGTCATGGCATCTCCTATTTTCAGACATTCTGCAGTTCTTCCCAACATTCAAGCAGAAGGATACATCACCAGAAGATAGATCACTAATTATTTTCAGAGTAATTACCACTAATAATCACATTACTACATGATCCCATTCAGTTGATTAAAGTCCTTGCTGCCACCAAAGTAAGGGTTCCCTAAGCTTTCTGTTCTCACAAACACCATCATGCTATCAACATTATTCACATAGCCACACATACAGGCTGCAGGAACTCATTCAGCTGAAAACTAACCTGAGGAGAGGAAACAAGGCAGAAAAAAAAAAAGCAAGATTTGTTTTCATTCAGATGGGCATCTTAACTTACCAGTCCTCCTGCATCCTGATGCTGCTGCAAAGGAGAAGAGGGCAACACGCAGAGACATGCAAGGAAGCAGTATTGCTACACGTTAAGAATATTCAACTCTTTTTCTAAGTAAAGCAATAGTTCATTTTTCTTTAGGGACTTTGAAAATTACCTACTTTTCTTGTCCCTCAGCATGTTGGAAAAAGAACACTCTAATAAGATAAAACCAGTATTCATGTGCACTGTACTCACCAAAGTAATTTACTGATAAATTCTGTGATTTGCTAAAGTAACAAAGGTTTTAAAATGCAGAATTTATTTGGCATTTTCTCCAAGAAATCAATAATTAACTATACCAGGACACTTCAGGGAGCAAGGCTCTGCAGTTATTTGCAACCTGTTCTGCACTACAAAAGAAGAACCTTGGCAAGGACCATCTCAGTATTATAACCGAGCACTTTCAGAACCAGGGAGACACAAGGGAACAACACCTGGAAAATTTAAATTGCTCTCTTACAGTCATGACTCCTTTTATACAACTCTAATAGCCCTTGAAACTCACATTTCAAAGTAACAGCACATTTCCACTACTATACTAATGAATATTACAAGTTAATATTTAATGGAGATCTAATTTTACCTGCAGACAGCGTTATGTATGTTTCTCAGTTAAGTTCTGGTTTAGCAGAGGCACTGCTCATGTCTGCTAAGGTTTTGAAGTAATATCAAAGCCTCATCAGTAAGCAGTGAATGGAGTGCCAATGACTTACAGACAGACCTAGATTTATCGGGGGAGAGCAACCTGGGACCCCACAGGTAATGTTACACCTATAAATAGAAGCAAATAAGGAGCACGTGAATATTTCCTGCCCAACGGGACCATACATGTCTGGTTTACCCGTTCTGAGTTATTTTCAGCTCCCTCAAAGTAGGGAAAATGGCATGTGAAGCCAAGAATCTGCAGGGAATGGAATGCAAGGGAAACACCTGTTGTGAGGTCAGTTAAAAAACGGAACAAAGATACACACCATGCAAGCTGTGAAAGGTGAGAGGTTGCAGCAGTTTCTAGAGGGAAGACTGCCTTATAAAGGTAGGAGACTTTCTTCACTGGAGATGACTAAAGGGAATAAAGGGGAAAGCAGTCCCTACAGCTACAGCAGCTGAAGAATGTCCAGTGTTATTCCTTTCTTCCTTTTAATAGAAATATTTTCTATAATTAGGAAGTTTTGAACAGTACCCAGAATAAAAATCATTACCTACTTTTTATATAAAGGTCTGCTAGATAAAGGCAGGTTCACCTGTATGACACACCAGCCAAACTGATAGCTAAACTTGCTGGATGGTTTTTTCGCTGGTCCCACTACAAGATGCACTCCTTACAATTAATGGACTTGATGATCCTTATGGCTCCCTTCCAACTCAAGATATCCTAGTGCACCCTATTCAAAAGCAACAAAGGTTTAGTCTAACAGGTGACAAACAGAATATTTGGTCTTCACTGATTCAGAACTAGAACACTGGTGTGCTTTTTTCACATGTAGTCCTCAGCTGTTCTAGCTCAAGGTTAGGACTTCCCTGCATGACAATATTATTCCTATTTCACCATAGCTCATCTGGACAGTGTCTTAAGGCCTTATGAGGACATTTCTAAAAGACCCTTCCACCACTGCAGAAGGCTACTAGCAGGAAAGCTACAAAACAGCAGTATGTTTTACTTTTCTTCTAGCCTTTAAAATTACCACAGGGGTAATATGGCAAAATTCTATATCCAAAACAAGTGAAAAAACTGCCAGCTTAAATTTAAGTTCCTGACAGTTATAGCTGAATAAAATAAATGCATGACATACAAGTCTCCTCTACCAAACAAATCTAGCAGTCTGCTGACCTTGAGAAGTTGTCTTACACTGTTTTTAAAAAATCACCAGTATAGCATATACTCAAAAAGACTGAATTTGCATAATTACTGTATTATTTCACTACAACATACTTTCCAACGACCTATCCTGATGAGATGAAGACTGTGCAAGGCAGCACATATATGTGGTGTTTATAATGGATTAACTGACATTACAAAGTAAAACCTGCAAGTGTGAGGGCTATTTGTTTCTATTAGACATTATTCAGTTTACAGCTGTAGCCACTTGCTCTGTCTTGCAGACCACAGATCACCTGAGTAGACAGAAATACAGTCTGTGCTGTCTTCAGGCACAAATATCCTGACCAGAAGTTTGCTTCTTCTGCCATCTGTAATTTCCTTCTTTCCAGGCCATTGCTTTTCTCTAACTGTCCTCAAAGCTGAAGATGTAGAATATGAGAGAAGGATGGCCTTCATTTTTAGACCCTTCTGTTCAAGTCACTAGGTCAACATATGAAAGAACAAGTAACTGAGCAGGGATGGTATGACTGCATGGTTAACAAGACCTAAAAGTTAAATGGAGAAGAAATCCCTCTTGCAAACAGCTTTTCTTTATTACACTTATAACTGTAATAAATGCTGAGAGAAGGAGCTGCGAATCTTTGTCAAATCAGTGTAAGCATCTCTCTCAGCTTCAATCAGTATACTAAACTACAAAGTTTACCAAGTACAGATGAAGCTCAAATTATGGTTGTGTTTAACAGGTAATTGTTTGTAAAATACTTGGTTTCTCTCTTCCCTTATTACATAACAGCTTACCAAAACCACTACAGTACTCAATATTCAACAGCTTACCAAAACCACTACAGTACTCAATACTCCTCTCCTATGAAAAAATGCATTACGGCATCAGACAGCACTGCTGAAGATTAAACCATGTCAGGTTTATTAGCACCATTAATATGTTCTACTCCTATCCAATTATGATATTTTAAAACAAGTTTAAAAAGCAAGTTTCATAAGTGAAGGAACAATGCCTGCCTTTGTTGCTAATTTGAACTTCAAAAGCAGATCAATGCTATTTGTAACAGAAAAGTTTGGAATCTCTTCCAAAGTGGGTAATATGGATCTCTGGCAAATGTTTTTGAGAAAAGCAATTAAGTAACACTGATCTCTAGTCAAAACTGTGCTTAAAATATATCCTGTGTAAAACAACTAAGCTCAAAATGGTCTTTTTTTTTTTTTAAATTAAGAGAATGCACAGGTGAAACCATAGAGCTCCACCAACATCAGTATTAATGCTGCATTCAGTGGAAGGGTCATATATACTAATCAACCACAAAAAAGACTCTAGCTTACTTTGGTGCTAAACTAAGCATCGTACCATGCCAGCAGCTCATTCCTTTCAGCTTTCTTCCTTAGGACTTGACTGGATTTTGAAACACTTGACTGAACACAAGGCAGCACCCAGGGAAGTTTTGCTGTGTGACCACATAAGCCTGTAGCTGTTTGGTAATCCGTAATAAATTCACTATTGTTTGTAAGCCTCAGCTTCCGTTTGGTTGTTTGTTTTTTTTTTTTCATATACTAAGTACTCTGAGGTGATCAGAGACACTTGGGCTGCTGCTCTTTGTGGTACGATTAGAACTTACCCTCCCCTCCACATTCCAAGGGACCACAAGAGAAGGGGAGGACCAGGAAGGAATAAAGCAGATCTCAATCTAAACATCTATCAGATAAATGCCACACCAGCTCCAAGGGTCGAGATCTAGAACAGGAACAACTGTTACTGCTGCCTAATTTAACATACTTGCACTCGAAGGATCATTTTCCAGTAACACCGAGTCAAAACACAGAGAGTTTTCACACCAGAAAGTTAAGAAAGCACAGCCAATAAGGAGACATACAAGACCTTCTGCAGGAGTAGGGAAAGCACATGGAAAGCTGAAACTGCAAATCACCACCTTCCCAAACCAGAAAGGAATAAGAAAGAGCACAACTGTTTTATTAGTGACGACATTTAGGAAAGAGACACCACCAAGAAGCAGACCAATACATTTTGCTTGCCAGAGGCAGTGACACCAACTAATGTGTTACTGGGAGAGACCTGTTTTCCTATTATTATGCAGGTTTTTCATCAGCCCTGTCCTCCTCACATCAAAAACCCAAACACCTGAAGCTCCCACTAAAGAAAGGCTGAGTGAGTGGCATTACCCCAACTTCTGCCTGGGCAGGCAAATGTCCTCATTTCTTTGTCAAGCAGCAAGACGGATGTTTCCATTTACAAACACAGATGCTAACAGCAGGCATAACTTGGCCAGAAATAAGAATGGGTCCCCCAGGACTTCTAGCCTTTCCCACTTCAAAATATCAATGCTCCCCCTTCCTGCCATAATCACATACAACCATTCCCCCGACATGTGCACAAATAGAACTAACAGCATTTTAAAGGAGAAAACATTAACAGCATCAGTGGGACAATACTGGGTTTGGTCAGGAGAGAAACATATCAGGAAATAGCTGAGAACAAGCGAGTAACACACAAATGACTCAGGATCCATTCCCATTACAATGGGGAAAACAGGCAAGTCTTTTCCACACATGGATGGATCCACTCACCCTGGGTAAAAAAGTACAGAACAAATGCCAATTTTTTTGTAGTGACTTCAAGAGGCCCAAAATATTTTTCATAACAAAACCATCATTCTAATATACTGACAGTTTGGCTACAATAAACCTTTATTCTTTTCTGCTTTACAGTGCAATTTGCACAGAATAAGTACAGCTGATGAAGTGGAGCATGTAGTATTTTGAGTCATACAAGTAAATTGCATAAGTCCTGGGTTTGACCTTTTCTTGAAATTACAGTAACATTCTTTGACACTCCAGCCTTTACTTTTACAAAGTCAATGTAACAGACCACCTGTGCTTTGCGGTTGTTACAAAACAAGCTTGTCATTTCTATTTTCATTGACACCATGTAACAACAGAGTGCAGCCCTGTGACTTACAAGACACAAGGCTTGCAGTACATGGCACCCAAACTCCTTCACATGTCACAAATACTGCCCTTCCGCTGCTCAGCCTGCTGAAGGAAAAGCCAGCCATCAGTGTCTACCCCACAGATATTCAGCATTCTCTCCATCAGAGTGAGCGAGGGGTCAGACTCACAGTAACACTTTGCATTGACAGCTGGTTTGAGAGATGGATGCGACCTGTGCGAAGGCAAGTAACAAGTGCACTCTCACCACCAAACAGATCAGCAGCAGACAAAAGGCAACACACATGCCAATGACCCTTCTAAACACACCATATCCAGCAACTGCGACAAATGAGTTTATCTTCTGTTCTAGGCACATTAATGTTAGAAAATTAGGCAACCTGGATGGCAAAGACCACATTCAGGAACTGCTGTGAAGAACAAACTAAGGGCAGCAGGTTATCACTGCAGCGCTAGTTTTGCTAGAGCATAAACCAAGTGCTCATGCGATTTTGAAGCATAATTATTCACAGTTCACCTGAGTGCAGGTCGCCAGCACAATTCATGCAAGAAGTAACCGAGAATATCTCGTTTGGGATACTGGTAGCATATCAGGTCACTCCCATCAACTGCATCTCCCTCTCCTGCATGGAGGTTTCCAGCCCTAAAACCTGCAGCAAACAGCTCTCTACCTTCTGTCTCTGTGTAATTAGCACTATTAATCCCAGGCTATCCAAGCCCCCTGGCGTGGCTCTGATTTGGCGTTAATCTCTGCCGAGGTCTCTTCTTCCTCCCCACAGAAAGCCATTTAAACCTTGGCACGCATTTCGGTTTAGAGCGATGTTCTGTCGCAGGGGGATTAGCCCCACACTGTACGAGTGGGAAGCGCAGACAGCTGCCACACCTGGCCCGCCTGTAGCGCAGAAAGGGGAGGAAAAGTTACTTTTCCAGAGTGCCAGCGCTCGGGACGAGAGGAGGGCTGCTGCGCACCCCGCCGTGCCCGCGGGTGCGGGCGGCAGCGCCCAGGGACGCCCGGCGCTGAGCTGAGCTGCAGGCGCCCGGGGCTGAGCTGAGCTGCAGCCGCCCTCCCGCTCCCGCCGGCAGAACTGATTAGTCATTAGCGCCGCACGCGGGGCTCGGGCTGCCCGGCAGCGGGGCCGCCTCGGCCGCGCCGGGAGAGCCCCGCCGGGAGGGACGCAGAGCGGGGCCCCACTCACCCCATGAGCCAGTCCATGGCTGGGTCCCGCCGCGCCGGGAAGCTCCCGCGGCCGCCGACTCGCCGCTCACCGCCCGCTCATGGGGGCCGGGGCCGCTGCGCGCTCGGGGCTCCTCCCTCGGCCGCTGTGTCCGTCGGTCCCTGCCCCGGTCGGTCGGTCTGTCGGTCCCTCCCCGGCCGCGGGCGGGGCGGCCGCCGGGTGCCCCCCCCGGGCTGACACTCGCGCACTGGCGCGGCCGGAAGTAAACACACCGCGCTGGCCAACCCGGAAGCGGCCCCGCGCCGCCCCACAGCCCCGCCGCGCGGGGCACGCCGGGAGGTGTAGTCCGGCTCGCACGCCCGGCGGCTCCCCGGGCCAGGGACCCCCGGCATCACCCGGAGTCTTCTGCGGGAGCCTCGCTGCCCGCACCTCAGTCCTCTAGTTCTCTCTAAGGCACGCCGTACCGGGGCCTCTGGAGCACCGCTGGCGAGGCAAATTAATGTGTTAATTAGAGACGGTAATGAGAACCTGGAATTCCCACGGGGTCACCAGGGTCTGACCCAAGACTATCCTGCAAAAATGACCGAACAGCTGCTGAGGGGATGATACGTATCCCCAGACAGCCCAACACTGCACTCTTTGAGGTTTACACAACCCAAACTTTTAAATGTAAATCCTTTCCATGTGTTCATTGACACACAGCTTTTCCAGAGTCTCCGTGAAGGTGATGTCCTCTTGGCCAATCTTCCTGATCAGCACCTGCTCAGGTGGGGATGCCTACAGAGGCAGAGCTGCAGCAGATGATCCCATGCTTTGGATATGAGTATTAATTAAAACCTGTATTATGGGAGCGTGATGGTTATGTCATTGGACTCCCTGCACTCGCCAGTTTTCCAAGGGAAGGACCTTCTTTCCAAGGCTGTTTGAGCCATCACCCTCCTTCCCTACCCTGCTTGCTCCACCTGCTGTGCCAGGGGCTCCAAGGGCCCTCCCAGCCCTGTGATGCTCTGAGAATGGGGGTCCCCAGGGCCCCTCATCCCCCAGGCACTCACCTGTGACCCCACTTGTTCAGGGTGGATGAGTCAGTGCCAGCCACCACATGGACTCCAAAGAAAGTTCCAACACAGCAGCATTATCCTGGGGCTAGCACTCCATTCCAAGGGGATGTCAGTGGGTGACTTAATAAGGATATTTCTCTGTCATGGTTGTTTTGTACCTCTCTGTCTTAAGGAAAGGTGGTAGAGTTATTTTGTATTAAAAAGCATATTGTGCTGTAGTTTTGGGAAGGGACATCCCCTTTGGAATCTGCCAGGAATCCCTTTGCACAACACCTAACTGCTTTATTTTGCCATTCTCCTATAACAAAACTTCAGCCTGAGAATTATCTGGGTATATGGCAGTGTAACATAAGAAACAGAAGGCCAGAACTTATAAAATATATGTTGTCTATGTTCCAATGAAGTATTTCTCTTTAACACATTTTATCTTTTAATTGTTTTTAGTTTTACTTATCCTTGCATTTAGGAAATGCAGCAGAGGATAGGAAAAAGGTCTTACAGCAAAACCCCCCATACTATCCTGAGTGGCTGAGGCAAGGATTTTTTACAGTGTTTAAAATACCAGATCAAACCATCTGCAGAAAATAATTATCCTTTATGCAGACACTCGATCCAGTCATTATCTACAAACATTTGAGAACAGATGTCCCTCATTTGAATTATGTTTTCTTGTTGCCCTTTGTTATGGGTATTTTTAGCAGGGCATTTGAGGATGAGCTCCATCCAAATTTACTGTGGGATGCATTGTACCAGGAGTAGGGTGTTTAGTCATATGACACATGTTTTAAAGCAGAGATGACTTCTGATACAATGAGTTTGTCATGTCAGATTAGCTGTTTTCCTCCTGATTGTATCAAGGAAAATATACAGCAACTGGCACTAGGAGAATTACTGGTGCAAAAGAAAAAAAAATCAGACATGGAACATCTATTTAATTTATCTTTTGTATCATATCTTCCAAGGGCACAAGGGCTTTATCTATATCTCACCTAAGGCGATTATTTTATAATGTTTTTTTTTCCTTGACGTTACACTTCCATTGACATTACTGTTTTGTTTTTGTTTTTTTTTTCTTCTTCCTTCAGCCACTGGAAACTGCAGAAATCCCTGTCAGACCTAGCATTTCACATTCATCCCAGTTCAATCAGGCCCCTGCGTGAGCAACTCTGAAGAGCAAAGGATGTCCCAATCACAGAGCAGTGTCCAGGGATTGTCCTGCAACTCCCCCTCCAAGCCCTCTATAAAGTGCATCACAGTGATTATTTATTTGGCAACAGCAAGCCTGGAAAGCTGTGGGGCTCCTTTGTGCTAAGTCCCATGCACATAGAAAGGTGCTCCCTGTTTAGGGCTTGCAGGCCCTGCAGGACATGGATATAAGGTGCTTTACAATCACTGGTCCCTGGCATACAGATGTGGTAGGAAGTGCAGAGGATCCGGGAGGTTTATAATGCTTGACGTTGCAGGGTTTTGCATCGACTCTTCCCTGGATTACTGTTCCACAGCTTACTCATGTCTAACAGGATTAAAATGTGAGATTATTGACAGGCAGTCTGGGCAGAACATGTGCCCCGTGGGCCTGTGGGACCTGGACTGTAGGGCTTTTGGCCTGTGGCACATGGCAAGAAATACTGCATTCACTTGCTCCTTTCCTCCTTGTTCTGCCACCCATATCCCCTGGCCTGGCTGGCATAACAGGAATAAAAAAAGTGCATTCCCTTCTCCTCCTGGCCTCCAGACATAACGTGATTTAGTTTCCAGATGTTCCTCAGCAGCACCCGAGCTTTTCGGAAATTCATGGGAGGCTGGAGGGGATCCCATGCAGATCAGAAACGGGAATTGGGGCAGACAAACATCTCACACGAGGATTTGGCAGTCGTGTAAAGCTCTGCAGGGCTCAGTATAAAAGCCAAAGTACAAGATAGGATGGATCTGAGGGCAGTCCCTGTCTGTCAGAAGGCTCTGTTATGTCCCACAACCCCTGAAGAAAGACACTGCAGTCCCAAAAGTGACACAGCGCTGGTTGAGAACTGCCTTGAAATAGCAAGGGTGAAGATTTACTTCCTTATTTTTGTCCCACGGTTCTCATGACTAGATCTGTGCAAAACAGGACATTTGATAGCCGTCCAGACAACAGCTGTCATATCTACCTGATTTCCATGTTGCCTTTTAGTCGGCTTGCTCTGCCTGTCTGATAATAAAGGGGTACTGCAGAGGGTGAGCGGCTATGAGGAAGTAATCCAGGCACCGGTATCTTTGCAACTGTCCCTTTACTGCCTCTGATTTAATTGTCATTACCTTCTGCAGTGGGAAAAGTGCAACATGCAGGTGGGCAAACACCGCCTTGCACAGCCAGAACTAAGGAGTGGGAGTGAACTTTGCTCCTTTATTGGCTTATTGCTTCAGAAACACCTGTCCTTCCTTCACCACCCCACACTGGTGTGGGGCAGAGCATCCTCAGACCTGTTCTCCAGACATCAGCCTTGCATGTTCCCTCTTTTCTCCTTGCTGTAGGAATGGAGCATTATTTGGGGCTGTATGAGTTTTCCTTCCTTGATCTGAAGCAGTGTCATTCCCATGGAGCTCATCTTACCCTGGACAGCTGAGAGGCCTCAACAGGCAGAGATGTGAACCTGTTTGCCGAGCTGAGGCATTTCCAGTGGGTGGCAGAGAAGCAGAGCAGGTGATGGCTGCCCTGACACAGAGGGGGTGTGACATTTTTCAGCAAGCTACAAATCTGCAGCTCTGATCTGGGTCTTCAGCAAGAGCAGGAGATACACCCTATGCAGTGTTTCTCCAGGACATGTGGCAGGCTGATGGGCTTGGGTTCAAAATGGCTCTATTTGTGAAGCTCTGAATGCGGCGCTGGCTCTTTAAGTCAAAAACATCCACACACTCCTTCCCTGAGACAAAACGTCTTTGTCCCTGTGCATGAAACATATTATGATTCAAATTCCTGCAGAGCCATTAGAAAAAGAAAAGTGCGTGAGTCTGACAGCGTGGGCCTGCCTGCAACTCTGAATATGATTGTTAATCATGCTAGATATTAATAAAATAATCTCTTCTTGGTTGGAACATTTGATTTTTTTTATAAATAAACACTCTGAGTGGTTATAAATATCGATCACTGCCAGTAATAGTAAGACCTTTTACATATAGTCTTGCAACAAGACAATCAATCCTGCTGATGACCATATTGGAAACGATAAATGGCATTTTGGGTCCTGAACTGTCTGGGAAATATGGCTTTTATTCTGGTGTCTGAGAGAGGGGTGAAGCTTTACAGAAGAGGGCTGCAAAATCTGTCCTTAAGGGGTCTGCATTTCTAGGGAAGTTGATCAGGGTTCAGTTTCTCTCTCCAAGTTACAGAAAAACAGAATTATTAGGTATTTCCTCTTTCAGACAACTTATGAGTGGTTGTCAAAACATGAGACTGGTGGTGACTGGCTTTCCATTTTCCCCCCACTAATTAGGTATTAATGTGCAATCTCTGCCTTTTGCCTCAGCTTCCATATCTGGAAAATGAAAAAAAAATCTCACTTCCCTCTTCATCAAGTCTTGTGAGAGATGATGTGCAAATGCTCAGAAACCTCCAGTGCTTAGGAGTGCTAAAAATTAGGTGGATTTCTCTGTTCCTCCAAGTGTGGAATACAAGAATTACGCTAAAATGAACTGAATTCACTTTAAAGAAGAGAGAGCTTTAGTTTCAGCTGGGAAGCTTGGGAAATGCCACCCATGGGGTCAGGATGCCTGGGTCGATCTGCATGTGTCAGAGAGCTCTGTAAGGGGATGAGTGTGGGTTTCCTTTTGTCTCAGTGCTGGCAATTCCATGTCATTGTGGACAGGCTGTCCCCAAAATGACACTCTCATTACACCTCACCAGTACCAGCCAATTTGAAGGGCCCTTGGAAAGGGGAAGCAGAAGACACACACCAGCTCTGTGGTGCTCTTTCTCCTTACTGATAAGCTCTTCCCTGAGCATGTCTTAATCTACTGCCTGTGTCAGGGTGGAGAAAAGGGCACAGGGTGAGAAGTGGGACATGTATTTTTAAGTTTGGAGAGGGATGTTCACTGTGGGGTTGGGATGTAGGGTACCCATAAGCAAAAGATGTTGCAGGTAAGTGGAAGCCAGGGCTTGTCCATCCCCACTGGTTTTGTAGGAAAGATGGAGACAGTGCCAGAAATTGTTCGCATTATTTTCCTAATGCTGCATTTCTCCCACAGATGGCAAAACTCCCTTTAGGCATCCTCCTTGAAAAAAACCCAGCAGGCTGCAAAAAGCCTGCAAGGCTGTTTTTTTTAGAGCTCTTAAAAGGGTGCTTTTAACCACTCCTTGACATCATTTACAAAGGCAAGGAACAACTTTCTGGCACGTCTTGTCCTTTGGTACAACTGCATGTAAAGCAGCTCACCAAATACCTTTTGGAGCACCTCAGAGCCTGCAGGGCATCTCCTGCACACCAAGGAGATGGGCAGCTCAGCTGGGCACACGCAGGGCAGAGTGTACCCCCCACAGCCAAATGCCCATAAAGGAGCAGATGGATTTGCAAGCCACGGGAGGATGGTCAGACTCAGGATCACACCCCGGGGTTTGCTTGCTGGGAGCGCTCAGCCTGCTGGAATGAGGAGGGTGAGGACGAGCAGCGCCTGGGGGCAGCCAGCTGCCCTCTGTCCCCGCTCCGGGGCTCAGAATCCCGCCGGCACCGTCCAGTCCGCAGCGGGGTTGGTGCCCTGCAGTACAAATGAGGCTTCCAAATGATGGCTGCATTAAAGGGTTCCCAGCCCCCAATGATTACAAAGGGTGCCTGGCAGAACAGGAGTCTGTTTGTCTGCTGCGCTCTGCACAAACAGTCGCTTCTGTAAATACATCTCACATGAGCAATTAGCCCCGACAATAAAGAGGTCCCATCTCTGCCGAGCCTTTCGGGAAGCCGTTCTTCACTGGGCACCGGAGAGGGCTCAAACAGCTGTAGCAATCCCCCAGCTGCTGCCTTCCCCGGGAAACCACGGCTCTGGGGCTGCAGAGCATCCCCTCCATTCTGCTCCAGCCCTCTTGGCTGGGTCTCGGTGCCTTGGCAGACACCGGTGATGCTCTCAAAACATCCCCTGGGTGATAACTGAGCGCCCGGCACCGTGGGACTGCACAGGGAGGGGACACACATTGGTCTTCAGCTCCTGTGACACCCTGGGGGCAGGGAGAAGTTATTTTAAGGGTGCAGGAAATATTATGCTGTGAAATTGAAGCTGGCTCCCACTGCGTTTGGAAAGCACCCAGTCCAGCTCAGCAGCCATTCTTATCACTGACTAAATGCACTTGTAATTATTTCTCCTTCCCCTCCTTCCTCACGTTACTAGCATTTTTCTCCTCTTTCATCTTGCACAATTAAACCTGAAAACCAACCCAGGAAAAGCACTAATCAGTTGTTATTCATGCATATTTGCAATGCCAGGTAGAGGCCTCAGCTGGACAGCAGGGCTCTCTGTGCCAGGCTCTGGTCATTGCAAAATCCACAGAGAATTATCAGTACCAAAGCCCTGGGCATCCTGGTCCCAAACACAGAGAGGAGATGTCAAATGTGATGAGCATAGTGTAGGCAATGTGCCTTGATGCCTCTTCTTTTTACAGTACACTCAGTGCTAAAAACAAAACAAAACAAAAAAAAAACCAACAAAAAAAAATGAAGAGGGAGGAGACAGGGACAGGTAGAAATAAGAAGTCACCCCCAGGCATCGGGCAGCCTGCTGCCTAATGTCTAACTTCCCAAGGAGGCCAAGTCCTGTGTTCCATATATCGCTGTTGTGGAGGGGAAAGGAGCTTTTGCTAATGCTGCTCTCTCTTTAATTTCTAGCCTTGCTGCCTGAAAGCAGTTTGTCCTCTCTAAATCTTTCCAGAAGTGAATATGTGTCTTTTTCTTGGAGCAGAAATTGAAGTGCTCCTATACTGCTATGCTTGTTCCTACACTGGTATCACTGGAGTCCAGCTCCAAGAAGATAGCCAGTCTTGCAGGACGTGTGCAAACAAAAAAAAAAAAAACAAACCAAAAAAAAACCGAAAAAAACCCCAAACCACCAAAAGTAGAAAAAAGAGCGACACAGATCCTTGTTAATTTATTTGAAAACACCAGAATATTTGTATATCAGTACTTGTAACTGAGGAATAAAGTGCTGTTCCCTGTCTTTGAGCTGGAGCAAGAAGCCAGTGTGATCCCTGGTGGCAGCCTGCTGTCCTCAGGGCTCCACATCCTAAGAAGACTCAATGGCACCATCTGATGGTTGAGAGCAAATATTCATATTCGTAAAAACTCCTTCATTCAATGCCATTCCCGATCAGTAACAAGGTTTCTAGCTAGGTGCAGGCGGGTTAGTGGTCTTTCGAGGAGGCTTAGGGAGGGATCCGGGAGTGTTGAGAGGTGGGAGTGTTTGGCCTGTATGGGAGGAATGCTACCCTCTTCCTCACTTGTCTCCTTCAGTGCTGACACAGGGGAAGCAGCAGCACCTCTGGAATAGGTATGTGAAAAATGGGTGACCGTGAGCTTGCACGGCACAATCACAAAAATGTAGGATGCTGCTGTGGCTCCCCAAAATCAGCATAGAGTGCACTGTGCCAGAATGGGTGTGCTAGTAGAAACAAAGGAAAAACACTGCCACAGCAGCCTGGACAAGGGAAAGCTTAGCTGGAGCTGCTAGGGAGGATTTGGTGTGCATGTAAGGCTCTGTTGATGTAGGTGGCTCAGACCAATGGGGATTTGTTTGGTAAGTGCCCTCCATTGATTTTTCTAAGTATAGGAAGTTTTGATTTCTCCAGCAAGGGCTGTAAAGGAAGGTCGGGTTTATTCTATGTGTACTTTGCAGCATTAGCAATGGAAGGTGACCTGTCCTCTTTCTCCTCTGACTCTGATGTCTGCAAGGGCAGTAAGTGCAAGGTGTCAGCTAAATTTTGCCCCCTGCTCACAGTAATCTGCTGCTGCATGAAATCCAGGGGGATAAGGTGACAGGTAAGAAAGCTTTGCTCAGGGCAACTTCCTCAGATTTGTTGGGATACAATGCCACCATGAATTAATCAACACTTAAAACAGATACCACCATTTGCTTCCTTGGCACCATGATTTGTGTAGGTGGAAGCAGCTGAAACAACTCCCTGGAGGTTATCTTTGTGGGATTATGGAAGCACATCCACTGGTCTTTTCATGGGATCAGGCCTGTGTATCTCATGTGCAAACTGGGGCCACACAAGCAGCTTTTAAAGGAAGAGGTGAAAACCCCTGTATTGAGCATGCTGGGGATCTGGTGGAGTGTGGAGGTTTTCTCAGGGCATCCTCAGGCTACAGGGCTCTGTTGTCCACAAACTCACACAAAAATTACTTACTTCTCTCTGCTAGTCCTAATCCATCTGCAGGGAAAAACATGAAGGCTGTAGCAAGATATGCTACAGCTCATGGTCACTCCTTCCCACACACTGCCAGCCTCAGCCCTCCCGGCCAGGCACTAGGCAGTTGTTGTCTGCCTGTTGCTTAATGTGGCTATTGTCAAATGGAAGTTTCCTTCCTGGGTGGAGCTGATGGATGCAAGGGAAGGCTTGATCTCAATCTGCTTCTGGCAGGCAGCACCAGTGCTAATGCTTTCGATGGCTCATTAGTCATTTATGGAGTGCACCCAGGCACCTGAAAGTCTTCCTGAGGATGTGGGGAGAGTGAGGCAACACATTTATAAGGGGCTGGGCAGCAAGTTGTTTGCGTCATACCTAGGAAATCAGCCCAGAGCAGATATGTGGTTTCTGGAGGTAGCTCCACCAGGTTTTTTTGATGCCCCAGCTGCCCAGCACAGTTCCTCACCCTACCAGCTGGTTGCTTGGGCAAGGTGAACCTGAAGGGATGGGAGAAGCAGCCTGTGGGGCGTAGGACTGTCCTTCAGGAGTAGCAGGATGCCACTGAGCTGATGATTACCGTAAGTAAATGTTCCCCAACAGACTAACAGACCTATCTGCTTGTGCCATCAGTGTGAGTCTGCACAGAGATGCAGTCACCTGTTAATCAGCTGATGCAAGTCATGCTGACAGCCCTGAAACATGGAGAGGGTGGAGGGGACACTTCCATGCACACAGCCCCTTCAGGAAGTCCATGCTATGGATGAGCAGAGACCACATAGGTTGCATTCCCATGCAACCAAAGCACCAAGCTTTCCCTCCCTTGACCTGCAACTCTAACCTAGGGAAAAATGTCCTCCCCTTCCTCCACTTGAGAAAAGATGGAGATGATTAGCAAAGCACACAGTCAGCCAAAGCAAACAGGCAGTTCTGGCCAGGCTAAATGCTTGGCCCTCTCACTGCAGTCCCTGTTATTTTTCCCTTGACTCTCAGCTTTAAGGTCCCTCAGAAAAGCATTCCTGGAGGTTGCAGAGAAGAAACAAGGAGAGGACAGGCAAAGAGGTTTCCTGAAACCCAAGGCCTGAGGGGGACATGTGAGAGGCATGGATCAATAGCTGCACTTCCGAGAGCCTCCAGGCTCCCTGGATCAGCGATAATAGCGGGCTGAGCTCATTGCTAATAGCTTTGGTGGGTGAGAGAGCCAAGGGCAGCCTGTCTGCTTTGGAGAAAGTCTTGATGCTGTCTCTGTGCCTCTGTCAGCAACACTGCCTGTTGCAGGAGGAAGCAGGAGGATCCTTTCATAAATATTTTCTGTGCATAGACCATGTTTTTTGGTGAGGAGGGGTATCAAGGCTTGGTCTTTGACTGGGTGTTATCAAATGAAGAGTAGAACTGGCAAAACTGCAGAGATTGTCTGAACTAGATGATTCCCTGCTGTGATCTGCGTTAGCTTGCTCGTTGTATTGCATTTAATCCACCCTGATATAAAAACACCCCAAGGAAAGATGATTGCCCTGCACAGGGAGATTATTCCTCTTCCTAAGAGATCTCTCTATTCCCACTGATGCTCTGCCAGGCATCAGATTGCCTGGCTTTGAAGGAGTACAAGGTGCTCTCTTGTGGAACTGGGGTGAAACCAATTACCATCAGGAGTGCATGCCCAGGGCCTGGTGCAGAAGGTACCTAAGCTTCATCATTCCTGTTTACTGCCTGCTCCTGCTTTGCCTGACAGGGTTTACCTCTCCTGTGTAAGCCTTGCACCCAGCGCTGCAGCATGGAGAACTAGGGTAATGTGGTTATAGGATTTTCAGAGGAATACTGAATTTTCCTTTTTTCTCTTTCTTTAGGTTTCCACAGCTAAACAAACTCCTCAGGGATGAAAACACTTCAGGGGCCCTGAGTGACCCAGAGGACTAATTATGGGGCCAAGGGGGAAGAGGCAAAGGCAGAAAGCTCAGCCATCCGAATGCCATCCCACTGTGCTGTCTCAGTGACATTACAGCCTCAGCTACAGCCCTCACAGGCACCATTTATCCAACCAGTGCCTTCACCCTGATGGAAATTGCACTTCTTCCATCTCCAGCTTCTCCATACCTTATGTGCCCTCCTCTCAGCATGGTGCCCAGGGCTGCACTCACAGCTGTCTGCAGCAGGGGTAAGAACCACGAAGCCCTGAGCACCTGGCTGTTTTCTCAGGGGCTGCACAACAAAAATATCCTGGTCATCTGTGCCAGTCTGCCCCAGAGGTTTGTAGCAAGTGAGAGGCAAGCATGCCAGGTGCCTGTGGGGAGCATCTTCTGCACATCCTGGCTGTTGCTCCCTAATGGATGGTCTGGTCAGCAATTAACGGGGAAAGCAGAGCAGGGAGAGGCAGCCCTGGCAGCAAAGTACAGCATGATGTACTTTTGCTTGGCACCAGCAAGGTCTGAGGAATGTCTCTGGTGGGGGAAGGTTAATGCTGCCTGGCTGGAGACAAGGCAGTCTGGCCCTTGCTTGAGCACCACCAAGTCTGCTGGGCAGTGGCTGTGTGGGGGTTCCCAAACGCAGACGCTTCGTCACAGCACTGTGCCCAGGGGATGCCAGGGCAAAGCCAAGCCTTGAAGACAGGCTGAAGGCAGCAACATTTCTGCCCATCCCAGAATGATGTGCTGAGCCAGAGTGGGTTGCTGCTGAGCATTTCCCAGCTCCTGAGATTGGAGGGGACTGCACACGTGTGTCACAGACGGCATGTGGAATCTGTAAGGCAGTGGTCACTTGTCACTGACCTCTCTATTGAAGAAGACAGGCTGGATGTCAGTAAAGAAAGAAGTTTTGGGGTGCAGAGCAGATTCTCCTAGAAGTGGACTGTAGCATCTTTTACAGCCACTTGTCCACAGTCCAACAGCTGATGTCTTGAGTTATCAGTGCTGCAACCCAAATCTGGTCCTCAGTGGGTTCAGAGATGTAAAAGACTTGAACCACATGGTTCAAGTGAATGGAGCAGGACACCTGTGGCTCTTAGGAGCACATGGAGCCCTTCCCTTCTCCAGTACCATATGTAGCCTGGAGATGAGATGGAAGCTGGATACTGCAAACATTAGAGTTGAGATGTTCTTCCCAGCCATGCTGATGAAGGACAGGTTGCTTGCAGAGGCACTGAACCTCCATATAGCCTTGCTCTTTATGCTCTTAGTTTGAAGCTGTAGGGTGCAAGGAATTTCAAAGCTGAAGTACAGAGAGCTAAACCTAGAATTTAATTTTCCATATAGTACCTGCCCTTCCCCAAGTCACACAGCCTGGAGGGGACAGAGTCTGCCTTGCAGACATTTTCACTCTCCAGACTTCTGTCCTGCATCAGTCCAACAGGATGTGTGAGCAGCTGCTTGCCTTCATCCCTCTTTCCTCTCCTCCTCCTCTTTGTAACAACAAAGTACCAATAAAGCAGCAGTACTTCAGCACGCTTGTAGAATGGGGTTTGTCCAGCACCGAGTGTCAGCTCCAGCTGTCCTGAAGGATGAGAAAAGAGGGTAAGCATCTTTCCCTGGTGTTGCACAGACAGAACTGCGGTGGTGTGAAGGCTCCCAGTAGAGGCCAGCAGAGGCTGCTCGCTCGCCTTGCTGCAGGGCCAGTGCACAGCGCCTGCCACGGCACAGCTCAGGGACTCCCCTCTGTTCCTGAGCATGGCTCAGCTGCCAGGGAAAGGTGGCCCACAAAGCTTGCTTTGAGCTTGCCCCCGTTGCCTCCTCTGACTTTGCTGTGGCCTCAGCTCAGGGTTGGAAGCGGCCATTCAGCAGCCCTTGGCAGTGTGATGGATGCTGTGGGATACCAGTGAGGTCTGTAAGAAAGGACCAAAGTGGGCAGGTTGGTCCTGCTCTCCTACAACACCATGCCCCCAGGTGGCCCCAGGGGTTGTTATTGAGGGGAGGTCACTGGGATGGAGGGAGCACACAAATATGTGTTTGCCAGGACATGCAGGACGCATTTCCAGCCCATGGTGGATGGATGTTCAAACTCCTGCTTCCTTCTGTCCTGCACTCCTGGCTGCTGCCAGCCTTGACTGAGCTGGAGACATATCTCCCCTGAGGAACAAGTTCCCAGCTCTCCTGTGCTGGGCTTTGGGGAGAGGCACTTGGAACCCACTCATCCTGGATGGATGGAAAGGCTCCCTTGGGGTTAGCAGTGCAGGATCAGAACCTCAGCATGTGTTATGTGGAGACCCAGGACATGGTGGTGGGAAGCACCACAGACACAGCCCAAATCCAGACCAACTGCCCACTTCCATGCAAGGTGGATCTATTGACACCCAACACACATCTCTGCAAGACACAAACCAGACCTGGCTTGGGATACTCAGGTGTGCCTTGCATGGAGGTTGTGCTTGTTCTCCTGAGAGCTCTCTAGGTGCTGTTGAGGCTTCATGAAGCACCCTGGAGCAGAGTGCTGGGCTCCCTGATGACAACAGGGTTGGAAAAACTGGAAGAAAAACCTGAAGAGCGGCAAAAGAGGGAAACTATGGGGCTGAAGCAGCAGAAAGAGAACAAAATGCCATTCCTACAAACCTCCTTCAATTCTTCTGCCAATGCCACACTTTCCTTATCCCAAACAACCATCCCTGCTGTGGCAGAACAGGTGCAGAAGCTGTGTCCTCCCCTAGCAGTGCCTTCACAGCAGTGCCTTGCAGACACAGATGTGCACTGGTCAGGATGCAGATCTGTTCCCAGCATGACTGGCTGTGACTCAGAGAACACCTCAGGGGAGCAAACCAGATGAGGAAGATGCTGCCTTTTTGTTGTTTGGAAATGAAACCACTTTTTTTAAAAAATTGAGGCCTTTTTTAATTAGCCGAGGTGCTTTCCCCACTGGGCAGTGACACACTGTGGAGAGGAAGGAGGATTGCAATTAGTGTGGACTGTGGGCAGGATGGGAGCAGCTGGGTCATGCCATGGGCATCTAGGGGCCAGCTGGATTTGGGCACAGTCAGATCCACACTGGTATTCAACACAGATGGTTTCTGCAGGACAGAATTTTTGTTTTCATTGTTACCCTGGTGCCATGAAATGCAATTTTGGGACACATTCTCATTTGCCCTGCTCCTGCCGACACAACTCCTTCCTGGCAAGGCAGTGAGAAGGAGCAATGCTGAGGGGCTGCCAGTGTGATCTATAGGGGTTGCAGCATTTTGGGTCAGGGCAAACATATTTAGAGGTAAATCTACAGCAGGAACACTACCTCTCCTTGTGCATGGCAGCTTCATTAAATGGAAATAAATAAAGGATCTTTAAAGGAGAGGCAAACGAGAGACACAAACCCCATCCTTGGGGCAGTGTAGACAGATGAGTAATGGGGCCCTTTGAGTAAGTGCCTGGCCAGCTCTGAGTCACTGAGCAAACAGCACCAGCCTGGAGCCAGAGGCAGGGCTATTCTTAGCCTGTTCGATTGTCAGGAGATGCTGCCAAGGGAGAGGAGGCAGGTTAAGGGGTGTCAGAGGGGGAAAACATTTGATTTCCAACTAGAAAGCCCCCAAAAGCCAGCCTGAGGCTCGTTTGTCGTAACCCAGACTGGAGGTGACAAGTGTGAGGATGAGGAGGGTGACCACTGCCATGCTAGGGAGCTCAGGGCAAATTTCTCAGGGAGTTGAAGGGAGGTAAAAGGATACCTGGAGGGACAAGTGTTCGTCTGCTGTGTGCATTGCCCAGAGGGAACTGGAGACTCCTCTGCCTGGGGAACATCTGGTAGCACAGACTAAGCACCACCCTCACCTGCCCCCTAGCAGCAACTCCCTTTCCCACCTGCCTGGCAGGATCCCATTTTGAGGTTCCAAAAACCACCTCTACTGAGGCATCCTGATGTCCCTGCTGCAAACGGGATTGCATCAGCAGGGAAGGGAGGTGGCAGAGGGGTGCTGCAAAGACCTGGACTCAGTTGCACTTGGGCTCCTTCTAAATAAAGAATCTCCAGTCATACTGGCTCGAGCTGCTGGCTCAGCCCAGAAGCCTGGAAAACTAAATGACATCATCTGGGTACTGCCGATAGACAATATTTCCACTCAGACACTGAGTGCCTGGGTTTCAGCAGAGGAGTGTGGCCAGGGAGCATTGATGGCTTTATTGAACCTCTTAATGCCTTTTCTCTCTGCAAAAGACCCAGGCAAGCAGTTCACCCTAATTTTAGTCTCCACTTTCACCTGGAGCATCCTAATCCAGACCCCAGGAGGGATCCCAGCAGCATTTCAGCCCTCTAAGCCAGTCTTGCTCCAATGCCACATGGCTGGGACAAGCCCATGGACCATCCCATCAGCTCCTTTCCCCTCTGGGGTGCTCTGGCCACAGCTGTGGAGGCTGCTTACCCAGTGGCTGAGGGCTGGTGGGATCTACCACACTTGGCATGGGTCTGTAATTCCAGAAGGGGGGTCGGGTTTGGGAATTTTATGCCTTGCTGCAGTAGTGCTCCAAAGCAATAAGCACATGAGCCTTGTCAGCAGCTACTGCCATGGAGAGCAGGGTGTCTCTCTAACCACCTTGTGAAGTGACATTGTGGACAGGAAGGTAAGCAGCAATGCAAAGCATCTGCATCCCGTGGGTATCCTGCAGGTGAGGACCTGCAAGGGGACCAGAATTACCCTGTCAGTTGTGGAATTATAGTCTGATGTGTAGGAGAAGGACTGGGGGCAAGGATTTCCCCCTGTCCCTCCCCCCCTCTCAACAGAGGCTCCAACTCTGCCTTCCTGGGTGGCCTTTGGCAAATAACCTGCCATCTAGGCTCCAGGTTTCCTATTTGTACAAGTTGGGATGAGTGGTATTCTCCTCTGACTTCCAGAGCACTCTGGACTAGGTAGAGACCCTCTGCAGGGGTACATGGAAAAGGAAAAATTAAGCCAAATAACAATAATTACTTTTCTCCTTCCCATGGGTGTTGTAAGGATTAGCTCATGTTTAGCAAAACCCTCTGTAAGTGCTAAATGTTATTAATGTTCTTGGATTGCTCCAGAAGCGAATGTGGCTTTCCAGGGAGTGACGGGGTTTTTCCCTTGGCTGGCACGGAGCTGCAGTGAATTCCTCACAGCCCAAGGAAAGCAGCATCCTATTCCTGTTAGACTCAGGGTGTAGAAGAGTATCTGCAGCCCAAAGCAGTACTCACCTTTTTTTTCATCAGTCTTTGGGAGATGAAGCCCAAGATCCCTTCCTGCATCTATGCACAACCAAGAGTACACTGGAGGAACACACATCCCTTGGAGCCTCTCCAAGTGAGGTGCCCTAGTAGGGGCTCATTTCACCAGTGGCCAAATGGCATCTCCCAGGCTGCTGCCTGACACACAATGAAGTAGGAGAGACCTGGGAGGGGATATGGTTGCAGCACTACCTGAAGAGACCACCCAGCAGCTGAGGCCAGAGACCAGGTCAGAGTCATATCACAGCTTATGAGTGTCCTGGCTCAAGTAAGGGTGCAAGAGTGGGGGTCAATTCATGTCCCTGACTGCCCTGACTGTCCTAAGTGTCCTAACACACAGCAGCCCTGTGCACCAGGAGTATTTATACTCCTGCTAGGTGTGAAAAAGCAGTGCACACCACCTAATGCTGGAAAGCCTGGGGGAGATGATAGATTCTCTTTTCCAGGCCTTAGTGCTGGAAAAAGACACCAAGTCTTCACAGGAGAGGAAACTGACTTGTGACTGGTTCAGCCCCTACCCAACCGCTCCAGCAAGTGTTGCTCCTGGGGACCCCCAGCTCTCTGGGCAGGGGTACAGGGTCCCAAAGCTCCTCCAGCTGCCAGACCCTATCACCCTGGCTCTCCAGCCCTGTGAGGCTGGGGCTGACTTTTTGTGACTCCTTCTCCCCATGCTGACTCAGCCATGCCCCCGTGGTGGGTGGCCGCAGCCCCGGGTGGGACAGCGTGAAGGTAAAGGCAGTATGGACTGGCAAGTTTTCAAAGAGGCCACAAGCTAAATAAATAGCCAGCAGCCTATTTCAGTGGCTGCTATATTTAGCTCAAGGAACATTTATTTATAGGCTTGGCAGCCATTCTGAGTCAATAAAAGCCAGAGAGCTGGAAAAAAGACATTCCTGGGTTTCTCGTTGCAGTAATGGTTTCTGCTGTGCAAACCACGAGGAACAAGAGGAGAGGCAGCCTCAGCACCAGGGCAGGGGGAGGAAGCTGTGCTAGCTGCACACCCCATGGGTGCCTCTGCCAGGGAACAGAGCCTCCACACACTTGTAGCCCCAGCCCCAGCTAAGAACACCTTCACCTGGGTTCCCTCCCACCTGGGTGCTGCTGCAGCCCCCTGTCCCAGAGGGAATGCCTCTCTGAAACATGAAGGGATTTAATTGTGCCTGTGCAAGTGGTGCACGAGGTGTCAACTCTGGGGGCTCTGCTGCAGCATCTTCCCGTGGGGAGTGAGTTTGGAAAAACTAAGCCGGGGCAAGTAAACTGGGAGGGAGATGGGAGCAGTGTTCATGTTTCTCTATTAAATAATTGTCCCTTCTTATGTCACACATGGCAACAAGTGATTGAGAGAGAAGGACAAGCAGACAGCCTCTATGGAGCTGCTAGTGCTGTCAGATGCACAGGAGGCCAAAGCTTCATACAAAGCTTCTACCCCAACAGCAGGTGATGGCAGTAGTTTTGGGAAACAAAACACCCAGCAATTGCTGTTGGATAAGGGGAATTAATTTGGAAAAGACACAGGGGTTTATCCCAGCCTGTGGAAAGCAGCTGTGAGGATGGATGTCCCTTCTGCATATATGTCAATAAGTGCTGAGGCTTTCTGGAGCCAGAACTGCAGGGAGCCTGCTCACACCTTCTCCTCCCTCCAAAGAAAACCTGCTGCAGGGGCAGCAAGGAAATGTCTCCACCAGCTTCCACTTGAGCACAGTCCAGCCCAAGTGGGGCTGCTGCTTGGCACCCACCAGCTGCCCCCTGAGCATAGCATGGCTCAGTTGGCCATGGGTGAGCAGGGAATGTTTATAGGGTTTAGCTGTAGTGCACAGCAAGCGTGTGGCTACATGCTGCTATTATGTCAGGAGCAAGGTGGGAGCAGAGCACAGCTGGGAAGCAAAATAATAATAATAATAATAATAATAATGGTAATAATAAAAACAACAGTATATTTCAATGCAAACACTCCATGTCTTTGTGCTCTTTAGCTTGGTGATCTGTACCATTCCCTATACATGTGTGTCCTCCTCATCTGGAGCAGGACGGGAACAGTCCTTTGCATTAGAAAGAGGATGCTTAGGCACCTGACTACAGCTTCAGAGCCCCTAGAGTGGCGGTTTGCAGTCTGAGTGCCCGTGAATGCCCCAATTAATTTTATGCCACTACTCTTTCAGCCATGAGCCTTATTTTTGCTTTGAATCAGTCCAGCTGCAGCTTTCAGCTGCTGGGCTCTGTACATAGACACAGGTCTGGTTGTGCATCCAGGTCTGTCTGTGTCCAGGTCTGGCTCTATGTCCAGCTTTCCACCAGCTCTAGGCCCCATCACTGCAACCAAAGGTCCATTGCCCTCCCCAAACTCCCAAAGAGCCCCATCCTGAGAAGGTCTGACCCTCAAAAACCAAGGCTGACACCAGCTGTTAAAACACCTATTCGGGTTTTTATTACAACACGTTGTTCCAAAATACAAAAGAAAGGAAAAGAAAGTAGAGGGTAGAAAAGCACTGCTGTTTACAGCCTCTGGTAATAAATAAATAAAGACAAGGCAGGGGCAGGGTGTCTCCCCGGGTCCGATGCCGGCGCTGGCCAAAAGGACAGCGAGGAAGGGAGTGTGGTGGGGCTGGTGGCCAGACCCTCTCTTCCATGCCTGGGAGTCCCCAGATACACCAGGGTGGGTACAGACCCCCTCTCTGTGTTGTGCTTCCTGAGGAAAGGTCTGATCCTACAGGGATGAGGAAGGGAGAACAGGCTCAGTCCCAGCATGGTTGGAACCTGCCTGCTCCCTCCCTGCCCACGGCTGTTCCAAAGGCAGGTGAGGTAGGAAGGGTGATGCTGACCGGGACCCCTGCAGAGATCTACCAGGGTCCCCCAAGAGAGGGGTGAGACCTGAGCTCTCTCCGCTCCACTGTGGTCTCAGAGCAACCTTGGAAATGTGTTCAGCACAGCATGATGAGAAGGACCCCAACCCATGACAAAGCAAAGTCATGACAGAGACAAGAAACTGTGCCTGGGCCACTTGGAGAAGGGCAGTGTTAAACCCCGCAAATTAAAATGACTGTTCATGGGGCTGGCGCAGTACAGGGAGTGTTTTGTACCATGGTGCAGATGGGGGTCCTCTTCCCTTCCCCTAATGTCTCCTCCTACACCTTACAGTCATCTGGAAGCCTCCAGGTTGTACAAGGAGCACAGGCAATGGGTGCAAAAAAGCCAGCACCAGCCTCTGTCTGCTCATGACACCACAATTTTGATAAGTGTTTTATAAAGACCATACCAAGTCCCATGCTGGGAGCTACTCCCAGCTTGTGTAAAGCTGTCCAGGTACCACAGGCTACTCACATATCTCTCTGTGGCTCTGCCACTGGGCTTGCTCTAGCACTGTCCCTGTGTCTTCCCCAGGCTGTGCTGTTCCTGGGCAGGGAACTGCCAGCACGAGGAGGGCACTCAGGCCCAGGAAGCCCAGGGCATGTGGCAGCAGCCAATGTCCTGGGCTCAGCTGAGCAGGGCAGCTTTGCAAAGCAGCTGCAATGCCAGAGCAAGAAGCCTCTGTGGGTGAAGGAGCAGCCTGCAGCTGCAGCCAGCTGAAGAAGGTGAGAGGACCACAACCTGGACGAAGCTGATTCCATGAACTGGATGCCTGGCCAATGCTTCTTAAAGTTTTAAGCTTTTGCCATTTAATCCTCTGTTGGTGCCAGTGGGTTCCTGCCTCTTGCAAAAATGAGCAGGAACTTGTATGGGGGAGAGGAGCTGCAGGAAGGGAAGGGAAGAGTTAAGAGAGTGGATCTGCCCCGGGTTTGGGTGCCTTTACATCCTTAGGAAGCACCTCCCTCCAGCTCCTCTGACAAGGGTTTGCCTCCTGAGGCTTGGGGCAGCCGGGAGCTGTGCCGAGTCAGCCACAGCCAGGCTGCGGGGAGCAGAGAGAAGGTGAAATGGGGCCTTGCTTTTATTCACAACAGAGAAACAAAGAGCAACATACAAAGAGTAAGAAGCAAAAAAGTACAGAATCATAACCATAATAATCATAATCATAATAATAATAATCATAAATACTCAAATCTATCATTCATAGATTGCAATGACAACACTGATAGCTTATTATCATTAGTATTAAGAATGGGAGGGGAAAGGGAACAGCAGGAAGGGTTTCTGAGGGGCATTGTCTCCTAAGGGGCAGATGTAACGGGGATGGACATCCAAAGAAACAAGCAGACAAAGAGAAGGGCTGGGAAAGCAGCAGGGGCTGGGGACGCTGCTGCTGAGGCCAGGGACGAGCCTGCTCTGACCCAAGCCTCTGGCTCAGTGTTGCCAACCTGATCACTGCCCTCCTGCCAGCTTTGCTCACCCAGGAAGGAGGTGGCTGGGAGGCTCAGCCCTGAGGACAGGCAGAGGCTGGAGGGAAAGGAGCAAAATGTCCTTCCTAGTCTGAAGGAGAGCTGTGATTTGCCCAGTTCTTCATGTGGTGGAAAGTGTAGGCCCACTGCACTTTCCACTGTCATCAGACACTCAGCAGCTTTGTTGGTTCCTCCCTTGAAAGAAGAGACCTTTCCTCTCCTCTGCTCACACTTCCACTTCTATAGGTCCCTACAAATGAATGCACCCTCATCAGATTGGCATGGAAAGGTGATTTTTGGTTCCAGTGAAGCTTTGGGATGGGTCAGCTGGCTGTGAGAGCCCATAAATAGACTTGGCTGACAGATGATGTCGAGGATTACCATCTGGCACATCTGTCCTCATGACAACTCACTGCTCTCTGACTCATGGACAAAGTGGTTCACTAGACAGAGTTTGATTAAAAAAAAAGATAATTGCAAGCCACTAGGTGACCCTGATGGCTTTGGGTCAGGATGAGCAGGAGACACTTGGGCAGGGCTCTCCATCACGACTTATTTTCTGGATATAGACTTAGAATATTGTATATATGAGGGTTTCTGATGCACATGCCCAATGTAAAGGAGAAGGATGAATGCAAATCAAAATAAGGCTGCAGAGGTGGGTCATGAATGTCTACAATCTACTCATCTTAAAATTTACTTATCTTTGTTTTGGTTTCAGAGGAGAGAGGAGTCCATAGTGTGTAGAACCTCAAACATGTCTCAGAAGCATCCAGCGGTGGCAGAGTGTAGATGACAAAAAGCAAGCCATGTATCTGCTCTTTGCAGACATGCAGGATCTCATTTATGACACGTGTCCTCTCCTTCCTGACTTGCTCCATCTGCTTTTTTGTGCTTGCAACACACTGTGTCACTTAACAGGAGGAATTAGACGGGAGCTTGCTAGTGCATTGTCTCATCTCCTCACCTGGTTGTGCCCACCTGTCGTCCTTTCTATTACATCCCTTGGGAAGTCATTTAAGCCTTTCTCCATTGCTCAAAGCTACACATAACCAGCTCCTGCCAGCAACTTGCCTGGCCTGAGCTCAGTAAGTCTATGCTGGCACCAACCCTGGATGGGCAGGGACTGAGTGCTATGAGGCAGAGATCAGCAGACAATCACTACTGGCATGCTTGGGAAGAGATGCCATCACTGAAGGCAGCAAAAGGGCAAGGAGGACCAGAAGCACTCCTTGGATAGGAGGCAGGTGACACTAATGCTCTGGCCAGTGAGGAGGCACCAGAGGAAGGATGAAGCTTTTTTCTTCTCCCTCCTTGGACTCAACATTGATGCCTATGTAGAATGGCCTGCTGCAAGTGGAGCTCCTGAAATAGCTGCCTGGCTCATGGGATGGACCTAAATGCCTCCTGGAGTCTAGGAAGGGAGCTTAGAAAATAAAGTCATCACTGCTTCATGATGAGAAGAGAGCAATGTTCAGGTTGGCAACACTGAGCAGGTTTGAGGTGATTGCTGGAGGCAATGATGGGTGGTGGAAGGCTTTTGAGGACTATGAGATCACTCACTCTCATAAAAAATGATGTGGGGAGAGGAGCAGGTGGTCCCTGGCTCTCCAACCACCCCCATCCCTCCCTGCCACACCACAGGGAACCAGTCAGGAGCATGCTGGGGGTCCCCAGCATCTCACCAAATAGCTCCATGGAAAACCAGAAAAACTAAAGCCCGAAGAGAGCAAGGAGTCTCCAGGGAGACTTGCCTCAATTGCGAACACAGAGGTGGTTGAGGAAGACACGAGCTGAAGCAAGCAGCCCCTCCTTGTGTGATTGCAGCTCCTCACGCCTCTGCTTTATGTTCAGTTTTAAACCTGAGATCATTTGGTTTTGTCACGGGTAGTTTGATTTAAAGATAGAAACAAATGACAAGAGGAGGAACAAGGGAAAGGGAGAGAAACCATGTGGACCCAGAAAAGAAAAAGAAAACAACACTCCAAGGATGACACAGGACACAGACATGCACAAACACAGACCCCTGAGGTATCAGCTTTGCAAACTAGTGCGAGACAAGGGAGAAAGCAAAGACTGCTGCAGGGAGAGATGTGCTTTGCAGTGGAAGCAGCTCAGTGCCTCCAGCTTCAGAAAGCAGCTTCTCAGCAATCCTGGCATTGGGGTTTGGGGGCAAGAGCTTCCCACCAGATGGGAGGAAGCAGCCAACCACCTCTGAAAATAAGTCACTTGTGCCCCTCCATGTGCTTACAGAGCTTCATGTCTGGACAGCTTATCATCCACTGGATGGAGGGGAGCCGGCCTGGAGGGCAACAGGACTGGGGGAGTCCTGGTGCCTGCAAACATGCTTCCCCTGAGTTTCTCAGATGTGAAACATAGGATGTGGGAAGCCAGAAGAACCGCCGCCCCCAAAGGGTAAATGGTACCCATACCTCCCAGGAAAAGTAGCTGAGGTGAGGGGGAGCTGAAGGGCTGGGGAAGGCAGGCAAGATACCTCCCAATAAGAAATCCCAACTAACACCAGCCTCCCATCCCCCCCCTCTGTTGTGGCAGCTTCTGACACCGTCCCCATGCAGCTGGAGGTGACATCCTGCAGCACTCCATGCACTTCAGGTGACTCCCACCCTTCCACCTCCACCAAGGATGGGCAGCCAAAAGGAGGGGAGGGGAGGGGAGTGGAGGAGAAGGGGTATGGCTGGGATTGGGTGACTGCCGGAATGGGGACAATGCCTAGGATGGGATGATGGCTGGGATGGTGGTAATGGCTGGGATGGAGATGAGGAGAAACAAACAGAGACCAAGGTGGGAAGAAGAGGCAGCAGCTTCCAGAAGAGTTTTCTGGCTCAGTTTGTATCATAAGAAGATTTTATGGTTCGCTCATTTACTTGTTCATTTCTAGAAAAAGTGCCCAGGAGAGTCTCCTGTCCCCCTGTTGGTATGCCCAGAAAGAAGTGGGGAAATCTATGTTGTGGACATTAACTACAGAAGGAGCCACAGGCCTCAGATATTGCTTAGAAACTCGTATTTCAGATTTAAATACCATACACAGTAAAAATAGAGCTGAAAGTACCGCCCCACATTGTCTGCAAATCATTGCCAGAATGAACAGCTTCAATAAATTAAAAACAAAACAAAAAAATCGAAATATTATTTACGTCTCAATAAAAATTGCAGTAAAACCATTTACCTTTTCTTTTGTGTGTGTGTTTTCGGGTTTTTTTTTCTTTATATTATATATAATATATATTTAT
>VXBI01001522.1:524248-549306 GCA_013397375.1 Toxostoma redivivum
CTGTGCCGCCCGTCCCGTGGCTCGGCGCGGGCCTTGTCCCTCAGTCTGATCTCGCACCCAGCCGCCACAGTGCCGCAGCCGAACGGCGCAGGGTACGGGCCGGCGCTGGGAAACAGGCTCCCTCCGCTGCTGCCGCTGCTGCCGGAGTCCTTGCCGAAGTACCAGCCAGCCTCGCCCGGGGCAGAGCCGGGGGACTCCAGGTGCACCCCGCTCCAGGCCGCGGTGGCGGTGGCGGGCGCGGCGGGCGGCTGGCTGAGCCGTGGCGGCAGCCCGTCCTCGGCGCCGGGGCTCTTGCGTGTGGCGCAGGTCCCGCCGACGTTGAGGCTGAGCCCGTGGGCCGGCGAGCCCGCCGCGTGCCGGTGCTTCCGCCGCTGCCTCACCTTGGCCTCCAGCAGGAGCTCGGGCCCCGTGGGCCGGTCGGGGCTGTCCGCCCCTGGGGAGAAGGGGCTGAGGCTGCCCGAGCCCGAGGGGCTGTCCAGCTTGCAGAGTTTGGGGGCTTCCCCAGGTCCAGGGGGCCCAGGGGGGTCCTGCCGCAGGCCGGGGGAGTAGGCGGACTTGATGTCCAGGGAGAAGGAGCGTTTCAGGCGGTTGGTGTCCTGGATGCGCTCGGAGGAGAGGTGCAAGCCGTTGAGCCCCTGCTGCAGGGTGGTGGGTGACAGGACCTTTGGGGTCCCGCCCTGCCGCTCGGGGTCACTGGTGGGGGATGCCGAGCCGGTGCTCCTCGGCACATCCTCGGCCTTCTCTGAGGTAGGTGTTAGGGGATGCCGGCTGCTCTCAGCCACCTCTGCTGAGTCCTGCTGGGCGTCCCCCTCGCCCCAGTCGCCCTTTGACTTCAAGGCCTTGAGGAGCTTCAGGCTCCTCTCGTACTCCAGGAGCTGGCCCAGGAAGTTGAAGTTGGGTGAGATGGATGGGCGACGGTCCTTAACGAACCTGCCAAGAGGCACAGACAGCTCCATTGGTGCCTGGACCTTCAGTGGGCCACCCCTGCTCTCTCGGCCTCTTTAGGGAGAAGAGGCATCATCAAGAACCTTCTGACCAGACCATCCAAAGAAAAGGGTTTTGGGGAACCATAGGACCTTGGGATGCCCCAAGATTAGAGCTGGGACTGCCTCCCCACTCCCTTTTATCACTCCCAACCATTCCTGGTTGCATGCATTTTATAAGGGGAGCTTTGGTTTGGTTTTACTGGGACCCAGCCAAGGCAAGACACAGCTGCAAGGAGCCCTGTCCCTCTCCTTCTGGGCTCAGCCTGCTTTCCTTCCCTGGAGTGAAGCATACTGGCACAACCCCCCACTACCCACAGGGGAAAACTCACCTGTAAGCATCATCTGATGACATACCCATGGTCTTCATGATGTAGGCGATGGCAATGGTGGCTGACCGGGAAATCCCAGCCAAGCAGTGCACAATTACCTGGCAGCTGGACACCTTAGCTTTGTCTGGTGCATGACAGAAGAAACAGAGAAAACAATGATGGTGAGCAAAATGGTTCTAGCTTCCCTCCCCAGACCTCAGCCCCTTTGTGTGAGAGGACAACAGCTGCTGGGAGCAAGACCAGGGAGGACAGAAGAGTTCAGGTTGTGAAGGCTGAAAATTGGAGGGTTTGTAACCACAAGAGAAGCTCACCGATGAATTCAATGGACTTGTCCAGCCAGGGAAGCAGCTTCTCACAGTAGTTGTCATTGACAGGAATGCGCATGAAGTGACTATCACAGATGAAGTCTGGCTTGGGACAGGAGTTGCTGGCATTTAGGACATAGCTTATCCCGTTCTGTGTCATCAGGTCCTGGTAGGAAAGAAGCCATCAAATGATCAGCTGAGTTCAGCCCGTACCATGTACTGAAGGTCTGTCGTACCATGTACTGAAGGTCTGTCTTGCCATGCACACTCCCTGCCTTTTCCTATTCCAGCATTTTCTGCTGTGGGTCTCCTAGTGCTGCCTTGACCTAGTTGATGATAATACAGCAGAGACCAGCTAAAAAGCTTGTGTCAGTTTAGATGACACAGGTTTGAACCTCAGCAGATCTTTATTTTGGTCCAAGTAAAGTGAGCAAGGCCAAGGACACCTGGAAAGGAGTGCCAGAGGGGAAAACCCAACAACCCAACAGTATGAATGGAATAGGACAATATAAGAAAGAAAATTAGCAAAAACTCTGTCTGAAAGCTGTAAAAGTATTGGCTGAGGGAGAAAGGAGACATCTCATCAAAGAGTAGAGTGAGTCACTGGTAGCACACTACATTAACCAATGTGGCCAGAAGATGCTCTATCCATAGGCTACAGAGTGAGGTTAAGGGTGGAGGCCTTGCGTGGGCAATGCTTCTCTTCTCCAGCACGTGACCACATTGTGGGAATGGCAGAAAATACAGTTCCAAAACATGAACAAAACCCTCCAAGGAGGTGGGGAGGGAAGGAAACTATTAACTTCCCCGCCTGGCATTGGCTCCTCAGGATTTTGGCCCCAGGATTTCGGCCCTGGCTCTCCAGTGGCTGGTTCCTGCCCTTCCAGCAGGCTTGATGGAGCCAGTCCAGCTCCCAGGCTCACATTCTTGTCATTTTTTTCCTTAATTTCCTTCTACTCCCTGTACATAATTTCTCTCTCCCTCCTTTCTGTCTCCAGCTCCAGTCTGGTGTCATGATCCCTCTCCCTCCTTGCATCTCCTCCATGGACAAGGATGCCTGGCTGGCTCCCTCATGGCTGCAGTAGGGAGCTGCTTGGCAGCACTTCAACTGCAATTCCTCTTTCTTTCTCCTCATCATTACTTTTCCTTTAAACAAAATTCCTTTCCTGTGTGACATCATAGCATAGCCTTTCTGGCACCTTTTATAGGGCACTGTGTGGGAAGGAGAGGAATCCTTAATACCTTCACCCCTCTGCATGACTGAGGTCCCCAATGGGACAGGGAAGACATGTCCCCTTGACAGGGCTGTACCTTGTTCAGGACATCCTTCTGGGAGCCCAGGTAGAGATGTGGCAGGATGCGCGTGGGGCCAACGTTGGCCACAGGCAAGCATGGCTGGGAGATGCTCATCGGCAGGATGGCAGCTGGCTTCCCCTCACAGAGCCCTGGGAAGCAGGATGAGAAGGTGGCAAAGCCTCCTGTGGAGAAAATAGGGACATTGAGCTTGGAGCAGCAAGGCCAAAATCATCAGTACCTGACACCCCGAGGCCTGGGTTGGGGACAAAGTGGTGATAACCCTGCAGACCTGAGAGCAGGGCCCCCAGGAGCAACAAGCCACCAGCCACCACTGACCAGTGCACATACATTGTGATAGCTGTGACATGCACACGGAAGAAAGGAATGGAGAACCAGCTCTGATTTTTGCCTGTCACGGCTGGGTATTAATGCACATGTGAGGCATCCCACACCCTCTCCAATGAAGTTGGCTCTTCTCAACTTTACTTGAACAGCAGGAAGAGACAGTCCTTTTCGTGGCTCCCCGCTATTCTGAGGACAGGGTCACCTTTTGATAGCAAAGCTCATCAGAATAAGATGATGACAACCAAGTCCACTGAAATGCAAAGCTCCTGGGGTCTGGGAGGTCAGCCCAAACCTTGGTGCACTGGCTACACTAACACATCATGATTTCTGAGAGACACCCCCTCTGCCCAGCCCTACCAAGCCAATGATATCTGCTATACCATGCTGACATAATGGTACTTGCAGGCCACTGCTGTTCTTCATGCTATGACCTTGCTGAATGTGACAGCAAGCAGCGTCCAGTTTACTGCACCAAGCTGCTGGGCAGTCACAGCCCAGCATCTTGAGCATCTTGAAGCCCAGTGTTGAAAGAAAACCCCCAGCTGAGGTTGCAGTAGCTGGCATGGGACAGCCAGAGCTACTGTCCCAGTGTCTGGCATGGTCAAAAGCCTGAGATCCTGTCCTGAAAGCTTGAGCAGGGCTGCAAGCCTTGCCCTGCCTGCAGAGCGGGCAGCAAAGGGAGCTGGAAAACCCCCAGTGCTGTTGCATGTCCTGCACAGTTGCATAAGACCACTGGTGATCCTGATTTGCTCTCACTCACTGATCCCGTACTCCAGGGTAGAGCCAGGTCTGGCTAGCAGTGGCCTAATTTCACTCCCCTCCAGCTGAGGACAGCTGGGTGGCAGCTTCATGCAATGAAGAGGAGCTTGAGTCATATCTGCCTCAAGTCTCCCTTGAGGTTTTCCCAGTTATGTGAATGAGCAGATGCAGCTTGACATCACCCAAAGGGCAGAGAGGACTTGGGGGCTTGACTGCCTTTGACTGTCAAAGGGACCAGGATGCTCCCACAAGATCCTTTTGAAAGCCCAAGTCTGAGCACCATGAGAATCCCTGGCCCATGTCCACAGCTAAATAAGACCTTTCAATGAGCCAGTCCCTCTCCCCTTTGGAAGCAAGGCAGCCTTGGCATATTCTCAATTTACCTTCTCCAGCATTTTGGCAACATTTCTGCTGATCCTCCTGGAGCACCCTTCTGGCTGCTGATGTGGCACCCACGCTCTAGAGAGGCATGACTGGTGCTGCAGACAACCCATTTGACATGTTTGTGAGATGAAGGTGATGGAGAAGCCAAAGCAGTGCACAAAATCATGCTCACACCACTTGGGAACATCCAAGGTCCTCCACCACACTCCACCTCAGCACCTCCTAGTGTCAGCACCCACTGGCCTAAGGGGATGGTGTCCTTCAACAAACCTCTTTCCTCCTCTCTTATGTTTTCCTGTCTGGCAGCTAACACATCTCCCAGCTTCAAAACCCAGTCAAGACAGGAGGGGTAGAGTTAAAGCACCTTATCTTTTCCAGCACTTCCTTTTCTCTGGCTCCCTCCAAAATGACATCACCTCTCAACTGGGATATTAAATCAGAGCAAAAGCAGGAGGGCCAGCACAGGTGCAGCATAGCTCTGGTTACTGCTCATCCCTGCACTATGTCCCCATTGCCAAGGACTGTCCATCACTAGCCAGAGCTCTGCATGGACACATGCAACCTCCCTGCTCGTGCTGATGCCTAGGGGATGTTGGGGCAGAAACCCCCTGGGAAGTTTCCTTCAGCTACCCCTAGAGAAGTTTGCAGCACTTGAATTTGAGTGGGGCACACATCTGACCCTGGGCTTGTGTGAAACAACATGGGAATTTTTGTGAAGGAACACGGCACATTTTTAGGGAGCAGGATGCACACAAATGCAGCCTCAGGGATCAGTGCCTGCTCTGGTCCATAGGTGCCCAGCCTCTTGCACTCACTCACATCCACCAGGAGCTGCCCAGGGCAGTGGATGGGTTTGTATGACTCTTCAAGGTGATCTCATAGTTCAAGCAGGTCAGGGCATGCTGCTCTCTCCTCATTGCCCACCCCCAGCACATTCAGCTGGCAGCAGATCCTCTGCCAGCCCTGCCTGGGGAAGTCCAGGCAGGAGCTGAGGGGAGCTGTGAGGCAGGCAGGGATGTTTGTTGAGTGGCAGCAGCATCCTCAGCTGCAGTACCTTCCAGGGGAGGCTGCCACAACTGGAGGATGCTGGCACCTGAAATGATGCCCATAGCTCACCTCACTTGTCCTAAGCAAAGCCTCAACTCTAGTGTCTGGGAGTCCAGGCATGCTCCCAGCCCACCTGTCCTCATCTCCCCCATACTTGCAGCTGCTGAGGGCAGCCTGGGCTTGGGGGAAATCCTAGAGATGGGGCCGGGTACTTGACACCATCCCAACATGGAAGCGGCGCTCACCCCACCCTGCAGCGGCTGCTCCAGCATGCCTTTCATTTTTAGAAAGCGAAGCAGCTCTTTAAACAATCCCAAAGGCAGTGAGTGTCCCTGGCTGGGCTCCAACTGATACCTGGGCTTTCCTCCCCTCTATGCCTCAGGCCACGAATCCCAGATTTTGCTGGGAGAGAGCAGCAGAGCCCAGTGATGTGAGGAGCCAGGGTAGCTGCAGTTCTAGCCTTTCCTCTTTTATTTGCAGTGCTGGTGCCAGGAGCACCATTTCTCTTGACACATGTGGAATTTAGCTCAGGAGGGATGTGTATTTGTCATGGAGTGGGTGTTTGGGGATCTCTGGTTTCTTCTGGATGCTCCCCTACACTGGTGAGGGCTTGCTGGGGAGGAGCTGGTCCTTGTGTCATGGCCCAGTGAGCTGCTCATGGCTCCAATACGAATGGCTCTCAAAACCATTCTCTGGAAAAAAAGTGTATGCCTGCCTACTGCAATTACCTGAGGCAGAAATGGTGCCCAGGAAGAGAAGTGGGAACTGAAAGGGAAGGGAACAGAATGAAAGTGGGGATGCTTTCACTGCTGCTGCTGAAAATGGAGGAAAGAGAAGCCAAGAACCAGCATCAGGCAGGTTCTAGGAGGCCTGGGAAGTGAAAATCACCCTCCTGGAAGTGAAAATCACACTGAGGCACAGGGTGTTGCAGCAGCTTAGTGCCAGAAGAGTGCAACAGAGACCTCTTATCTCCCCCACCTGAGGCTTCACTCACATGGTGCTGACCACCCTTCCACCTCCTGCTGTGCCCTGCAGAGACCCCAGCCCTGCTCTGTATGGCCCTTCAGTCAAAAAGAAGAGAGAGGAAAACATCACAACTCCTCCCCTCTCCCCATCTTTGCCAGGCCCTCCCCTCTGCGCATTTTCCAGCTGAATATCTATGATAACCTCCCAGTGAAACTGGATTTATTTTGAGAAGAGATGCTGCAAAAGGAAGGCAAACAGCCTGGGAATCCTCCTCAAGTCTGCCCATCAAGCCAGGGGGAAGATGCCAGCAGCATTTTTGAACAGGCTGCTGTGGTACCTGCACTGCTGCAACTGTTGGGAGCCGTGTGACTCCTCCCCTCCAGCAGCAAACTGCACAGTGAGGTTGCAGTCCCTGCACCAGTGTCTGCCTATGGCCCTGAGACAGCTGTAACCAAAATGAACAAAAACACAGACACGGAAGGAGATTACAAGATGCAAGAACAGAGACGTTGCGCTGCTGAGCTGGGACCCTGACACAGCTGGGGAACCCTCCACTGCCCTGGCTGTCACCATCAAGTGGTCTCTGGGGACATCCTAGTCATAGCTGCGTCACTGACAACATTTCAGGTAAAATCTGTCACTTGTGAATTGCACTGTGCCCTTCTCTGCCAAGTCTGGGCAGCAGTGGTGGTGCAGAGAAGGTGACATAGGAGGTGATGAAGTCCTGGCTAAGGACAGGGATATGGTGTGGCATTATTTTCCTTCTGGTGCTAAGCCTCAACTTTAGGGATTTACAATCCATTAAGCTGCACGAGATGTTAACAGAGACGCTGTGGAGGATAAAAGGAAGGTGTGGGACACACAAAGCATGGATATCCCAGCTCCCGGTTGTTCCCTGTGTCCCTCCTTGCATTGAGACCTTCTTTCTAGGCTGGAGGTGTAAAGTGGAGCTGGGGCTTGAAAAGCCTCTCACACCTTGCTCTGATGGCTAGACTCTCTGCATTCATCTCCAGCCCATGGACTCACCTCCTCCTTCAGAGGCCTCTGAAACAACCTAACAGCTCTGGCCTTGATGCTGTGCCCTGCTGACTGCAAGAAGCTGTGAAAGGGCTGCCCACAGCACCTGCCTCACCCCAAAACTACTCTTCAAGAGAGCCACATGCCTCTTGAGCACCCCCAGCCCCATGAGTCCCATAGAAGGTCCCCACAGGACACACAGAACAGCATGTCCTGTTCAGCAGCCTCCCCTGTGCTTTGCAGGCTCAAAGGTCCCCAACAAGAAACAGGGAAGAGGTGACATGTCACTCTGCTGTGCCATCAGTTTGTGGCAGCAAGGAGGAGGAGATCCAGAGCTGGAAATCCTCCCTGGGCCAGCAGCTGCCACACCCCACTGCTCACCCCCAGCTCTCACACCGGAAGCTAGGAGACCTAAAAAAGGGGTATTAAAAATGTGTTTTAAAGCCCACCCTCATCGCTGCAATAATGAGAGTTAGAGAGCAGCAGCCAAAGCTGTTCAGAGACCGGCTCCCCAAGCAGCTGCCAGAGGTTTTGCGGCAGCCCACAGCCCCACCAATGAGTTTTGTGCCTGTGCTTGTGCTGGAGACCCTCTGCCATGCTGAAGCTCCTGGCAGCTGAGGGGGCTGAGAGAGGCCGGGCTCTGCCCGCTCCTCATTAAAATGCCTGTGGTGGCTGAGAGCTGCTGCCAGGGCGGCACGTGGCAAGGAGCAGCGGGGCATGCAAGCGAGCACGCGCCTCGGCTTGCTGCTGGAGCAGCCGCCACGCCGGCATGGCTCCCGCACTGCTGCGTTGTCTTGGTGGCCAGGATGGTGCCTGGATACCCCCTCTTCATCAGCCCAGCCCCTTGGGGGACATGCTGCTGCCAGCACTCTGACCCATCCACCCCCTGGTGTTAAAGCACCTTGCTGAACTGAGGTACAGCAGGGGATGGTAAGAGCTAGGGGGACCTGCAAAACCCCAGCCCTCACCTGCATCATGCTCAGCCTTCTTATGACAGTGAGCCTGAGTGCTTGGTCGAGCATCCCTGCCGCAGGTTGAACTGAAGGACAGAAAATGGAGGGGCCTGGCAAGCTGCACATCAACCCCCAGAGCCGCTGGGAAAATCCCTCTTTGCAAAACGCCATCTCCCTGACTCTCCTGCTGGGTGGGAGCCTGTTGGTGCCGGCAGCTAAGGGCGGCATGATGAAACACTGCTTACCGCCACCCTTACTCACTGTGCTCCAGGGAGCTTCGGGGCTTTGTCAGCATTTCCTGCTGCCTGGGACGTGCCTGAATTTTCCCCCTGCCTCCATCCTCACTGTTTCCTCGGTACTGTAGTCCCCTTTGATTTTGCTCATCCCTCCCAGCAATGCCTGATGTGGACACAACCCGTTTGCTTGTGCATCCTTCCCACAAGCCTGGTGAAATCCTGGTGCTGCAGCCTGCCCAGCTTGCCCTCTCCTGGCTGATGCTCTTTTATATCCCCCCATCTCAGTGCATTGGAGAAAGATGTCCAGTTTTCAACCAGACTCTTTTTCCACTCCTCCACTTCCCTGCCCAGGTTTCACCATCCCCTCATTTGGCACAAAATTTCATCACCCCACGGTTGGCTCTTTTATTTATTTATTTTTTCAGGCAGTGGGGACGAGAAAGCTGATGAATCAGCCATATTATGGATTCATGTGCATTCCCTGTTTCCCCAACGGTCAGCCCAAACAGCCTGTGTCCATCTGCTGCTGTAGTGCCCTGCTGCCTCCCAACCTGTGCCACCCCCCCATGCCTTGCAGGCTGCTCCCATTCTCCCAAAGAAACATAAAACATCTTCATAAAAAGGAAAAGCAGCAGTAAAGAAGCCCTCCACCTACACAACCATGGACACACTCCTCGAGCTGTTGAGCCTGATTTTCCTCTGGTGACTGTGCCTGCTTTGGACCAGCCTTACTCGTTCTAAGTAAAGAAAAATGTGTCATTTCCAGGAGTGACTTATTACTAATGACACCATCACTGGGTTATGTGCTTCATGCCACAAAAACCTGTCAAGCACTTTTAGCAGCCTCCCATTTTAAGTGGTGATGGAGGGGAAGTTGCTTGATTCAACCCTTCGGTAATCTAGGTCATCCCAGGCTCGGCAGATTTTTAAGCTGCTCCAGTTCATGTCCCCTTCCTCCGCGCGCCCTTTGCCCTGACACTGGGGAGTGGAAATACTGCAAAACCCCTTTCTGAAAGAAACCACCCAAGATGGGCAGGCAGGGCAGCGCTGGTGAAGCGAAATGGCTCCGGCGGGCAGCTGCCTGGGTGCGGGCAGCAGCGCAGCGCTCGCAGCCGATGGCCCCTTGTTCTCCCCGCTGTCCTCGCCCGTCCTTGCCCCGCGCACTCTCCTCTGCCCGGTGCCCCCCCCGCCCCCGCAACCCGGCGTCCGAGGGCGCAGAGATGCTGGCGGCAGATGCTCCTGGCTCCCGCAGCTTTCCTCCTTCCCTTCTCCGCTCCGTCCGCGCCCTCGCCAAGCTTGCCTGGACGGCGAAAGGTTCGGGGGAGTCCCGAGCGGTGCCCGCAGCCAGACAGTCTCACCGGACCCCGCAGCGGGTGGGAGGGCTGCCCAGCGCCGGGGCCGCTGCAGATGCCTCTGCCCGCTGCAGGCAGCCGCTCACCTGCCTGAAGGAGCTGCCCTCTCCGTGCAGCTCCTGTCCCAGCCCGGCCGCCTCCGCCAGCGCCGCGCACATCGCCCCTAGCTGGGCACCGGCCATCGCTCCGCTCCGCTCCCCTCCGCACGCTCCCCGCTCGCTTCCATCTCCCCGCTCGCCAGCTGCCCGCGCTCTTTGTATCGCCAGCACCGCGCTCCGCTCCCCGCCGGCCACTCGGCAAAGGCGATCTCCGGCCCCCGGGCAAAGCAGGGCTCCCGGCGGCGCAGCCCCCTCTTCCCGCTCCGTCCCCATCGGAAGGAAAGGCGCTGGATCGGCTGACAAACCTCTCTTGTCCCTGCTCTCCTTCATCCTCCGCACCCTTATTTTCAGCTTCATCTGCCCCTCGCGCATGTCTGTCCAGAACTGGTCCTCGGAGGGAGCAATCATTACATCCACGGGCATCCAGGCAGCTGGGCTGCGGCTCGCGGGGGCACCTCGCACCGTCGCCAAACAACAGCTGGCGGGCAAACAAAATACTAAAAAAAACCTAAAAAAGCGCCCCTGCGGCAGAGCAACGCCAGCCTCCCCCCGGCTCCAGCCTTCAGGCTGAAAAAATAAAAGCCATTAAAAAAAAGCCGAGCGGGGTAAGGGGGCTCGGCGTAGCCCCCTTTCCCCGGCCGCCCCCTTCTTCGCCGCCCGCTGCAGCCCGAGTGAGCTCAGCCCGGGAGCAGCCGCCCCATCCGCCGCCGCGCTCGCTGCGCGCCCGTACCGCGCTCATAGCTAACGGGTCAGGCATGCGGCCGCATTCCTTACTCAGCACACAGACACGCAGCACAACGCCGGGCTGACATATGCTTCGCTCCCTGCTTAAAGGCGCAACCGCGATTTTCTCGCCTGCCCAAAGCCCCCCGCAGCGAGCGGCCGCGGCGGGAGATGGATCGCTGCACCACGCCGGCTTTGGCCCCGCGCAGTTATTATGGGCACGGGAACGTGGTGTGGGAGGAAGCTCATGCCCACGCTTCATTTTAGCACCTGCCAGGGCGGTGTGCGATCAAACCCCCACAACGAAGGGGGGATGCAGCGCCACCCCCCACCCCGGCTCCCTGATGCTCCTCGTACCGTGAAGGGACCACACGGCTGCACCCCCTCCTCGCAGCGGCTCCCGGCAGGACCAACGTGCATCCCCTGGGCGATGTTTAACTCTGAACCCAGGCACCAGGAAGGGCAATGCCATGATCTCAGTTTCCCAAGAGGGAAACTGAGCCACAAAAGATTAAATAACTTCTCCCTGGCTCTCTGCTGCAGGGCAGAGTTGGGGATGAGACAGTAGGTCCCTAATAACTGGCTCAACTTGTCCCTTAATATCTCCACTGAGTGCACCACCCAGAAGGATGCTCATCCTGGAGGGTCCCATGGAGCTGGAGATGAATGGGTCCCAACAGCTGGCAGGAAAAGGGGCTGCTGGCACTGGGCTGCTCACACCTATGCATGGCCACGTCAGATGGAGTTATCTGCCTGGTCCCAGCAAAGCAGGGCCATGGTCTGGAGGAGATGTACCCTCTGCCAAAGCCTTCTCACGTGCAAAACTCCAGCAAGAGGGGACATGTAGGAATGGCCTTTTGGCCTTTCCTGGTCTCACTGGGGGTCTTATCCATCTCTAGTGGCTTCTGAAGCAGGTGGGGAATGATGTATTTTCTTCTTTGCATTTGTTCTAGGGGAGAAAATTACTTTTCCCCCGCTTCCCACCCGCAGGACTCCTTAATACATCTCCACACAGCTCCTTACGAGTTTATTGGTCTGAGCCCAGGCCTCCAGAAAATCATTCAGGATTATAGTAAGCGGGGGAGAGAAGGGGGGCATGTATTGTGCCTTTGAAAATCTGAAGCTTTATGGGCTGAAAAACCCCAGGCTGAGCCATATGTGAGTGACTTCAGTGTTTTTCCTTTGAATGACATCACATGAGATGAGGTCATTGGCATTAACTAAGTGCTGTCTCCTCCCCCCCACCCCGAGCGGAGCCAGCCTCCTAACGAGCCTTGTTGTTGTAACAAATATGGTTTGATTATTATCAGATGTGGGTCAGAGGTTGGATAAAATTCAAAGCATGCTCCAACTAGGCTGGAAGAGAGAAGCAGCCTTCCCCCACAAGCCATGCTCGGGAAGTGACTACCACAGCAGGTTCCCCAGGGCAATGTGGTCCCCCACATTTGCCGCCATTGTCACTACAAGGGAGGGCGCATGATGCTGGTGGCCAATGCCAATGCCTGCCAGGGATGGGGATCCCTCCGTGTCCCACTGCCAGTGTACCATGCTCTCCCCGTGCTGGTGGGTGATCCAGCTGTGACCTGCTCTGGTGGCTGTGGGTCTACTGGAGGGGACCTAGTCACTCTACCGGGGTCACTGGGTCATGCAGGGGCAGTGGGCAAGGGGGATGCTGCAGGAAGCATGTGCTGAATTAGACGGTGCAATACTCAACCTGCCCCTGACCCAGAGATGCATAAACAAAATTTGCCTTTCCTCGCTGCCTTCTGGTCCATCTCCCTTAGGCTTCCAAGAGCCCTGGGCACAAGGTATTTTGGTAATGCCAGGGTCCTCAGGATGTGTTTGGACTGAGATTTCAGTTCAGGGCTCCTGGGAGCACCACGTGGGAAGCTGGGCATGACACCATCACGTAGATCTCAAGGCAGGAGGCTTACTAGTGTCCCATACTCTTTGACCCTCAGCAAAAGACAAGTGAGCACAGATAGCCAGCAGCCCCCTTCCTCCATCATTATGAAGTCCAGCCACATGGAGATACCACCTGCAGTCACCATTCCCCAGGCAGCATCCTCCTCTCTGCTCTCTCCCCATTTTCTTTACCCTTTTGCCAAAATCAGTACAGGAGTTGGCACCTGAGGCAGGGGGCAGCTGGCAAGCAGAGAGATAAAAGGTGACATCCATAGTGCAGAAATACATTCCATGTATCAGCTGCTGCCCTTTGTCCCTTTTTCCCAGGTGCTCCTCCTGGCCAGGATGTCACTCATCCTGCCTCCAGCCCCTATTTAGCAGACAAGAGATGCATCACTCAGAGAGAGATGCTCAGCCTTGTCAGCCTCACTTCACTCTCATTGCCACAGCACTCACTGGAAAAATATCTGCTGCAATGGCTTGGAGAGACTCATGTAATCCTCCTGCAATAGCAGGGAGCAGGATGAGTTCCCGTCCAGCACCTACATACCCTATCAGGATAGTGCCTATGGCCTGGCACAAGCCCAGCTGGGCAGGGCCAGCAGTTCCTCTCTCCACCCAGCACTGGGACCTGGTAATAATTGCCAGTGACGACCTTTTGCAAGCACGCAGCACAGGCCGAGGGAAAAGGGGGAGGCGGATGAGGGGAGGCAGATTTCTCAAAAGGAAGGAAACTGTAACTGGGCAGTGGCTCCTGCCCATCAGGATCTCTTACTGGGGAAGTTGCCTTCCCCCCATTGACCTTCCAGAAATGAGAAATGAAATTACACAGCGTTTTTCCAAGGCATAGCAACCAGAGGGCTGCTCTTCCCTAAGCCCCTTCTCCTCTGTCCCACTCTGCCTTTGACCCTTTTGCTTGCCTTTTCTGGGTCCAATGGTTAAAAACACAGCCAGAGGGGGAGGGGAAGCTCCTCAGGGTAATTATAGAGTCGGGAAAACAAGTTGTCTGACGACAGCGTTGCTAAACACGGAGGTTTAGAGCATAGGTCTGGAATACAATCAGCCTTCCACATACGTGACCTGGCTTAACCCCTCCCAGGGATGCAGTCACTGCTCCCGCCGGGGCTGAAAGCCTCCCAGGCATCTCCTGGTTGTGGTTCAGGGTGAGAAGGGGGCACCTTACTCTGCCTCTGTGTCTTGGACTGAGGGGACTGGGAACACTCCTTAGGGCACCCTCCAGGCTGGGTGTCTGAATTTGGATGCCAGCACCCGCTGAAGAGGGGCTAAAGGGCAAGAAAATAGTCCTGCCCTGGCTTAAAGTGGTCCCAGATGGCTTTGCTGTAGGACAGGAAGCAACTCCTCCAGGGATGTTCTGCATCAGAGGAAGGGAGGTTCGGAGAGTTACCTGAATGTCCAGGATTGTAAAAATCACAAACTCTGGTATTCCCATTTGGTTTTTTAAAAAATGCCTTTCCCTCTAGGCTGCTATCAGCGTACTACCTCCAGTCCTCTGGACAGTCAAAAGAAAAACATCACCACAGGTAATCTCCATGCACCTCACCACCTACAGCCTTAAAAAAACTGGATGTAAGCCCCTGCACAGCCCTTCTTACAGTCCTGATCAGCATTTGGGCAATTTTAGATGAAGAACAAGCAGAATCACACTATTTACAAAGCTGGTTCTCCAAAACCCCCAAATCTGGGAAAAAAGCAAGAAATTGAGAGTCCTATGGGAGCTCTTTTTCCTGTCTCTTTCCACTCCCATACCCTCCTTATTCATACTCACACTCTTGCCAGCCAAGCATCTGCTTCTTTGGGTTGATCACAGTATGCTTTGGGATGGAGATGGCCATAGGTGGACAGAGGTGCTTGCAGGAGGTTCAGGGACAGTAATCAGACTTCAAGGAAAATCTTGTAGGTACATCTGAGGGATTCATGCCAGTAAGTCCCTTAGTGCTCTTAGACATTACAGCCTGAGGGTACTTGAAACAGACCCCATGCTTGACCTACAAGGGCACCTTCAGGCCCACGTACTGAGCAGAGGCTCTGCTGGAGTCAGGGGACAACACCCACCAGCTAGTGCATTCTGCACATGCTATGTCTCCAGCAGACACACTCAGAGCCCAAACTCAACAGATGAAATCGTGGTGCTGTGCAGAGGGGGTGATGAGGAACGTGACCATTAAATCGCCAGCCACACTCAGCTCCTGCCTCCCCACTCCCATCAGACAGCTTGTGACTGCTGAACCCTGAGAATTCACTCACATGGTTAGAGCATTGTGCTAATGACACCCAAGGCTGTGGGTTTGAGGGTTTGATTTCTGTATGGGTCATTCACTTAAGAGTTGGACTTGATGATCCTTGTGGATCCCTTCCAGCTCAAAATATTCTGTGATTCTGTGACCAAAGTGTGGGTAATTAGGGTATTTTCTTTCTTAGGTTTTAGCTCATTCTTTTTCTTACATTGAGTTTGTAAAGACACCTCAATCCTGGTTCTAGATCTAGATCTAGATAAGCTCTTATCTTCTGCATATGCCATGACAAGCTTTGGATGCACATGCTGTCACTCCAGCCTCTGAGACTCGGACTGAAGGCAAGACCCCTCTGCTCTGCCCTGCCTCTGCTCTGCTTTCACATCTGCCTAGCTTGGCTTTCTTCATTCATCTTCTCTTTCCCTCCAGAACAGCTCCAGCCCAATATGTTCCAAGAGGAGCAGGCAGCAAGGGAGATGTGTGGCTGGCATGTGGCTTCTCACCAACATGACACAGGAAAGCATTATGGAATTTTCAGCCAAGGATGAGCAAAATCATGTTCAGTTGCCCTGATGTTTAACCTCTTTTTAGGACTGTCCCTACAGAAAAAAAAAGTAAAAAAAAAAAGAAAAAAAAAGTGTTTTTTCTTTCCTTATTTCATTAATTTTTCCTTTTATTATTTTAATTAAAATCATCTGTTTCTGAGTCCTTGTGTCTAAAATAATTCCAGCCAGTGCCTCAATGCTAAACCCACTCATGCCTGGGCAGCCCAAGTCAGCTCCTGCAATGGAAATCCCCTTTCCTTTTTTTGCTACTTCTTTTTGCCTGTGGCAAAGTCACCTGTCTTTGGTAGATTCCCCCAAAATCCCCGAAATCTCAACTCCCACACCCAGATCACTGTAGCCATGGAATTCCAGCTCTCCAGAGCCGTGCTGGATGGCCATGGCACTGCCGGGCTGGAAGGAGCTGGGTCATGGCCAGCTCACTGAGGAGGATGGCGAGTGAAGGGGCTGGGAGGGATTTGTCGCTGATGATATTGTTACATTCTTTCCGAATCCTGGGAGTAAACAGACGCTCCAAATTTAGAAAGAACAGGACTGGAAAATTTAAACATTCCTTGAAGAATTGGTACAAAAGCGGGGGGAGGGGGGCGCTGAGGATGATCTCACAGGCGCTCCCGAGCCAGATGAAAAGCTCATGACTCGAGCTCAGAACGCGATTGAGGGGCCTGTTTCAGGTCGGAGCACGATATAGCAGCGGCCAGGCTCCCCCAGAATATGGAACTGCAGCCAAAAGAGCCTCTGTCCTGCAAGGGGGGTCCCAAGCCCCGGCACTGTTGGCCACACTGCCGCCCTGGTTCTATCTCCAGCTGGCACAAGGCTTCCAGCACGGAAAAGAGGAGCTGGTGCTCAGCCTAAGGACCAGACAGGGACAGGATGGGTGACTGAGCATCATCTGGACAAACATCCCAAGCCCCCAGCTGCCGCTTTTAGCCACTGAATAGCAGTAAAAGAAAATCTCCACGCTGCAGATGGACAAATGGAGAGGAGATGGTGAAGCTCAGCACCCACCAGCTCAGCACCACACAGGGCTCCAATGCCAGAGCTGGCACACGGGAGCTGTCAGGGAGCAATGGAGCCAGACTGCTGCTGCTGCTGCTTCATAAGCAGATAATGCCTCTTAATAAAAACCAAGCAGGTGATTGCAAAGGGGAAGAATAAGGAAGGAAAAATATAGAAAAGTAAAAAAAAAAAAAAAGGACAAAAAAAGCAGGGAAAAAAAAAAGCAAGGGTTTGTGCTGAAGTAAACAAAGGTTAAAGAACAGTCAGGCTCCTGCAGGAATAGCAGAGCTGGGCTGGGAGGGAGGGGGCATTACGTAATGCAGGAAAAATGTTGGCTCCATTCAGTTTTCCACCACTTCATGTGATGTCAGGAAAACCATATAAATCAACAGTCTTTCTGCTCCCACGGATGGAGGGCAGCAAGCAGCACTATTTATACTTACACAATTAAAAAAAAAAAAAAAGAGAAAGAAGAAGAGAAGCTGATGATTTCCAAGACTGGGAATAATTGACTCAGATTCTTCCCTGCCAGCCACTGGAATAGCTGCTGCTGGGCTGTTAACCCTTGAGGAGTCTCTGGCACCAGTCCTGCCACTCTCAGCTCCCCTGTCCTCACCCATCAGCCTCCATCAGCTGCTTCAAGGATCAGGAGGTCACTGGCCTGGAGGTGAGCAAGGACAGCCAAGCCTGGTGTTTGAATGAGATGGGGACACAGACCATGCCATCTGCTGGGGCTGAGAGAGCTGGGCAGGACAGAGGGGCTGTGTAGGGCTGCCACACTGAACTGGGGTCCCTCAGGACAGCTTCCCTGGGGTAATGGCATCCACTGAGGCACAGGCCGAGATTTCAGCAGCCCTTGCCATCCCACTGGGGTCACAAGGCATCTCCAAGGAGAGCTCAGGCACCTCTTCTGAGACACCAAATGGGTTGGGGCAGGACAAAGTGCTTGAGGCTGGAGTGGACAGACCGAGGGGTTAAACCCCACAGGGGAAAGGGTTTAGAACCAGGCCCACTCACACATCCTGCCCCAGACCCCCCAAGCACTCCTGAGCTGTCTCTACACCAGCCCACTGCTGCCCACACTGCAGGCAGGAGGGAGCTGTGCCTGTCAGCAAGCGTGCCCAGCCTCCCCTGGATGCTCTGCACAGCCATTCCAGTCATGATTTCCATGTGAAACACCGCCGCCATGACCCAGTGTTCTACATTTCAGCTCCAGTTTTTTTCCACCTGCTGGTGGCCCATGTTCCACATCAGGCTGAGGCCCTGCTGTGCTTTTAATTTGGGAGGCTTGAGCTTTGCTTGGTGCTTAGCACACCCACACTGCTGCTCTGGGCTCCTGCAGCCCAGGAGGATGGAGATGGTTATCCTGATGGATGGAGGAGCTGTGTGCCCAAGAGGGGTACAGCAGGTTTGCTGGCAGGGCTTTGGTGGTGGTGTGCTGACGGCTGAGGGGGTGGCATGCTGCTGGGCATGCTGTGCATGCAGCTGGGGGACACTGGGACTACAAGGCTCCCCCAGGCCTCCAAGTGCCTTAAGGCAGGAAAAGGCTCCTGGGAAAAGCAGCACGGGGCTAGGGGGTGCCAGGGTCACACCACCCAGCCTATTTCCTGACCCATCCCCATGACTAAGCAGGTTCCTTCCCAGATGCAACTGAATCCACCTCTTCCTTCTCCTGCACCATACGCCAAGCTGTGCCCTAGTTTATGCCATGGTGACCTTGGAACTGCAGGCACAGCTACTGAGGCAGGACAGGGGCTGCCACAGCCAGCTCAGGGAGGCATCCTCCAGCACTAGCCTCAGCAGAGCTCCTGGAGCCCAGGCCACAATAATTAGCTTTAACATGATTTCATGTAGTCCCTGCTTGTTTTGGTTGCTAGAACCCGGGTCTGGGGGATTTAATCTCACTGTTTCTCTGCTCTGTTCTCCCCATCACAATGCAGTTGCTCTAATTCAACAGCACTCACCCCTGCCTTGCATGGGCAGAGCTCCTTGAATGCCACTTGCCCATGCTTACCTTCCCCACCCCCAACTACCCTTTCCCAGGGTCTGTCACTCTGCAGGTGTGCCAGTTCCCTCCATCTCTGGGGTGTCCCAAGGCACAGAGGTTGGTATCCTCTGCCTCAGCCCCAAAGCAGCATTCAATTGCCACAGGATGAGGACAGGCTTGAGGGACAGAGGTGATTCCCATCTCTGTGCTTCTGGCACTGTTCAGGAGCGTGGCTGGGCTCAGTGAGATTGAGGGGCTGCATGGGGCAGTGCTTGCCCATCCATCCATGGGCAGAAGGCTCAGAGGTAGGCAGCCATCAGGGCAGACGTCCCAGACAAGGGGAATCAAAGGCATCTTCAGCTCTCCCTCAGGCAGTTCCCTGCCTCTCTCTTCTCCTCTCTGCTGGGCTGGAGCTTTTCATTCATCAGTCACTTGCCTCATTGCAGAAGGGCTGTAATTAGGGCAGCACGTGCCTCCTCCTGCCTGCACATTTGTGCCCGGAGAGCATCATCTCCAGCAGACCCTGACTCACTCAGTGATGACCCTCTGCCCCTGCCATTCTTCTCCTTTCCAGTACATCCACAGATTTCTTCTCCTGCCCTCCCTTTAACAGCAGCAAGAGGGAGCAGAGTGCCTGATCCAGGTCTGGTCCTTGGCACATTCATCAGGGATGAAGCAACACAGAGATGGGAGAACAAAGGGCAGCTTTTGGATGGCTGGATCCATGCCACCACAGCCCCTCTGTGCCCTCCTCTTTCCTTCGCCCTGGCTGGTGGCTGCAGCAGCAGGGAGATGGACAGTGCAAGGAACAAAGGCACAGGGAGGACCCAGTGGTGCCAGCGTGGGCTGAGCCTCCTCAGCCTGCATGCAGGGCTGCCTTCCTCCCCCACAGCCACTGGTGGCCAGGGAAGTGGGTGCACATGGACACAGACAGCCACAGCTCTGTCACTCCAGGCTAAGGGCATGAGTGCCCCTTAGCATGGAGCATGAGAGGAAGTGGTAACCCAGGGCTCCTACCTGTGAGGATGGAGACACTGTGGAAACAGCTGTCCAGCTTGCCCAGGAGGATGGAGAGGAAGCTGTCAGCAGCCAAGCCGGTCACGTCTCGTGTGCTCTGGTCATAGACCACCACATCCTGGTGGTCCTCCGCCTCCACCTGCAGGGGAGCGACAAAAAATGGACATCAGAGGAATGAGCACTAAGGATGCTGCTGTCCACACCATCATGGGAAGCAAAGCTGAATTTAGTGGTCACACAAGCAGGAAATTCCAGTGCCACAGCATTTCCACAAGCTGGTTTTGACCACCAAATGGAGTGTCCAGCCAGGCTGAGACTTTGCTCCATGGCTACAAGTGAGTGTGTCAGTAGAGGTGCCTACTGGTGCACTCTCACCAACTACGAGTGCTTTTGAGCATCCTACCCAAAAGAGGGTCACTCCTCCCCATTGCCCACCCTCAGCTTGCTGTTACTTAACTGCATCCCAGAAATCACCACGACTTCTTCCATCACTTCCCCCCCAGCCAAGTTTTGCACTCAGATACTCCTCCTCAGCCTGGCTGGTGTCACAGGGACAAGAACACAGAGATTTGGGAGTGGTTCTGCAGACAGGGGTGCTGCCAGTACAGTCCTTGTGCTGGGGCTGGATCAACAGATCTTCAGGGCTCAGCCTAGGGACACCACAGTAACACCTATACAGGCACTACACCTCACCCCAAAAACCTGCAGAGCATCCCTAAGGGCTGAAGGAGAGAGAAAATATCTTCTTTTGCTTAGTGGATGTTCAGGATGATGCTCTTTCTTCCTTTTGTAATGTATGCTGGGGCCTGCACACTGCAGAGATAAAGTGGGAAGAGGGGAGGGAGTTCCTGGGCTGCTCTCGTGTGATTTTACATACCACAAACTGCACCTAGCTGCCCACCACTGCAGGGATAAACTGGGGCAGGTGAGATGGTGGGATAATCTGCAGGCAGGCAAATGTCTGCAGGCAGGAGTCCCCTCAGGCCCAGTGATGACTGGATTGCAATGAGAGCACTCAAGGCACAGCCAGACACTCCCACACCTACCTGAAGATCCATGCAATAAAAGAAGATAAAAATCCTCACAGAGGCATAGCTCAGCTCATCTGCTGAAGAGCTGGGTGTATGGCACATGCTGCCCTTCCAGCCAGCAGGATAAGGCACATCCATCACATCATGGGAGGAGGGGGAGGCAGCAGCAAACAGGGAAGAGGGATTGTGTGCAAGCTGCTCTCTTCTCAGTTAGTGCTGGAGCTGCCCATTGGCCACCCTGTGCCAAGCCCTCTCCAAAATGTCTTTAGGAGAACAAGGTACCACTCATGGACACCCTTGTTTTGCTGTCTCCCTGCCAAGCCCTATCTCACCACTAGAGCAGATTTGCTCAGGGTTGCCATCATTATTAATGCTGCTTTCACACCCTGCTGCAGGTGCTTCCCTGCTCAGCGACGTGAGCACCATCCAAATAGAACTGCAGGGAGCAGGGCTTTAGCTGAGCTCATCACATCTCTGCGCCGCAGCGGAAGGACAGCCCCGCACAGCAGAGATCCCCGTCGGGGCACCACGCACAGCTGTGCACCAGCAAGGGGGGCTCCAAGCACCCACCTGGACCCAGCCTGCCACCAGTGACTGCACGGCAAAACTGGCCCCGTGGCTCAGCAGGATGACAGGAGGCATGAAAGGGCAGGATAAGAGGGAAGAGAAAAGGACATGGGAATTCTAAAATAAGACACTGAAAAATGACTGAAGCTACCTGAGATAAGACAGATGAGGATCTACCCCAGAATCTTTTCCTCAGCCAATCCTGATGCAGGAATTTTGTGGGAGGTTATCCAAGCACAGCTGGAGGGAAACACAGTGGCTGACAAGCCAGTTCAGAATTGGGAACCTACCAGTCCTCAGCCTAGCCCTTCAAAGCTCCCTAGCACATCACAAAGACCCAGTTCTCATCCTGAAGCCCCATACCAGCAAAAACATCTTCCCCCAAAAAGCACAGTGAGGCAGGAACTACTCTGTAGTGGGGCAGGGGCTCATCCCAGCTGCAGCTCAGTCCAGGCTGAGGAGGCTGCAGGAGAGATACCAGCTCTGGCTGAGCAGCATTATCCCACAATAGGATTTAGTGTTCCCTCCACACGGGAAGGCTTTGTTTGGGCCATTACTGCAGGGTTGCTGAGCGACGGCAGAGATGTGCGACACAGTTTACATCTTATTAAAGTTATAAGGTTTCACTCAATGTAAATGCCAAACAAGTGCTGGCCTTGCATGGTCTGGCTGCAGAAAATAAATACTTGGCTTGCTGGGGTGAGGATACCTGCAGGAAGGTCCTGAGGAGCCCTCATGGAGCATACAAGGAGCCTGCACTGACAACCTGACTCCTCATCATAAAGGGAAATAAGGCAGAGATGTTTAATCAAGCACATGGTCTCACATCAATCTCATGCCCTCCTGAAATGCCCCATCTCTGGCCTTAAACATAGGGAGGCTAAAAGCTAATTGAGGCAGAGGAGGAGGGTAAAGTTGAAGAGATGCTCCACACTAATTTCCTGCTTCTGCCAGGTGCTGGCATAGGACAGGGACACAGCTGACAACAGAGGTATCCTTCTGACAAGCAACACTTCCACGGGGGTTGCTGTCACCCCAAGACTGCTGAAGTAACCCCAAGCATCACCCTCCACACAGGGTCCCCACATCCATCTAGCAAGGGACAGCAGGGCCAAGATGCAGCAAGTCTTTCAGCTCCAGGTAGATGTTGAGTGGGGCTTGCAAACCCATGCATGCCTTTGAAAAGCACTCCAGTGCTGGGGGTGCCTCAGAGCAACTCCCCAAGAACAAACCTCCTCCCTGCTAAAATCCTGGCTGGAAGCTCCAGCCTGGAGCCAGGACCACCTGGCCAACAGCTCCAGCCAAACCCCATGGATTCATTGCCTTTGTGCCAAGCCCTGTGCATCCCATTACTATCCCCAGCTCCAGTTGGAGGTAACTCCCATATGGACATCAGTCCCCAGCACTGCATGGTTCAACACACCTTGGGTCCCAGCTCTGTCTTTCCCCAGCTGCCAAGCAGGGATAATGATGCTCTACAGGTGATCCAGGCTAAGATAAGAGTGAGCTGTTATTATTATCCCAATTACTACTGACAACTCAGTCACGTATTGTTTCAAAACACAGTGAATCACCCCACTGAAATACAGAGCTTCCATCAACATAAAGAGCAGCCAGGCACACGGCTCAAAAATAAGCCCCAGCTTTCCCTCAAGCCAAACAGCTGCTTGCAGAGCCAAGCTCCTAATGCAAATAAATAAATATTCCCATCACCTGAAGAGACCCTTGTCTTGCTTCAAAGCATAGCTGTAGTTGCTCTGGAGATTGCTCCATTTCAGGAAGTGAGAAGTGGTTGAGAGGTGGTCTTTCCAGGGGGATCTTGAAGAAGTAAAATTTTCAACATTTCCCTGAAGAAATGCTAGTGTAAAACCTAAGCAGGAACTTCCCATAACCTCTGCCCTCCAAACTGCACTGAGGAGCCGATTTATTCCAGTTGTTATCGGAATTTATTATTGTGAGAGTTTATTATTTTCAGCACTGGGAGAAGGGTTCAAAACCAACTAGAAGTAGTTATGTTGGTACCATTTTTGTGTGGAGGGAAATGACTGTGAGAGGAATTGCTACTGCAGCTTTTCCCAGATTGGGCACCATGGGAAGATGTCCAGGGCTTGGGGAGCAGCGGCTATGGCAGCTGCCACAATCGTAGGATCATAGGATCATAGTAAAATTCATTGAAAAAAAGAAAGGGATTTTAAATGTCTCCCTTTCTTCTTTCCTCCCAAATGGTCCTTCCCTCTCCTTGCTCCAAAAAAAGCCAGGAGCTGCTGTTATCCTACAGCATCACTCCAAACTGCAGCCCACAGAAGTATTGCTAATGGCACTCTTCCTTCACAGCAACATGGAAAAGAGGAGAGTAAGCACTGGGAAAAGCAAATTAGACAAATTCTCCCGCCCCCCCTGCCAGCACGCAGGCAGGAGGAGCAGAGTTGGCGGCCAGGTGGGGTTTGCCCAAATGCTTTGCCCTGTACCAGCCCATCTCCTTTTCCAAAAGGCAAACACCACCCTTAGGGTCGCTGGGATGGGATGAGCAGGTCCAGCTCCCTTTGCCGGAGGCGAGGAGCAGTGGGACGAGCCGAGGGCTCGGGGCAGCCCCGCGTCGCTGCCATCCGCCTTTGTCTCGGCAGCCCCGGCCGGCCGGGAGCAGGAAACAGGAGGAGGGCGGGAGGCCCGTCAGGAGGAATAATGGGGCCGGACAATCGCGCTACTGATGTCACCCTTCCTGCCATCTGCTCCCCACGCCAGCCGTGCCCCCCGCCCCCCGGCCCTGGTGCGGGGAGCCAGGGGCGCAGCAGGGCTGGGGGATGTTGACCAGCGGAGGCAGGGAAATGACACAGGGTATCAGAGGTCTAAATCAGCTTTCAGCATCCCCTTCTGAGGATCTGTGCACCTCGAAGCAGATAATATTGATTTCTGGGGGTCCCAAAATACAGTCTGACTGAAATGGGAGGTGGGGAGAAGAGAAAGAGCGAGAAGAGAGTTCATCACCCCACAATGCAAACACATAAGTGGATGCACAAAAAGGCTTGGACATCCCAAGCCACGCCACCACCCCTGCTTTATGCCAGATGAGAATACGGCAATGATCCCCTCCCAGTCCCCCCTCTCCAGCTTCCCAGGACAAGTGGCTTAACCTCTCAAGGGTGTCCAGAAGCTTAATTAATTCCTGGGCTGCGTGTGTTGGGAGAGCCAGCAAGCGGTGGGCATGGCAGGGGCTGTGCAGAGCAGCAGCAGCGGGGACATGCAGCCTCCTGCCCACGGATGTGCCAGGAGGGATTTCAGCCGTATGCAAAAGAAAAGCAAAAAGGAATTAAAGACGATGGCAACGCCTCTCTCTCCTCTTCCCCTAGCATCCCTGGTTACAATCACACCCCCAGCCAGTACGTGGACCATTATGTAATGATCCAGGAGCCAGGAGAAAACGATCCTTTTAAGCCTCTTCTATGGGGACAGAGCAGGGAATGCCAGGAAGGACCAGCCGGCTCCTTTGGGAGCCCACTGCTCCACTGCAGCTGGCGAGCTGCAGGTTTGCAGGCGGATGGCATCAGCTGATGTTAACTCTTCCATGCTTCCCCCTTCCCTATCATCCTTCTCTTCTTCCTCCCCCTTGCGCATCGCTCGTCCTGCTGCTGTTGCCGCTCCACGTGACAGCGGCCACTGCAGAGGTGACCCTCGCCGGGAGGAGGGCGGCCGCTCCGCTCTCCTCGGAGCTGGCGAAAAACTGATTATTCTGCTTTATTCTCCAGGGGATTTAAGAGCAGCTAAAGCCGTTCAGGAATCAGTCTCTGCAATCCCCTCCAAATCGCCCAGCCCAGAGCATCACCGAAGCAGATTGGCGAGAGGCCGGCCCCCCCGCGCTGCCAGTCCCCTTGATCCCGGGGTGATGTCACCGCCAGCCAATGCGGACAGCGGTGGCTTCTCGGGGGGGCGGGGGGGGGGGAGGG
>VXBI01001522.1:549347-564176 GCA_013397375.1 Toxostoma redivivum
GGGGGGGACACGACGCAGATGGCTCCAGCTGGGCCCAGCATTTGATTAATCGCCTGAATTACCCTCGCTTTGCCATAAAATTACAAGGCGGGAGCGGGGGAACGGTGGGAGCGAGCTGGCAGGAGGGTGGGCTGTGATGGCAAACCACCCTTCGGATGGTGAGCCATCCTCGGGCTCGTCCCGCGGCCACTGCGGGATCCACGGGCACAGCCCTAGGGCAGCATCTCGGTACCCACGGGCACAGCCCTCGGGCAGCATCTCGGTACCCACCGGCACAGCCCTCGGGCAGCGCCTCAGCAGAGGGCACGACCCAGCCCACGGCTCTGCAGGGACACCCGGCACTGCTCCGGCTCCAGCCCAGCTCCGTGGCTCAGAGCCACCTCTATTATTTAACCAGGAGCGATAGAGAGGAGCCTGGGAGAGATAATATGCCATGACACCGGATAAGAGCTTCTGGCGTCACAGGGGAGGAGGATTACATGTCCCTGAATGGAGTTAGAGATGACAGAGGGGAGGGGAAGAGTTTTTAGCAGGGGATTAAGCTTACAGCTCCAGGAAGGCTTTGGGGGGTTGTTTGCTGCGGTAAGACAAGTCCTAAGGCTGATATACCTGTTAGGCTTGCTTGGGGAGGGCTCCTGAAGTAGGGAGCCATGTCAGTTGGATGGGGGCAATGAACAGGTCCCCTAGAACAGCCCTGAGGCCAAATGAGCTCACGCTTTAGTTGTCCAAAGGGTGTCAAAGAGATGCTGGCAGATACTGGGGTCAAGGGATGGAGGGGAAGAATCCATGTATTCCTATCCCTTAGGTCAGTCTGCATCCCACAAGACAAGAGGGTGTGAGCACCCACCAGGAAAGGTGAGGGTCAGATCCCTTACCTTCATCTTGGAGGCAGGCTGGATGAGCTCCGTGATGGAGACCTTGTCCTGCTGGAGCCTCCTCTTGACGAGCTTGGAGCAGCAGATGTTGACGGAGCTGAGGACGTGCCAGGAGTTGTACTCCACGAAGGAGCGGCTGTCGATGACCAGGGTGCCCTCTGCTCCGTTCCTCAGGAGGGTGGCCAGCTTCTTGGGGTCCATCACCTTGCGTGGGAGCCTGTCCCCAGCCATAACGGGCCGGTCCCCTCTACGGTGAGCGGGGAGCAAGGGTTGGAAGGGCAGGGCAGGGACGCCAGCACCCGTCTCCTCAAGGGGAATGAGCAAGGCTGAGGGGTGAGCAGGCAGCACCTGTCCTATTCTCCTCACACTACTAATGCCCAGAGTGCCAACTCATTGTGCTGAACCTGGAAAGAGAAGAAAGGAGACGACAACCCATCAGTTGGGCAGGATGACATCTGGATGTCTTCAGAAGATCCTAAGAGTGCAACAAGCCACACTTTCAAGGTGTGTTCTCCCACACATATGGCATGTGCGACTCCAAAACTGCCCAAGCCAGAGGTCTTCTCTTTGTATTTAATAGCCCTCAGCAGAATTTTCTTATATGAATTTGTCTAATTCCTTCTTGAAACCATGTCAGCTTTGAATTGAACAGGCACAGTGGCCAGTGGCAGGGAGCAGAATGACTTGACAGTTACATTGAAGAAGTCCTTCCCCTGATTTGCCCCAAATCTGCTAACTGATGGCTCCTCTGGGTGACCCTTAATACTTGCACCGAGAAGACCACATGCTTGTTCCCTAATCTTCTCCACAGTTCTTACCACATTTAGACTTAATTTAAGGAGCATTTCAGGTCAAAGCAACAACAGAGCCACCAGTTACACAGACAGACACCTTTTGCCATGCTGGCCAGCCCTGATGTGCCATGTTTGAGAGCCAGGCACATCAGGGACCTGCACAGGGCAAGATGTGACCTCCTTTCCCTGTTCCCAGCCCAACAGCTCCTCACACTCAATTTGCTTTTTCTGACCTCTGCCAAGCCCAGAGCTAATGGTTTCACAGAAGCAGCTTAGCTCAGCTCTAAGATTCTGCTGGTGCATGGTGAAAGCTAGTTCAGGGCCCATCATACACACCACCAAATCAGGTTTGCTCACTCATGTTCATCACCTCACACTGAATTTCACCTGCCTGTTTATTAGAGCCTGCTCACGGTATTAGAGCCTGCTCACGGGTATCTTTGCCAGCTTGCCTCCTGACAAGTCAAGAGAAGACAAGAAATAAAGCTGACCTTTACTCCTGTCTTCAAGAAACAGGCCAGGCATCAAGGCAGAGGTGCTGGGAAGTTGTACTTGGACTGAGATGGCCCCTGAGAGCCTTCTGCTTTTCAGCGCCTAACTTATACAGAATTAGAAAGGGACTTCATATACAGGAGTGCTTGGTATACAAATACCCTGTGTTTCCATCTCAGGAGCTGAGGGGAGTCAAGCCTGGTTCTCTCTGAGGTGAAGAACAAGATTCCTCTGTGTCCAGCCCATGAGATCTGCAAGAGCAGTAGGCAGGCTAGGGAGCATTCAGCTCAGGGTGTCCTCTTAAGTTTTAATGGAACACGTCACTGCAAGTATGTTTTAATGGCATTAGGTTTTAATGCCACTGCAGTCATTCAGAAAATAAGCCTGGGCTACTACCAGGCTCCTCTTGTTCCTGCCAGACGGTATTTTAGAGAGAACCCACAAGCTGTTTCATGGAAGCTTTAATGCATCTGAATTAGGAGGACTATGAATAACGTGCCTGAAAAGGCCAGTGTAAAGATTTTCATTGACCTCTGCAGGATCAGGATTTGGCTCATGGACCAGAGGAGGCTTACAAGTCACACTGATCCGAGTAAGCCAGCAGCTCCCGTAAGCTCTTACACCTGCAGGCACCTACTGCAATGGTAGCTCAAGAAACAAAAAACATCCTTGAGTCAGACATGCAACTGGGTAACATGACAGGGACCTCAGTTACCAGCCACCAAACCTGGAGGACACTGACAACTTGTAGGAAAAGAATGGAAAGCCACAGAATGTGAGGATGGGTGTTCAAGCATTTGCTCTGGCTCGTGACTCCAGCACCAACAGCCCAAACTTCCCTGGGCTACCAGACCTGCCTCCCAAAGCAGGAGTAGATGCCTCAGGCTTCAGCCTCAGGATCCAAGCTCCCAAAATATCTGTGCATTAGGATGTGCAGTACTTTCCTTCCCTCGTATCACACCCCTGCTGCCTCTGCCAATGTGTTAATACAAATTACAGGAGGGAAAAAAATGCCCTAGAAGCTGCGATAGTGACAGCCCCTCCTGGCACGGAGCACTTTGGCAGCCCCTGGCACTCTGGCACGGCTGTGCCCGGCCCCAGGGAGCGCTCGGCGGCTCCTCGCCGCAATTCCAATCGGAGCAGTCCCCCCGCTGCAGGGACCCCGCTGCCCCCGGCTCTCCTCGGGGGGCTGGAAAATTGAAACAGTTCTAATTAGGGGGTCTGAGGGGGAGCGGGGCTGGCTCCTGCTGGGATATGACACACCTCATTACGTTGCTACCGCCTTGCCAGAAGCCCCCCTGCTGTCCCTTGGCTATAGAGCCAGTGCACTCAGAAAGGATGCAAATTAGCCAGCTTTTCCCCTTAGTCTTCCTTTCACACCCCACTCCCCAAATCACTTTCTGCTTCCCTTACCCATCAGGACACCAGGCTGTGAATGTTTTCTGGCTCTTCCAATTCCATCGAAGAAAGAAAAAGGGAGTAGAAAGAGCTGACAGACAAAAAACCTAGAATAATACTTTGGCAGAGGGATGAGTGAAGTGGGAGGAAGGAGTGATCCAACACTGCAGAGCTCCTCCGGATATAGCATGGTATCAATCTCCAGATAGTGAGCAAGGGGGGAACTTTCTGGGTGTCAAGCACAGAGTGGTCTAGGAAAGATAACAGATCCTGATGACATTATCACTCTAAGAGAAACCAAGGCACAAGAGGCCTTCACAAAGTTCAGCAGATGACTGGAAGCTTGGGTGAAAGAGATTGGAGAATACAGATGAGGTTTCCCAAGTCAGCTAATAACCCCCTTCCTGCAGAACAACCAGATGAACCTCTGCAGATGCATGTGACACATCAAACAGGTTGCACTCCCAGCTCCACCCAAAAGATGTGAGGGAAGGCAGGGCAAGGTCAGTCCATTCTGCCCCTCTTTCCTTTAGAGGAGATGGAGATGGCCACCTCAATGTGGTCACAGGGAGCTGTAACCTTAGCATTAGAACCAAGACACAGGGACTTCTCTGCATAGGTTCAGCCAGGTCAAAGGCAGACAAGCAACTTCTTCTGATAGCACCTTCACAGTACCTTGCAGGCTGTGTATGAGATGGGCTCTGAGAAGAACAAGCTGTAATGTCCTCATACCTGGGAAGACCAGAGAAGGAGAGAGGATGTCTTTCTGCTTCTGCTCAGATGGGTCAGAAGGAAAATTGAGGGAAGAGGCTTAGCCATGGAGCAGTGCTAAAGTAAGAGATCTTCTTACCACGGTGAGAGGAGACCAGGGGAAAAGGTTAACCTGGAACCTAAATTAGGGTTTCAGAAACATAGCTGTGTTCCTCTCTTATCAGTTTATTAAAGCCATCTTAATCTTCTTGAGTGTTCCTGAAGAACATTATCATAATCCTTTAATCCCACCTCTCCCTGGAGTGCCTGTAATGAGGAGATGGGCACATGGCTTAGCTGAATGGGGACAGCCAGCAGGAGAGGCCACACTGCAGCCGAGGGACAGAAAGATGGGCAGAGATTAGCACTGGGCTGGGCCAACTCAACAGGACTCTGTCCCTGGTGTCACCTCCACAAATGCTTGTACAGGGGAGGGGAGCTGGCCACACCAGTCACAAGCATGGCAGAGATGCCCACAGCACACCAGGCTAAGGGCAAGTGTTCAGTTTGGCTGTGACCTTCTTCTGGGCAGGGCAGGCAAGAGAGCAACAAAACCCAGAATACACCCCAGCCTGAGTCTGTCTGTTTGGCAAGAGAAACCACAGGAACTCATCCCTGTACTGGCCCAACACAGATCACCCACATGGAGTGATGCCACCTCCCTCAACTGCTCACCTTGCACAAGGACCCCAGCTGAGAGATGTGATATGAGGAGGGCACAGATCTGGTTTCTCTTTTACTGGAGACATCAGCTGGAAGGGCAGCAGGTCTCTACAGCAACCCCAAACCTCAGTAACCATCATGTCCACCCCTTGCACCAAGCCAGTGTTGTGCCCTGGAGAGCAGCCCTGTGGAGGAGATGCTGCCCCCACTGCCACAGGCAAGCCAGCCTTGTTGCACATTTCCATCATGCCTGTGAGACTGCAGCTACAGCATGCTCCATGTGATGCTTATCCCAGGAGCACACTCTTCTGGTGGCATCTCCACCTCGGCTTTACCAAGGGAGAAGAGCACCACAGGCAAACAATTGTTTATTTGTCTCCAGTAACCTGAAAGCAGCCACTCCTGAAGAGCTACCATCTCCACCAGGGACTCAGTGGCACTGATCTAAGTGATTTGGCTTTCCCCCTTGCAGCCTGGAGGCGGGGGGAAATATCTGTGCCTTGTGAGCCCTTCACTGAGATGCTGCCTGGCCAGGGTTCCTCCATCCATCCATCCATCCATCCATCCATCCATCCATCCATCCATCCATCCATCCAGGTCAGCCCTGCAACCAGCCCCAGGCTCACTGCTGGGATGCTGGCAGGACCCCACTGGACCCCAGATCTTCAGACAGTTCCTAAGACAAAAACCACAGCAGTTTTTCCAAGCCCCACACCCTTTTTCCTGTTCATCCCCTCATTTCTTTCAAGTGCTTCAGCACTTAGCAAACTCCCCTCAGCTGGCTCATGCTGTTTGAGGGATTCCTAAATCACAGGACCATTACTAATTATTATTATTATTTTGCAGCAGCAATCAGGGACTCGGGGCTCATTAACAAGTTAGCACCTCTGGTTTCCCTGGAAACCTGCAGCTGCCAGGCAACGGCAGCGCTCCGGCCCGAGGCGATGCTACTGCAGCGCCTTCAGCTCATTCCCAGAAAGATGCTCGGGTCCTGCACGGGGTTTATGAACACAGCCTCGCCAATGCGATGAGGTTAGGAAACTCCAGGATGTGTCCCCTGCTCTGACCCATCTGCTGGGAACCTCAGCCCTTCTCGATCCTGTTCTGCCACTCACAGCATCGCAAACTGCGCAGCGGCTCCTCCCTCCCAGCAAGCCATGTAGGCTTTCTCCAAGGGCGAGGAATTTGGAGCATAATGATTCCCCAGAGTAACAGTGGGACAAAGCTGTCAGGTGCCTGCAGCAGCCGTTTTGGAGGTGATGTAACTGATGACGATTTCTCAGCAGTTACTCAAGGTCCCTTTAAGAGGCAGCACAAAGGACTTCTTTGCTTGACGATGGAAAAATGGAGTGGGTTTTTTTTTTTCCCTTTGCTCCTTAAAAGGAGGAAGGGAAACACCACTAACCACATCCACTAACTCAGACAAAAAAATCTGCTTGTCCACCTTTCCTTAGTCATTCTCAAGGATGGGGAGGAAGGACATTGCTCAAGCCCCAGCAGTATGAAGACTAGGGGAGATGGCAAAGACTTTCCCAGCGTCAGTTAAGCCAACTGGAGATCCACTGCTCTTTCTTAACCCCTACCACCCACATGGGAGACAGAAGATTCCCCTACGGTCTCATCCACACTGATCTTACAACCCCATCTTGTCTCCCTGCATACCCCAGGCACATTCCTCCTGGGACAAGAGCTCCTGCACATGCCTCTCCATGCAGGGAGCAATTCAGGAAGGAGGGAAAGGGCAGCATTCTCTTTTTCCCACAGCACATCACCCGGAGGCAGCCACTGCACTTTTGCCAGGGTTTCAAGCTTGCTGATCTCATGATTACTTTAATTTTTTTTTTCTTCTCCTTTCTATGCCGCAGTCTCCTTTCAATTCCTGTAGGCTGGAAGCAGCATGCCAGAGAGCCTGCAAGGAGCTGCATGCAACCAAACAGCACCCACTCGCCTCCCTGCATCTCCCACTGCCCTCTCCACCTGCACCCTGCAGCCCAGAAGGTGTTTTCCACCAGAGGACACGGCTGAAGGGCCAGGATGTCCTTCAGCAAAGTGCCAGATGGTGCACTCACACCGGGCAAGGGACGTGGCATGGAGCCACGTGGCAGTGCTGGTGTGGGGGTGCTCAGCCTTGGCTACGTGGCTGGTAGCATGGGACAACTCAGGGATGGAAGGAAAAGGGACAAGTTGTACTCAGCTGCCAAAGGAGTCTTTCCCATGCACCCTCACCCCACAAGGCAGACCAGCTCTCCTGGCTGCAGTTAAGCCAAGCAAAGGGGTTTCTCATCCTGTCCCACCACCTTATGTTGTGCCAGCAGCTTTGGATGGGTTATGACTGCAAATGCAATTGCCTCTCAGCCTGTTTCCATCAAAAGAGTGCAGTTAAGGATTTATAGACTGGCCACTCCCAGAAAAATTTCTGACTGCAGTCATGGTAGTCAATCTGGAGATCTGGGCAGGAAAAGCCAACAGGGAAAGGAATTTAGCTGGAGTCTAGATGACAAGGGCAGTATCTCCTCCTCTTAAACTTGTGCTTTTAACATGATTTATATGGTTTCCCCTTTAGTATAAACACAGGCTTTCATTTTAAAGCCTACAAAAGCCAAGACCAAAGGTTATCCATGACCAGCCAGCCATTTAATCACCACCTTTGCCCACGCTGAGGATATTGCTCCCAAGCATCCTGCTTTCTAATACCAAGCTATCCCATTTCTATTCTCACCCTGCCAACCTGAGAGCTGACCACATTCTCATCCCAGAGCTAAAAGCACCTTCTGCTTTGAGCAGCTTGGCACACATCACAGAGGACATGATGGAGAATAGAAACCTAGTTTTGTTGATCTTCAAGGCCCTTGTTGCTCACTGCCTGGTATCCCATCATTTGCTGTGTGACCCTATGTGTCCAGCAGGTTTATCCTGGGGATAAAGTGCTTCTTTGCCTTTTTACAGCAAGAGCAGACAGAGGAAGCCCAGAAAGCTATGCAGGCAGATAGTTCTGCAGAGCTGGTCTGCCTCTCTCATCCTAAGACAACAAACACCATAAATACCTGCTGGGTGCATTTGCAGTCTCCTGGAGAAAGGGTCTCCAGGATCTGGGTCCTATTTTCCCACAACACCTACAAACCAAGTAAAAGAAAGCAGAGGATTAAGCTGTGGTTCTTCAAAGCTGCAGATAAATATAGCATTTCACTTCTGAAGCACAATCCCCAGTGACAGGGACTTGTCCATCTCAGCAGAGTGCTGGGGACAGTCACAGGTGAGGCCAAAGCGAGCACCCAGCACACAAGTCACTGCACAGTGCAGTGACTAATGACAGTGGCTAATGCCCAGTGCAGTGTCATCAGACCCCATATTCAAATGACAAATAGGACCCCTGCCTCCCTGAAGAATAATGATGTTCCCTTCTGTCAGGTTGTCTGCGGTTTCTGGCGGGTGGTGCAGATCCCAGCACAGGTTTGCAGCCAGAAAAAAACAATGCCCACAGTCATGCCACCCTATTCCCACAAATCTCCCTAGGAGATCAAGAATTCAATACAAATGCAAGGGGCTATGCTGGTTTTCCATGGGATGAGACATTCCCACACAAACACATTTTACAAGACTTTTCTGACCTGGTTCATGGCTTGCTGAATTTTCTATATGCACACAATAGCCATATTGCTCATGGGTTTGGGATGAATTAGCACGTGTCAGCTCAGGTTCTACCTCCTATCATAGCCCCAACAAGGAGGCACCAGCTCTGAGTTTCAGAAGATTATCTTCCTCTAGAAAAAACACACAAGGCAGGCAAAGCCCAAGCTGATGCTACTGCCCCACTCTTCTCCTTTTCCCTTGGGGGCCATGATTTATTACCAGCTGGTTTTGTTCTTAATCTGAGGTGACACAAGGGTCAAACAATGTGGTTTGCAGGTCCTCCTCCATCCTTAGCACCCTGTCAAGCCACGGCTTGCTGGTCAGATGCCACAGCTCTTCATGTATGAAATCCTGCAGCCTGGCCTCCTGACTGAGAGCTGGGTATTGCAGCACTTTGTAACATGGGTCTTCTCTCTGAATCTATATTATCACTGCTACTGTGGCTGGCAAACTACATGGAGTCATTTGATGGAGGAAACAGGCAGCAATATTCCCCTCACCAACTCCAGGCAGGTGTTAAGCGTGACATATATGTGTACTTTAACCCCCGTTTAAAAAAAACCTCAGAGATCTATCATGACATCCACCCAGAGCTTAAACATCCTCCAACTCATCTCTACGCCAGCAGGTCTCACTCGGCCCTGCAAGTGAAAGCTGGGGTGATCAGACCAAGCCTTGCTCCTTTTGGGCTGGCTGACCCCCAGCTAAGATCAGTTCAGTCACCCTCACCTTCCCACCTGTCCTGCTGGACTCCAACAGAGCTCACTCTTATCTTTGCATCAGGTACTGCTGAATGAACCTTGCTCAGGTGCCAGACAAAGAGGCAGCCAAGCTCAAAGCAGAAGGGATTGTGAGGATGACACAGAATTAACAGGCATCAGCATTCAGCAAGCAAGCGGAGAATGCGCCGATCTATTTTTAATGGTACAATGAGAGTGCTTTACAAAAGGATGTGTCTGGGGAGATTCTGCCCAGTCAGAGATTTGCATTCGGGTTTTTTTGCAGCAGTCAACTTCCCTTGATGTGTGGGAGGCGTTTTGCCTCTTCACCACCCCACAGAGCAATTCAGAGGGCCCTGGCTCAGTTTTGACTGGAGTCTCATCCCTCTGGGTCACCCTCCTGCCCTGCTGCATCCTTCTGACTTTCCACCAGAAGAGCTGAACCTGGCATGAGCAGCAGGTAGGGTGTAAAGGACAGCTCCAGGCTTGCTTGGCTTCTGGATGTCAGCCCTGCTGAGCCAGCACAGTCGCTGGGGCCATCTCTGTAAGGTCCCTGACAGCAGCACAGTGGTTAACATGGCATTTCATGGGCTAGCTCCAGTCAGCAGGGCTGGCATCCTCTCTGCACCAGCCTTCCACTCAAGAGTCTCCAGTGCCAAGCAAGGCTCCGGCTGCGCCCGCCGCTCCCCACGCAGGGCTGCTGGCCAAGGCAGATGAAGATGGCACGAATAACTCCACTCAAGCCACTGCTCAAGGAGGACCAGGCTGCCATCACAAGCCTGGAAGTGAGGCTTGTTACAGGCAACACAAAAACAATCAGATGGTGTAGACATTTCTTGGTTGCTTCTTTTCAGTAGCATGCCCCAGAGATGGAGGGACCCTTTTTGTCCAGAGGGTCTGGATTTAAATGGGAGATGCATGATTTACCCAGGTACAGGTTTTACATATGGAAAGGGCCTGACTGCTCGATGCAGAAAACCTGCAGTGCCCTAATAGACTGAAATTTCTCCCTGAGCTTCTGCTGCATCAGCTGAATTACCATGTGTTAGCTGCAGACAGCCGAGCTCCTCAGAGAACGAAATCCCCTATTAAAAAGCTGAAAGGAGACGAGCTGAAAAGCCGGGATGCGGGCACACAGCGCACCTCCGTGCCCGATGAGTAATGTCGGTTGACAGAGACGGACCGGAAAGACGCACTGCATCACTGGCAGGGCTGGAGGACGTGGTGAGGGACAGGATGCCAGGGGCATGCTGTCACTGGAACCTCCACACAGGATCAAAGCAGTGGTCCACCTCATTCATGTCCCCTCACCAGCACTGCCTAATAACAGATATCCTACAAAAGCCTGGGAGAAGCAGGACGGTGGGTATTTATGGACTAGTCATGCAGTAATTTAGGTTTAAAGGGACCTCAGCAGTTCAGCTGGTCCAACCCCTCTCTCCCTTAAAGGAGAACGAGCATCAACACCAGAACAGGTTGTCTTGACCTTCTGGTTGGCAAATAAATTGCTCCCAGTCATCAGTGGACTTGTAACTCAGCATGCAGAAACCCTACACAGAGAGGCTCTTTGGCAAATTGTGAGAGGACCTTGAAGGGCCCTGGAGAAATTCCTGAGGAACACAAGGTCTCTGCCCCAAGGCTTCATTTAAAGAAAATACAGTGAAGGAAGACAAGACACATGCAAACATTGGGGAACCATGAGTGCTTTCCACACACAAAAAACAACATGGAAAAAGGTAGAAGAGGAGCACAAAGAGGAAACCAAAGAAGGATTTCCAGCCCCAGATAGGCTCCTGGGAGTCTCTTAAGTAAGTTTCAGCTTAATGCACACAGTCCCTGCATTTCTGTCCTGTTATTGCTCCCTGTTTACAACAGGAGACTCTACGTACTGGACCAGCTTCAAGTGAGCACCTTCAGGTTCTCCTCTGAACCCAGCCTGGGCTAGCACTCCACCTATCTTCTGAAATGCTGGTCCTTCCAAGACACCATGCAAACAATACCTGTCACTTTATGAAACTGAAGATTCAAAGCAGCAAAACCAACCCCACGAAAGCCCTGGGCAAAGCAAAGGAAGAAGCCCCTGCACATCAACCTAGATTGTTTTGTCCAGCTGGGTCTAGAAAACCTCAGAGGAAGAGCCAAATATCAGAGAAGTGGAGCCAGCCATCCTACAGGAGCCATGGCAGTTGATAGGATAGTCTGGGCAGGGCTCTGTGCACAGTCCCCCCACAGTCCCACCTTCACTCTTACCCTGCTTTCTTGAAGTGGAGATGGTTGAGAACCAAAGGAGTCTCTTAGACAGCACAGACCCAAAGGTTTGGGGTAGAAAGTCTAGAAACATGTCTTGGAAGAGAAAGAGATGTTTTCCTCTCCATGAACTCATGCTTAAGAGGAGACAGGGTGACCAAGACACTGACCATGACCAGAGCTTGGTATGTTCCACCATGGTCTCAGCTGCTGGCCCACTTCTGGCAAAACAACTGTCCCATGGGGATGAGACACATGTCATGGTCTCCCCCTCCACCAGATGAGCAGGCAAAGCCATGGCTGGGGTGCACTACACCCCTCACTGCCCCTGCAGGAACCTGCACTACCACTAATCACACCACAAGCTCTGCCTGGCTTTGACGGCAGCCCCTGACACCAGTAGTGCACAGCATCTTGGCACGGTCAGTTTTTACCCTCCCTCACACACCCCTGGCTGTGTTATAATCCTGCACACAGAAGTACACCCCGGTCTCCTGAGCAAGCTTGAGAAAATCTTGAGCACAGAGCTTGTTTAGCTTCTTATCTGATGAATGCTCCCAGGCCACTCACCTCCCTTCCCCAGCCTGCCACAATTACGTCAGGTGCCTCCTTCCCACTGGCATCAGGCGGGACAGGTGTATCTTCAGAGAAGAAATGTAAAGCTTGAAAAACAGGTTTTAAAACCCAGAGGGCATGGGGATGCAGAGGAGTGTCAAAGCTTTCCCCACAGGATGACTGCACTGCCACTCTGGCTGCAGGAGTTTCTCTGCATAGCAGCAAAGAGAAGAGTGCAGTGAGACCCAGAGACTGTGAGCACCTGGGGATTTCTGCAACCATATCCCCCTTAACACTGCCATTAAACACATGGCAGAGGGTAAAACAGTCTACAGGCTCTCCCAGTGCAGCATCCTGGCTGTCCTGTTGGGAGACAGGGATCAACATCCACAAGCTCCTTCTCTTCATCACCTCCTTCTCTACCAGATTCAGTTTGCTGGCACTGTTTCAGTATGATGGCAGTGTCCTATGAGCCTGCACCATAAATCAGGGCTGCCAAACGCTGGAACACCTCCTTTTCCTCCTTCCATTCCTGATAGTGTGAACATGCTCTGCACCTGACTGTGCCCACGGCTTTGGGAGCTCAGCTGTGCACCAGAGAAATTAACCTCTGATCCCTAAGAGAAGCCCTGTTTAAAGGCAAGGGAGCAAATCTAAAGAGGAAAAAAACCCCATCTCTCATGCAGATTACAGCAGCTGGTGCTGAGGTAAGGGGCAGGGATGGAATGGGAACTCATTCATGCCAAGAGAAGTCACTTCATAAATCCAGAGGCATAATGGGTTTCCAGCCTTTGGACATTTCCTAGGGAAGGACAAGGTTGCACAGGAGAGAAGCAAGTTTTCTTCCACCTCTTAAGATGCAATTTGGCAGCATGGGACAGACACTATTGCATAGTCCTACCCAGCCCTCAGGGGTGTTTTTGTAGTAAAAGTGATGTTGTGTTTAATTTTAGGTGAATACAAGCTCTCCAAAGGCTCGGTGCCTTTCTCAGTGAGGTGCCTGGCACCCAGCAAAAACACACTGCAGACCAACACAGTGCAGTATTTGCAAGAATAATCTCCATGCAGAGTCCCTAGTGAATGCTTCTAAGGACTCTGGCCACTTTGCTCAGCTCTCCCAAGCTTAGCAGAGGCTAGATTTTAAAGAACAATGCTAGGTCCAGATTTTCCTTATGTCCAGGTTTTCCTTACCTTATGTCTAAGCAGGGACAACTGAAAATCACGGGAGGACAATCTGCTGGGTTAGAAGACTTTTGGTGTGAGTTGCTGTCATCTCAGCTTGGAAACCTTCCAGCCCCAGGTTTGAGCCTCTCAGTTGTGTTGCCAGTAGGCTATGGGCAGGAATTTCTGCCCACTGCCATTGCAAAGAGGCATCTGGGCATCCTGTGCTGCTCACACTCTTGCATGTCTACTCTTGTCCCAGCCATTTAGACAATCCTGCATATCCAGGCTGTGCCACTGTGGCTGTGCCACGCAAAACTGGGGACAAGACACCTGCAAAGTCCTTGAGGGTGTTTTAAAATCCAAATACGTTATGGCCAGGAGGATTTTCTTGATGCCACAGCTTATTTTGTTTTGGGAGCTGTTACAAGCAAAATCAAAGCAAGTGCAGAAACCCCCATGCAGACCCAAATCCCAACAAACCTCTTCTGCAGAGAGTCCTCCCGGCACAGCCGCCCTCTGACAGCGCAAGCAGAGGCACACAGAGGCAAGGCCGATCCCAAAAGCACCAATTCCCGTGCATCGAGTCCCTCCGAAAACAAAGCTCTCCGCAGCCGTGCCCCGAGCCTTTCCCTCAGCGCAGGAGGATGAGACAATGCAAGCCAATGTCAAACACCGCTCCACGGGCAAGCTGCTCTCAAGGTTATCATGGCCCCTGCGCTGCCAGGCGCAATCCTCAGCTCTACCTGTTCGGGCTGCTTGGATATCCTCACCCTTTCCTGCGGGAGAGGGGTCTGCCTTATTACCCCAGATCAGAGGGAGACGGAACCTCTGGCAACCATTCCCAATGCATTCGTCATCGCCAGCTGCTTGGGACAGGGATGGTCTCTCCTACATATGCTTATGCAGCACCCAGCTTCCACCAGGGAGCTGTCAATAACTACTGCAATACGAGGGATAAACGCATCCATGCCTAGAAAAATCCAAATATCCCTATCAGAAACAGCACTGCATCGCATTCTTCCTTCTAACGAAACCGCAAATTACTGACCTGTGCATAGAGCTCCCCCAATGCAAGCTGAAGCACTGACATCAGCTTTTGCTGTTGCTCAGGAATTTAATTCTGGGGGAGGAGAAAAGGGAGGGGGAGCAGGAAGGAGAAGGAACTTATTTATCAGTAGGGGAAATAACCAGGAATCCTCAAAAACAAACAACGCTCAGCACAGAAAGCAACATTTACCACTATATAATGATTGAGTGTGCGTGGGGGGCGATCAATCGGTCCAGGCACATTAGGGGAGGTGGAGAGGATTTTTTTTAAACGAGCAGCTTAACTCATTAATCGCGAGCAGCGGCTTTGGAGCCGCAGCAATGAAGTGTTGCATGAAACCCCCGCTGCTGAACACATGCCGGCTTCGTTTAAACGCCAAGGACACAGGGCGACACTCCAACCTCTTTCATCATCAGAAAAACCACAGCGCTGTTAACACCGCTTCCTCAAACACCAGCGCTCAGCCCCGCCAGAAAACCCCTCCACCCGCGACC
>VXBI01001522.1:564464-583103 GCA_013397375.1 Toxostoma redivivum
GATGAGGTCATGCCTCGGGAGCGGGCGGGGGGGGGACGGGGGAAAGGGAAAAAAAAAAATAAAAAGAAAAAAAAAAGGGGGAAAAAAAAAGAGACAGCGTTGACGTCACCCGCAGCCAATCAGCGCGGGCGGCGCAGGGCAGGGTGACGTCAGCCCCTCGGGCGCGGAGCGGGATCGGAGCGGGGTCGGAGCGGGATCGGGGTGCCGGGCTGCCCGCGGGGACAGCGGCTCGAGCGGCGAGGCGCTCCCCGGGACCACTCTCCAGCTTGGGACACCCATGGAGCCGCGCTGCTCCTGGCAGAGAACGCGCTGCCGTGTGTTTTTGGGTCGGGGATGGTTCCCGGGCTGCCCGGCGTTGCGAGGCTGAGCCCAGAGCTCTCCGCAGCTGGGGCCAGCCCTGCTCCCTGTCGGCGCCCTGCCTGCTGAGCCTGGGGCAGCGGGGACCTGCGGAGCAACCCATCCTCTCAGGGGTGCCCAAGCTGCAGAAGGACAGGCAGAGAGGGTGGCATGGCAAAGTGTGACCAAAAAGCTGGGGGCTCAGGAGGAACCCGACCCACGGGTTGGCTCCTGGTTGGATGGAGCGGGCTCACCCTCATCCTGCTGCAGGTTCGCCAAAGAACAGGGCAACTTGGCCCGGTTATACGGCAGGGGTTTTTCTCTGCCCTTGGCCCTGGCTTGGCAGCTCCAGCTTAGAGAGAGATTAGGGTTTAGAAGCTTAGGTTTTGCTGGTGCTTAGGAAATGAAGGGAACCTTCCTCCCTGCTGATACGGATGCCGGATGTTTTAAAATTAACTCTCATGTCTCCAGAAACGTGGACGGCAGCTTGCTCGAGAAGAACGTCGAGCTCCCACAGTAACTGGCGGCAAAATCTTTCCCAGAAATGTCATTCCTCATAAAGCACCAGAAGTATAAAACCCTGGGATGCAAAATCTCACTCTCCCCATTGCATAAGCAATGCTGAGTTCGTGCCCTTCTCCTAGTGCAGAAAATCAGCTCACGCAAAGCTGTCAGTGGGGAAATTTCACAAAATGAGGGATATTCTACCTAAACTCATGGGTTTCAGCTAGTTATGATAATCAGGGGCAAGATGCTGGGGTAGCACGGGCGCTCACTACTTTAGTGGCATGGGAACACTCGGTCCTGGTGGGAGCTGGAGCAGCGTGACCGGCATAGCTGGAACGAAGCCTTTCCTGCTGGTTTTCCTGCCCAGCTCCCTCATTGCGGCCATGCTAAGCACCCAGGCCCAGGGGAAAACCCGAGAAGGACTTCTCTTGCCTCAGCTCTGGACTGTTTCCTCCTCTACCCAACATCCCTTTTCTGGAGTAAAATAGGAAAAGAGAGGGGGAAAGGAATTAGTCTGAAAATCCCAAAGCTTCCTCATAAAAGCTGTTATCTAGGCAGAGAGCCATGAGCTCACAAAGCCTGCTGAAGGAAGAGGATTTAAACAGTTTTTTTCCAAACTCCAGTTAAAATCAATGTTTCCAATACTGGACTTGGCACATCACAGATGAGCATCCCAGATGAGCTGTTGGGAGGATTGTTCCCTGTCTGTCCAGTGGCATGGCACAAGGGAGGAGAGTGGGAAGCAGGTGAAGTATGTTAAGCTTGCAGCAGGCAAGGGATGGGGAGGTGATGAGGATGAGGCAGAGGACAGAGTGTCCTGAGGGACACCCTTGAATTGTACATTGCAGCAAGAGACCAAGCTGAGCTCCCTCTTGAGCCTTCATCCCTGGCAACCTCTCCTCAGCTAATCCATGGATGCCCCTGCTGCATCCCTGGATGATGAGGACACAGGAGATTTGACCCACACAAAATCGCCGTTGGCAGCGACCAGGAGGAGCAGCTCTAGTGGGGCTGGGGACAGTGGGACACGGGTTCTCACGGCCACGGGAGTGGCTCCAGCCCACGAGCCCTGCATCTCTCCCACGCCCACTGCTTCTGCGCGAGGCAGCCAAGCGCCTGGTGGGGAGAAACCAAAACAAATGATTCACTGCTGCTAAACTGCTCCCGGGATCACAGGGGCCAGGAGCAGGCGTTAACTGGGGCTTGCAAAACCTCACCTGCCTCTCAAAGCTGGGAGCTAACCCTATTTAGATCCCGGTCCTGCTCAACCTGATATTCTGGCTTTTGGGTGCGGACCCACGGCTACATGGAAGTGGGCAGCCAGCCTGAGCGAGGGCAGCACTGCGAGCACACCTGGTCAGCTCTGGATGGCTCGGGTCATCCCTATTACCCCCATTTCCCCCAGGGGAAATTAAGCTGGGAGAGCCAGGGCAATGCTGTAATGGTCAGGCAGGCAGAACAAAGCAGCCTCGTCTCTAAGCTCCATCTACCAGATGTGAATCTATTGTCTCAGCCTCAGGGCCATCACACCCCCCTCTCCATCACAGCCATCACGAGCTGAGCAAAAATTACACAGCAAGTTGCTTATGGCTAAAGGAAAGCACTTTTTTTTTTTTTCAGGTAAAACACTTAAAAATAATTCACTCCACTCTGGTTTTTCCTCTTTCCCAAATTTCAGGCACATCTAAAGATGGATTGCATCCCAGCTATGTGTTTCAAATGCAAGTTACACTTGTACACGTAATAGTTCTTGCTAAAACGTTTTCCAGGCCCCCTAATTGCCATGGCAGGCCAAGTGCAGAAGAGTGCAGCAGAGCCTTCTGCATACATCCTGCGGGGATTAAAATTGGAACCTGATCATGAAGGAAACTAAAACTAGGAAAAAGAAATTGCTGCCAAACCAACTTTCTTAACCATCAAAAAGAAGGGAGTTTTGTCAACTTGCAATTTCTTTAAACGGCCAAATAATAGATTTTTTTAACCTATCCTAGTTATTTAGATGCATTTCCTCACACCGCTGGCTGGGCCAGCATCCCATCACCCTCGCTCAGCAGGGCTGGCTGTGGCACAGTACACTGTGTTCCCACTGCAGGGGGTATTGGCACCTCAAAACTGTGCTGATAGCTGAGGCCAGAGCCAATCCTTGGGCTGGCATGGCTCTGCTTCTTCCAGGCTTGGTTTGTTCCACCACGTGTTGGCCTGTCTGGGATGTCTGGGAGTGGGACACATGGTGCCGGAGGAAGGGGCTTGTCAGGCTTTGTATCACCTTGTTCTGTTGTGTAAGGAAATGTACTGATTGTGGTGAACTCTGCATTAACTTTAAGGAGGGCATCACTCCCTTCTTTGGCCCATGCTCTCCCTAGCTCTCCCACCTCATGCCTGGGATGGATGCACAGATCCCTGTGCACGCCACCTTCTTCCTGCAAAGCCCAAAATGGTGTCACTCAGTGAAGAGAGCTGACATGCTTGAGCAGGCAAAAGACACTTGCAGCATTATCAGGCAGGTGTGTTTCTCACACAGGGGATCTGTCTGCATTTTCCCAATAGGAGTACCTGTCTGTGTGCAGCGTGGCTCAGCCCTTGCAGCGTGCAGAGCTGTGCATGCATGTTGCAGGAGCAGCTACTGTGCAATTAATTGCAGAAGGAGCAGGCTGGAGGGTTGTGTGCTGTGCCATTCAGCTCAGCACATGCTGCAAAAGCATTCATTCTGTAGCTCTGACTGTGCCACGAGGCGCAAAGGGGAAAAGGAAAAGTAAACCATCATACATTAAATAAATTCCCTCTGATTCCCTCTGCCCCAGACATATTGGAGGAAAGCTGGGCAGGAGCATGGAGATGTGCCAAATGTGGGGCATGGCTGCTGCGTGCTGGCACGATGGGTCAAAGTCAGAGGATGGGAGGGGTGGAGGAGCAGGACCTTTGCACTGGCATGAGGCTATCACGACAGAGGAGCTGAGGCTGGCAGCAGCCAAGCTGCACAGAGGCTTTACAGTAACACTCCTCAGGTGCAGGCAGCATTCCTGCTCCTTTGCCCCCAGTGCTGAAATGAAGTGCCATGTTGGCCCACATTAAGACTTGCCACGGGTAGTGAAGGTAGGCAAGGAGCTAAGATGTGCCTAGAAACTGTCTGGGGTCATATTCACTTCTCCGAAGGCAGAGGGAAAAGGACAAGAGAGAGGATAGGGACAGCAGAATGGGAGAGAAACCAAATGGTTTCATTTGAATATATCCAAGTCTTAAAAAAATAATCACTGCCCAGTGCTCTGGGACAAGACATGGTCTTTCTTCTTTGTATATGAGTTGGAGACGGGAAAAACATTACCCTGGGCCAAAAGGCAGCATGGAGATAGGCTCTATGCAAGGGTCTGTCAGGTCCAGACCCTTTCTCTGTACCCTTGTGGTGGTTTTTGTTAGGCTGCTCACCAGTTGCTAGGGTTTTGTTGTTTTGCTTCGATCATTTTCACTGATGAGAGCATCTGCTGCCATCTGTGCCTTCCCCTCCTCCCGCGGCAGGGCTGCGCACCGCTGTGGTTCTGCCTGCAGAGCCAGGCACTCTTCACTGTCCAACCTGCACAGGATGAGGGGATGGACAGGAGGGAAGAGGAGCTCTGCTCTTCCCCTGTGTGATTTGCTGACAATATCTGGGCACTGCTGCAATTGTACCCGCCACAGGACATCCACAGTGCCGAGGTCCCAGAACTTGGTGGCTCTAAGCAAGGCTGCAGTTCTGCCTCTGAGAAGCCACCAACCTATGAGACAGTATTGGAGGGGAAAACAGAGATAAAAGGGCTTTGGTAAGGTCACCCAGGACATCAGCACATGGCTGGCAAGGGAGGTGAGAGTTGTTACTTGCTGGCAGTGTGACTCTGCCTCCTGGCCCGTGGAGTGTGTGGGAAGCAGGGTTGTGATGCTACAGCATAGTCAGCTTTTGCTGGAGGATTACACACCCCACAGCAGGATAGAGGTTGCAATTTGCATCTCTCTCTGACTGTTAATTTGGGTATCCAGGCTGATGGCTGACTCACCATGCTCTGCCTGCACGCCTGGCAGCTCATCCCAGGCAGAGGAACCAGTGGATGTCGACACTGGGCCGGGAGGTCTCATGTTTATTCCTGCCAGCCCATAGATAAAGGAGGATTGTGGAGTCGTGTTTACCAGCCAAACCCAAACCAGTTCACCCCAACTAGGATCCGATGCGCTGCTGTCTTCAAACTGGCTTGGTGGCATTTGTGCAAAGGAGGGATCCCGAGCCGGCGTGGCAGCGGGGACAGAGGCTCGGGTGAGCACAGAGATTGCGTAAGCAAGGCAAGGTTTGCTCACACACTGCCTGGCTCGCAGCCACCTTTCTCTGCCAGCGTGGAGGGTAAATGTGTACATGTGTCTGACGCACACGTCCCGGCTGGCACGGAGGGCACATCCCTGCCGAGGGCTGGGGACCCGCTCCTGGCTGCTTCGAGGAGCCACCCTCACTTCACAGCTGCTTCTTGCTCAAGCCAGCGTTTGCCCTGTGTGGGGCTGGCAGCTCGCCGGCGCTGGGGCTGGTGGCGGGGAGTCCCTGCGGAGCGGGGAATGACCTGTGCTCCTCGCTAGGCAAAGCCGCCGGCCCGCCCGGAGCCGCGGGACGGGCGCTGCGCTGCCGGCTGCGAGCTGCGGGGAGAGGGGGCCCTCTGCTGCCTCCCGCAGCCTGGCAGCTCCAGCTCGGCCCCGACACCCTGCTGCCTGCTCCGTCACCTCCTCCTGGCTGCTCGGGGGGCTCCTCGGGGTCTCCCCGCAGCCATTTCATCGCGGGGCTGAACGAGCTCCGTCCCGAAGCGTCTCCTCTCCGCACCAGGGTGACCCTCAGCAGCCTCGGTGGCCTTTCCTCAGGCTCGCCCCGAGCGCCTTTCAGCTACCAGGGACACAAAATCAGCACAGGTGTTTCAGGCACAATGTCGCCTAACAGGGAACAATCGCTCCCCTCGAGCTAAACAAAACCCGAAAAGCAACCCTCATCAAACTGTCAGGCTCAGTTTCCCGAAGGAATACAATTAAATCTTTAAATGGCAACGTGACCGTCAGTTCTTCCCCATCTCAAAAGATGCTTCTCAAGCTGCGTTCGGCTGTTCTTCTCTTCCACCCCCTCCTCTCAGTTTTCCTTCCCGCCGCGGAGCGCAACAGAGGCTGCGGCTTCGCAGCCAAAAAAAAGTGAGATTTGGAGAGCGCAGCGCGACGTTGTGAGTGGCAGGAGTGAAAAGGCAGAGAAGCAACTCTTGAAAGCCTGCCTTCTGCCGCGGCGGGTGTCAGCCTTGGCAAAACCTGAACTTCCAGAATTTTCTTGCAAAATTAAAAAAAAAAAAAGTAATTAGAGGACCTGTCGGATTTGGCTGCTGCTTTTCTTTCCCTTGTTCCCTCAAAATGAAAAAAAGTTCTTTCTTCTGCTTAACAGCACAATTGGTGCAATCTGGGATGTACTTGCCTGACGGTATATAGGGATGTATTTTTGCTGTCTCAATTTGTGATTCCCTGACACTGACAAGATGAAAAATTAATACCTTGATGCTGCTTCACTTGGAAGACCTATGCATGAATAATGTTTTTTTCTCACAAAAAAGGTTGGAAATCTATGTGTTCCCCTTCTTTCCCCCATTTTGGGGGTTCTTTCCTTTTGTTGTGGGTTTGGAATGACTCCATTAAGGGGGAAACACTAAGAGAGAGGAAGGGAAAGCACAGGAGTTTTGCTGCCCCACAGCCCAGAGCTGCAGGTGGAGCTGAGGGGAGGGCTGTGGTGGAGCTGAGCATGTGCTGGGGTCGGTCATCCCATCCTCCAGGCACAGGGTTACTGCATCCTTCTTGCTACCCTGTTCTTGTCCCTGGCAGGTCTGTGTGGACCACCAACCTGCTGCAGCGATTTCACCACCTAAAACGTGGGTAACAAACAATAAATATGAAGGCTATTAATAATAACCCTCCCTCTGCATCCCCAATGGGTTATACATGCAAAAAATGCTGCCAAGTCAGTTCAATATTCCCCCTGGTTCATTAAACCAGCATTCATTTTCCTGCAGATAAGATGGTCCGTCAGGGGAAGGGATGATGATAACTCATTTGTCACACTTGTTAAATGTAGAAAAGGCTGGCTTTGGGTCACTTCCAGTTTTGTGTCAGCTCTGCCTTTATCTGAGCAGCCCCATGCCTGCATGCCAAACAGGGTGGGTCTCTCCTGGGTAGCACAGGAGATGGGGATGGTGGCATTGTCCCGGCAAGATTTCCTAGAATTGGGGGTGGTCCTGGGTGCAGAAGCACTTGCTCTGGTGCTGACATGAGTCACAGATCATAGAAAGGAATGCACTCAGTATTGCAAGAGCTGCCATTTGTCCCACAGGGATCTAAACATCCAGCTTGGAACCCCTGGCACTCCACACAGGGTGACCCTGTCTGAGTTATCCATGAGCCCATCCAGCTGCGCTTGTGTTTGAGCTGAAAAGCTTGAGATGTCTGATGGGGAAGGACACCAAGCCAAGGCCTCAGACACAGCCAGTGTGAGCTTGGTGCATGTACAGGGGGAGAGAAAAGGGGCTACAACTTCATCTCTGTGTCTCTCCTAAACTTGGAGGATCCTGGGATGACCACTCTGGGTGTTGCCTAAGGTAGCACTGTCCCAGTGGGACATAATTTGCCAGTTCAGGCTGGCTGCAACGTGAGTCATTGTGGCTGTGCCCTCTTTGGGGGTACTGATATTGTGACAGGCCACCTCCTTCCTCAGCCTGGGATGAGGACTGGCTATAGCTCCTACCTATGTTAGGATGGAAATGCCGATGGCCATGACCCCTCAGGTCTTGCTTCAGGGAAGGGAGCTAGAAGTAACCAAGAGAGGAAGAGTATTGACCTCTGAATGAGTCATCATAGAGCTGTTCATGGCTGAGGTACTGTCAGGGCATCATACATTGCACTGCCAACCAAAACTTCGTTGTAAACAGATGCCTGATCTGGTCAGGTGTGGAAATGTTGTCCATTGAGTGGGGAGCAGGGAGGACTGCAGGTCTTTCTGCCCATAGCTCCCCTGATAAATGAAGCCCAGCACCCAGGACAGGATGAAGGTGTGGAGACCTGAGCAGGAAGGAAGTGACAACTCATGATGCTTTCAGGAAAGCATCTTCATGATCTGTCCCCACATCTCACTATGGCACATCCCTCACAGAGCACAGCCCAGAGATAACCTGCTGATTTAACCACGCACTCAGCAGATGATGATGTGTCCCATGACAGCCTGTCTACATTCCCCATCTCTTGCTTCACCTCTGCTTTCAGGGTGGGTGCAAAGGTGGATCCTGATGCCTTCTCCCAGCTCCACGGCAGGTCTGCAGTGATTGCTGCCCCTTGGCATGAGGTCATCTTACAGCTGGGAAAAGATGAAGCAGCTGTGGCATATGAGATGAGATGAAGGGTCAGAGGGGCTGATAGGCTGTATTTTAGTCCTGGTCTTGTCATTCATTTATGGGTGTTTTCAAGTCAGGGTGTGTTGATTTGCAGCATGACCGGCAGCTGCAGGCAGCTATTGGGCAGGGCTCTGAGCTCCTGCCTGTTTCAGTGGCAAACGCACATCGTCTCCGAAATCTGCCTCTTCATAATGACCCTGGGAAGTGCTGCAGTAGCAGCAGGTTCAGACTGCAGCAATTTATTTCTCTCTTCAGCGTTGGTCCTAGTAGGGGAGGGGGGCCCTGCCTGCTTGGCTGCCTTTGCCTGCTTGCCATAGATCTTCCATCAAGGAGTCAGCGAGGTCTCTGCTCTTAAATCTGGGTCTGCGCTCCCCTTCACGGCTGCATGCGGCCCCGACCTGCAGCAGCATCCCTCACTCCTCTGCTTTAAATCTCTCCCCAGCAGCTGCTGGTGACATTAGCATTTTCTTTTGCCAGCCCATAGAGACCAGGAGCCCAGCCCTGCTAAGGAAGGAATTACCCCGGCAGCATCACAGATCAGAGGTATCTTTTTATTGACTGTTTACAGAAATACAGTAGCACTCCACTTAGGTGGCTTAGGCGAGTTCTCCAGAAGGTGCTTTCCTTCTCAGCACTGCTGGGAGATCCCCAGGAGAAACCTGCCCTTTAACACTTTGGGGTTTCTCTGGAGGCTTTGGGGCTCCCCAGCATGAACTTCCTAACACCTTCAGCTCTCCAGGGGTTGGGAGTTGTTTGAACCAGTGGATGAAATTCAAGTGGAGAAAAGGAAAAGAAACCCCCACAAGCTGGGGGTGGTGAGGTGGTCTGAACACACCTGATATGTTGTGAGCCAGCCCTGCCATGATCCCCATCAATCACTGTATGTTTCTCCAGCTCCACAGCACCCCACTGCTCCCTAGAGATCAGCTGTCTGCCACTAAGTGTGCATAGCTCTGAGCTTTGCATGCTCTTTTCACACAGCTTGTTGGCCATAAAACAAATATTTCTTGGTCTGTTTTTCTTCCTGTAAATGTGTAAGAGTGCGACCCTTTCCTTTAGCTGTTCACATACCATTTCAGGGCAAGAAGGGTATGCTCAGCTGGGCTGATAAACTAATTTAACTTTTATTTATGTATTTAATTGACTTTTTTTTTTTTTTTGGCAATCAAGGTGTAGTAGTTTGTTTTGTGTGTCCTTGCTACAAGAAACTGCAGACACTTCTGGCGTAGAGGCATTTTGGCGGCAGCAGCTGCTGTTGGCCTCACTCAGTAGTCAGTGAGAGGGTATCGCAGGAAGATGAAGATAAGGATGATACAGAAGGTGGCAAGGGCTGAGCTGGTGATGTTAAAAAGCCTGGCAGTTTTGGCATCTTCAACTGCTCCATTTAAGTCATTGAGGAGTTTCTTATCCCGGACCTGAGAGAAAAAGATAATTAAATAAAGTGATTGCAACACGTATGAAAGACATAACTTGTTTCAAGCAACAGCCACAAAACCCAGTGCACCTGTACATGGTTATCTGTACATCAGATGAGGGCTGGGCCTCTTTGTATTTGAGAACTTGGGGTGCTGTAAAACCCCCTGAGGTGAGGTTTGCACCCCATCTCTGCTATGGGTTGAACTTGTGAAGCCAAGCGCTGTAATACCTGTGGGCTGGAAACTCTTGGAAGCAGAGAAGACCTGAAAGAATGACCCGCTGCTGTTACCAACCAGGCAAACCAGGGCTCCATGGTCCCTGGAGTGGGCAGTGTCATTTGGAGCCTGCACAAAGGAACTGAGATGCCATTGTACACCCCGGGCACACAGGCACTAAAGCACACTTCCCACCATGTCACAGCACCCTGGCCCTGCAGCACCAGGCTTCAGCTCACCCAGCCCCAAGGGAGAAGGCTGGCTGCAGTTTCGGTGTGCATCCCATGCCGCTGTCTGCACCGAGGGGCTGAGCAGGTGAAACCTGGCACAGCATCCTACTGCAGCTCCAGGGCTGTGCACCAGCCTCCAGCATATTAAGTAGTCCCGGGTTAATGAGTTCCTTTCCTTTTGCAGGTCTTATGCGGATTGTGTAGCATCTCTGCCACGGGCGGTTTTCTATTCTGACAGCACAGTCTGCTCCCTTCATTATCCTGCGGGCTGGGCCTTTTATGGGCTTTCCTTGGGACCACTCTGCAGTGGGTGATGATTGTGCATGTCCATGTCACTGGCCTGTCCCCAGCTCTTCCAGGCTGCCAGGAAGTGTATGGCACAGCCAGGCAGCAATGCCACTAGCAGGCATTCCCACTGTACTAGCGACAGCATTAGCAGGCAGCAGATGGCACTGCAAGGCAGCAGATGACACTGCCAGGCAGCAATGGCATTACCAGGCAGCATGTGGCATTACTAGGCAGTGGATGGCACTGCCAGGCAGCAGAAGGCAGAGCCGGGCAGCACATGGCACTGTGAGGCAACGATGGCATTGCAAGGCAGCAGATGGCACAGCCAGGCAATGATGCTGCGAGCAGGCAGAGATGGCACTACGAGGCAGTGGATGGCACAGCCAGGCAGTGACAGCACAGCCAGGCAGGCAGCGATGGCACTGTCCACCAGCAGCAGTTGTGCAGTTGGATCCCAGCAGAGGAGGAGTCAGACTCCACTGCTTCCTAGCAGGGATATGTCCCTGTCCCCAGGCTGCCCCTTCATCCAACACTCAGCAGACTCGGGCAGCTGGAGCCACAAGGATGAACACAAGGACCAGGACATTTGACCCCTCATCCATTTCTTATATTCAAGCAGGGTGCCCAGGGTGTGGCAGGGTCTGCCTCACTGCCTGCTCTGGGGTGGGTGTTGTGGGGAGTGGGGCTGTGAGCCCTTTGCCTACCCTGCTGCCAGCAGTGAGAGCCCTGCAGGGCACTGCAAGCTGCAAAAACCAGCACCAGAGTCAGATCGAGGAATATTAAAAGGCTTTTATCGATCAGGAGCTTTCCAAAAAGACACTGCAACAGATTCAGACCACATCTACTGACTTTTCTCTCTTCCTCCTGCAGTGCTTACCCACAGGGCTGTCCTGAAAGTCTTCTGCCGGATATGGGGAAGGGTTGCTGCACCCCTTTTTCCCACTGAGTCATGCTGGTTCACGGGTCCTCCAAAACTGCATTTCAGACCCTCAAGCAACATTCCTCCTCTCCATCACACCAACGAGGACCTCTCTGCACAAGAAAACCCTGATCTTCTGAAATGTGGGTAGGGAAGCTGCTGTTGGCATGAGACCCGCAGGATCTGGTGCTGGCAGGAATAGGCAAGAATGAGCCTATTTTTCACACTTGTATTAAATCAAACCATGCCATGTTCTTGGCCTCTGATGTGCCCTGCTCATTGGAGCCTGGAGCTGGGGCCATCTACTCCTTGCTCTGCTGTGGAGTGCTCAGCTGAGCATCCTTCTGGAATTGCAGGGAGGGGACAGTCACAAGCTGCACGTGTCTTTGGGGCACACTTGGCTGGAGCTCTCAGCAGAGGAGATGATCTCTGGGAAGGCATCAAGCCGGCAGCTTGGGAGCCCACATGCCTTTCTGTGTCAGCTGAATGTCCAGGATGACTCACATTTGAAATTATTCACTAAGTTTAACATCCTCCCCAAAACCCCTGGGCTCAGCAGCACCAGGCATTTGGCACCTCCTCACGCACTGGTGAGAAACCCCAGAGGTGCTGGATTCAGGCCAGAAATCCCGCTTGCTGCTCCCAGCAGACTCTTTGAAGCTCTCACACACTTTCCTCTTCCCAACGCTGGGACTGCCTCAGGCAAAACCGACAAGGAGCAAATGCCTTTTGCCCCTTCCTGCACGGTAACCCAGTGCTCTCTGCCGCAGGCAAGCTGGCGTTTGCTGTCAGGATTGCCAGGCAGACAGAGGTTTCTCCAGCAGACCGGCACGGCCGGCACACCGAGCTCTGCAACCCTCCCGCAGCCAAGCCACTTCACCTTTGTGGGGCCAGCTCCTCTTGGCCCCAGGAGTTCTCTCCTACTCCTCACCTCCTGTTCCTCCTGTCCCTGGAGCGCCCTACAACCCTAATTTCCATGCTCAACCTTCTCCAGTGCTCCCAGCAGCCTCTCTCCAGTAGCATCTCCCACCTGACACCAGTTCACACTTGCCTCTCCTTGACTTTCCCATGGCTTTCCCTTTGGCCTTGCTCCTGTCATGCTGCTGCTGCTGAGCATCTGTGGTGACGGGTGCCTGGGGCTGCCCTCTCCCCAGTGACACCATTTCCCCACTTTCTTTTTTTTTGGTGCTTTCCATCTCTTCTCTTTCCTATTGTTTGGGTCCAAATGATGGCTGCCTTTGACTCCTCTCCCTGCACCTCCAGCTGGTTCCACCCACACACTCCTGCCAACCCCTAGGGCTTCAGTGGTCACTCTCATGAAAATCATCCCTGATTGCCCACAATCATTTATGCTGAAATGGAGCCTCTAAGTGCCAGACAAGTGCAAGGGCCCTTGTGGACTAAAAGCGCAATGAAAAGGAGTTTGTCCTTACACACCACTCACATCTTCAGCTTCCCACATCTCTCCAGGGCAGCCTTGTCTCCTCCTGAATGGCCCTGCACCCCCAGATGCTTCCAGATGTCTCCCTTTAGTGTCCTGCTGTGGCAACTGAGCCAGGCTCTGCAGGAGCCCTCCTGGAGAGCAGATAAGTGTTTCAGCTCCTTCCCTGCTTTGTCCTTATGGAGATGCTGGTGCCTTTCTTATAGCCCAACTTCAGCTTTTCCTATTTTCATGCTCCTGTGGCCACCATCATCATAATGTGCTGGCAGCTGGTGCATGAGCTTCTGGGAGCCCTGGAAGCTGATTCCTTCCATAGCCAGAGAGATGAAGCATGGTGAGGACAGGTCCCCAAGGCCACAAGGCTGAACCCCCACCCCAGACCGAGGTGTGGTGTTTTCTTAGTTACAGGCTCTTCTAATCATCCCTTTGACCCTTCTCACCTTGCCTAAAACTAGATGGGGAATTTTGGCCCTGCTTTGCACTGAGATGAGTGGAGTGTGAGGATAATTACATCTGCTGACTGAGGTTTCCCTGGGCACCTCCAAGCACTCTGTGGTGGCATCTTTGGAGATCTCCCCCAGACAAGGCAGAGCTCACCTCTGATCCAGGCTGGCAACGTAGACAATTTCTTTCTCCTACCATGAAACACGGCCAGCTTCTGTGCTCTAACATGCAAACGTTTCTCCTCTCCTTTCCCACCAGCAAAAGGTGGTGTGGCCTTTCTATGCATCCCTTCTTGCTTGTCATCTCCCTGCTTGCACCACTTTTCCTCCAATATCTCCATCTCACTGTGCCTCCCACACCTCCAGTGTGCCAGTGCCCAAGGGTTCTTTCTCTCCTCCCTCTTCTCACCATCCTCTGTCCTTTGTTTCCTTGGGTTTTACCTTCTGCTTCCTCTCCAAGTGCTCCCCTTGGCTTCTACCACCCCACTCCCTCCCCTAGCAGTCACCTCCCCTCTCTCCTCCCTGAGGCTGAGCCCCTCTCATTTTTGGGAGCAGCAAACTTCCTGCTCTAGTAAAAAGTGCTGCCTCAGCTTGCAGAAGGAGACAAATGGTTTGTTGATAACAAGTCTAATGAGGCTGTTTTTAAGGCAGCCTGGAAGTCCACAGCTGGTTGTCAGTAAACCCATTTCTATGCAGAGCTCCATGTCCCTGCACAGAAGGAGCTCTGGAGGCAATCCTTGGATTTATTTGCTCTGTGAATTTCTCAAGAGCTCTCCAGCCCACGTGCCTCTACCACACTGGCACTGGCGTCACGGGACTGTCACCCCTGCATTTCACCCACATCCATAAACCAATGCTCCTTCTAAAAAGCAGGATGAGAGCCTGCCTGAGAGGTTGGGTGCGGCTTCTCGGGGTTAATAAATAGCTGTGAATTTGTGCTGGGCTGCTTCCACTCAAAACAAGGAAGATCAACAAGTGGCAAGAGGGGAAGGCAAACAGTCGTGCCCACAGCTGTGTGCTAAGGGCTGGGCAGAGAGTGGGTAAGAGAGTTTGGCATATTTCCATGACCTCAAGGGGCAAGAAAACTCTGCAAGCAATGCTGTGGGCTCCTGGTGAAGCTTAAAAAGCCAGCAAGGCTCCTTGGCATCTTCATCTCTACAGAGCCACAGCGAGGCATCCACACTGCGGCTCGTCTCAGATCCCAGCTCCTCTGATCTCTCTGATCTACAGCCTCATGGCGCAATGGGTACAGAGAAGGACTTGGCTCACCCTGGCAGTCTCCAGAGACAAACCTCTGAACAACTGAAGTGAGATCTCCTGCCACCAGGCACTGATGCATCATTCATTACCACTTGGAGCTGGGAAAGGGGAAGGGAGGGAGGTGCTGAATATCAGACCACAACATTTGCTTCTGATCAAAACCAACTGAATCCAAAGCGTTGCTGTTGGAGTGATACTTTTATCTGTGCTGGGCTGGGGTTACTTTAGGGCTTCTAACTTCCCTGGTCCTGCTGCTGATCTCTTCTTCCCCAGCATCCAGCACACATGATTAGATGCGAGCGCCTTGCTTGCACTCTGGGAGGCTGACCTTGAGAAGCCTGAGATGTTAGAAATGACCCCTGGAGGGATCCATGAGTTGTGTGACCCCATTGCAGCCCAGCAAGCTGTGTTTGCCGAGGATCTGGCCTGCTATGGGGTAAATAAAGATGAGGCGTGATGCCACACTCCTGTTCAGAGTGCTTGGCTGTGACACCTGTCACACAGAACCTGCCTTGTATGTCACACTTTCCACCCTCACCTTACTTCATGTGTTTCTTTCTTCACAAATTCTCTGGTGCTGGGGTGGAGGTTTTTGACATTTTTTAGTAAATGGTTGTCACCATGAAATAGCATTTCCCTGCAGAAAGAAATGTAGAAGGCTGTAGCTAGCATGCAAAAGGCCAGGCAGACATGCCCGTTTTCCTAGATGTGGCTGAAACCAATAAAATAGGGCATGAGGAAGGAAACAGCTTCACAGTAATATTCAAGTGTACCAAGGATATATCTGTTTTCCACTGTGGGCATTAAGCTGCTGAAACCAGAGGAAATGCTAGGGTATGCTAAGATAAATACTGAAACAGCTCATGCACTTGGGTTACAAAGGAGATACTGCTTTATTAGCAGTATGAATCTGTCAGAAGCAGGTGACCTTTATGACAGGGAATTGAAAATGCTATTTCTGACAATGAAAACGATAATTCCTGAAGTTGCTAGGTATTTCAGTTATTTAAAGAAAGTGTAAAATCTGTAACCCAGGAACCAGTTAATGGCATCAGTGCACTGATGGCCCTTGAGGAAACCTGTGTTCCACTGGCTGAGGTAGGTTCTGCTGTCAGGGGTCCCAGAAGAGGCTCAGGGAGAGGAAGGTACAGCCTCACTCTTCTCCTTCCTACAGCACCTTAGTCAGTCCCTTCAGAGCACAGTCCTAGAAAGGCCAGACTTAAAGTGCCTACTGCTCAAATATTCTTACATTTAATCGCAGAGGAACAAGAAAAGTCTGTTTAAAGGGATATCTGTCCTTAGGGCATTTCTTGCTCCTGTTTTCTCTGAACTTCTGGGAAAAATATTATTGATGGTAAAAGAGAAGAAAACATGCTTCTGGAGGAATAACCATAACACCCAGCCTGGCTAGGGTGTTGCAAAGATCCCTGCAGTAGCTGTGGGTAAGAAACACAGCTGCCTTTCTGAACATCCCAGTCTTCCCCAGGACAGACTTGCTACTGCCTCAGCATCTGCACTGCCTCTCACCACCCATCCCAACAGCTGCTCATGAGAGCCTTCGGCATCCCTTCAGCCACTTGCTAGCTCTGTCCTCTGCCTCCAAGGGACATTTTGTTTCTATTTTCCCCCTGCCACAGAGTCACAGCCACTGGGGAGCTCCAAAACCAGAGCAGAGTTATTTCTACCCGCTCAGCGTTACCTCTGTTTGGGTACCACGGTTACATCCCATCAGCTACCGCCTTCTCAGTCCAAAAGCCAAGGCTGGTTTTTGACAGCCATCTTCTATTCTCCTTTCTCTGATTTGGAGCAAATTTGCCCGTTTGCCTTCCCTCACCACTGCCTCTTTTTTTTCATGCTGGAATCTATGTCCTCTAGATCTTTGCAGACAGATGCCAAGCCCATGCCTCTGTTCTGGTGCAAGGCCCTGGGTGACTTCTGGGCTTTGCCCTTCCTTCCACCCCATGTTGAGGATAGTGAAGGGTCCAGCCTCTAAAAACTTCGCAGGTGGCAGAACTATTCTATCCTGTCACCAGGGGATGGGTCAGCCCTGTTCTCAGGCTGTCCTGCCCTCACTGCTGCAGCAGCAAGGAACCACATGTACCCAGATATCACGGTAGCCTCTTCCACGGGAAAGATGTCAATTGTTAAAAGCAAAGACAGACAAGGAAAGGCTTAAAAAAACAAGGAAGAAGCCAGTTTTTTCTTCCCTTGATCCCCCACTCATATTAGCCTGCTGCTGACTGGATTTGCCCTTTGCTTGTGGTGATGCTTCGCCCCAGGATGATTTAAGTTATTAAATACCTCATCCAGGCAGCAGCAGAGCCTCCTGCACAGGCAATAGATGAGAGTTCACCTCCCATCTTGGGCAACGAGAAACTGAGGCAGGCACCACAAGGCCAGTGTTGGGTGCGTCCAGGACACAGGGCTGCAGACTTGTCCCTGAGCCTTTCTGATGGAGAGCCTGACAGTGCTGGGAGCAGCCTCCTTGCAGTGCTGGGTGCTCACAGTCCAGCTCACAGGAGCTGTATGGGGTTAATTGATCTGCTTCTGTGACGAAGCCCGTCTGCACCCTGGCCTTCCTCTAAATGCTGCCTGCCAAAACAAATCAGCCAGCTCCTCTCCGGGCCACCCAGCCGCCCCGGGCTCTCTGCACATCCATTCAGTTAGTTTTGCATCTGGCAGGCAGGGAAGGGGAGGGCAGCCCAGGCCCCTCTCTCCTGGCAGCTGCCAAGGGGCTGCCTGCTTGCCAGGCACCATTCCTGCTGGGCTGCTCTCCCCTGCAGCTATCAGAAATAATAACCTGGTCCCATTCCCATCATGGGCTGTGCTCCATGCCATCAGCCTCTCCAACAACAAGCTTCGTATCCCCCCAGCCTGACACTGTGGGAAGCCCCCTGCACTCTATACCACCTCCTCACCATTCCCATGATCCTGGCAGGTCTCCAGAGTATCTTTTGGGATTTATAGGGCTTGGAGTGGGGGAAGCTGGCCACGAGCTCTGTTGTTTTAATTACGGAGAGGGCAAGAAACAGGCAGGATTGCCCTGCACTTTGTAAGCTTCTTACCCCCTGCAACTTGCCAGCTGATGGTTGATCCTGGCTGGCTGCTTCTTACTGTTCCTGCCTGACCATCCAATGCTGCTGTGTCCTATCCTGGTGATCTCTAACAGCCAGGATCCCAAATAAGGGACCTAGTACCAGCGTGCCTGCAGGTGCAGCATGAGCCAAACCAGCCCTGTGTTGCCTGCCTGTCACCCTGCTGCCGCGGTACAGAGGAGCCTCTGAGGGTACTTGGAGCAAGTGAAAGTGCCTCTTCCCCACCTGAAGTAACATCCCAGGCTCCTCAGCTCTTCCCATCCCCATCCCCATTGTTTGCAGCCTCTCATGTGGGTGGCAAAGATGTGTTTCACATCAGGCACACCCCCAGACACTTTCCCCCGCCTGGTCAGCCCCTACCCCGAGCCTCACGCTCAGTACTCACTTTCAATGAATAGGCCAAGGCGATGAAGCCGAGGCAGCAGAAGTTGAGGTATACAAAGTTGAAGATGGACCAGAGATAGTAGTCGTTCACCTCGGTGGTGTCAGGGTAGATTTCGATGACAGTGGTGGGGTTGGTCATGGTCTTCTTCTCCACCGAGTGCTTGCACGGGACTGCTGGGCGCAGGCTGTCCCCTTTGCAGCTCTTGCTCTCCATGAGATAAACGGCAGAAGAAGGAGACAGGATGGGCGAAGCTTGCCGGAGAGCTGGGGGCTTGGCGATGCAGGCGAAGCAGCCCTGGGGGGGGCCCTGCGGGGGTCTCGGGGTCCAGGCCACCCCCTCAAAGGGGCATGGCGGGCCCAAGGGGGGGTCCTGTGTCCTCTCCGTGGTGGCTGCCGCGGCGTCACCGCGCTCTGCCCTGGCAAAGCGAAAAGCCCCCCCCGTGAAAAATGGGGGTGAGGGGATGGAAAGGCAGGGGTCAGGGGGAGAAGAGAAAGGGAGGGAAGGAGCAGAGAAAGGGAGACGCGGAGGGAAGGCAGGAGAGACAGAGAGGGACCGGGAGACCGAGGAGAGAGCAGGGAGAGGAGTGAGGGAGTGGGCAGAGGAGAGAGGGAGGAGAGTAGGGCAGGCAGGAGAGGGAGGAGAGAGCACCGCTACACCCGGGGACCACGACGCCGCCGCCTCGGCGCGGC
>VXBI01001522.1:583346-684050 GCA_013397375.1 Toxostoma redivivum
AGTAAGAGGAGGAGGGGAAGAGGGGAGGAAGACAGAGGATGGGGAAGGGGATATTAGAAGAAGTTCCCCTCCACCCTAGCTTTGCAAATAGGAGAGACTAGTCCACCTCTGGCTGCCCGTCCGTCCGTCCATCGCTCTCCTCCGAAGGCATCAGGAGGAGCGAGGGATACTCACAAGGAGGGATGCGGGGAGTCGCTGCATATCCGGCTCAGCACTGCCTCCGGCTCGGCTTCCTCGGCGCTGGAGTTGAAGGAGGAGGGGAGGGCGGGGAGGGGGGCACCCATGGACTAGGGATGGGCAGGGAGGGAGTTAGGGGATGGGAACGTCAACCTGCAGCCCCCTCTCTCCCCCCGAACATGCTTCACGCAGGAGAGCTCCTCCGTGTCTCAGCCCTTCTCCTCGTGTCCTCCCCACTGGGACGTCACCTCCTGCTTGGAGCATCCTGGTAGCGCCCCGCTGGAGAAGGGCATCTCCTGGGCCCCGGCCGAGCGGCTTCCCCGAGCATCAGAAGGGGATGCTCGGCCCTTTCTCCCCAGTGTCACCCACAGAGCCCTTGCTAGCTGGGACTCGCTGCAGCCTGGTTTGCGGGTTCACCGCTATGGACCTGCGTGAAAAACTAAAACAAGTGTGGCAGGAGTGCATGGGGACAGCCATTAACAAGGGATTAATTAACAAGGAATTAACAAGGGGAGGTGGTGGTGATGCAATGCTGTGGGGGAAAATGAGCTCTTGTCGTGAGGGGATGAATGGAAAGGGGATAAATCCTGTGTGTGAGGTAATAGATCCTGCTGGCATGGAGCAAATCCCAATGCAGGCAGGGGTGGGAGCACCCCGGCAGCAGGATGCACGGCATGTGGCTGCTTTAGGGGAGGGGACTGGGGGTGTCACGAAGGCTGCTCAAGCCCAGGAGGGCTTGGCTGTGCCCAGGCTTAGCACAGGATTGGGGATGTGCTTGCTGCCTCCCATCGCTGACACTCTGGAAGCTGCACGGAATCCCAGCTCTAGGGTGCTGCAGTAGCGTCCCCCCAGGGACATGATGATGGAGAGCAGCTGGTGCCGTGCAGGGACAGCTTGCAGGTCATTCAGGAGGATGCAGCCCTAGCACAGGGAGGGTGAGGACACAAGGACACGCTGTGTCACCCCACAGTGACACAGCCTGGCGCAGGTGGCCTTGTTGCAGTAGGCAGTTCAGCTGTGGCACTGGGGAAGAGTAGCAGAGAAAAATTCCCGGAGTACTGGAAACAGGGTGGGTAGAACAAAAGTTCGTGTGAGCAGAAACTGCAAGGGAAGGGAAATCCTCTGGAAAAGCCTTAAGCTTACCCACAAAGTGCTGAGCTAAGAAATAAGGATGGTAATTCACTCAGCTCTTCACAGGCAGGTTTGGCTCCACTGTAGGGGCACCCACCCTGTGTTCATCCCTGTGGGTTGGTGTGATGTGGGGGAACTTCTTGCACACCTACAGGTCTCTGAGCCTGGAGGAGGTCCAGTTTCCATGAGACCAGTTTAATCCTTCTGAAGGTGCCTGCATTGGTTAAAAAAGGACAAATAGCCCTCTGGTTCAGGATTTATTGCTGCTGGAGTGGCATTGGGTCCTGCCAAAGTAAAGGTTTTATTAGTGCTACAGCTGCCTGTGATGAGACCCAGGTCTCTCTCCAAGGAGCTGCTAAGAAACAGAGGCAGTGCTAGGGTGAGAGTGATGCTCCTGTGGGATTAAGAGGTTTGCAGGAGAGGCAGAGCCATGGCCAGCTGTCGTCAGCTTTTCTGGAGGGCTTGGACAAACTCAGCTGTGCAGAGTATCCTCCCTGCAGGCTCAGGAGAAACAGTGAAACCCCATGGATGCAGACTGGAGCTACGATGAGCCTGCTGTTCATTTGTCTGGGGAAAGTTGTGTGGGTAAGGCTGCTCCTCTTCTTAATATCAGGCAGGGATGGAGGGTGAGCAGAGAAAAAGGTCAGAGGGGGTTTGGAGCAGGCAAGAGGAGGCAGCAGAGTGATGTAGGGGAATGTGAGATCAACAGAGACAGTCCCATTCCCTGGTATGGATAGGACTGAAAGGTCAGGGAGGTTGAATAACTGCTTTTCCTCTTCTCCAGGTACCAGGTCATCCCTACATTTGGCAGAGCACTTTTTGGTCTTTGGGTTAGTGATTCATCATATTCCTCGATGTTAATGTGAGCAGTGAGTGGTTTATTACGTGGACCACAGTGGCATATATGCAGCATCACTGGTTCAAAAACCATTCATGTGACCCTTCCCCCAGGGAACTGACATAAAAATGGAAGGAATAAAACCCCTCAATATTCTGCATTATTTTAACTCTCGTCCACTTTTCTAGTGATCTTCAAAGGTCATGCATGCATGCCCTCAACCTAGGACTACTTTCTTTTCAAATAAAAGGTGGGGTGAGTATGAATAATTGCCTGCATTACTGTGGCGTCAAGGCTGGCTTCCCCTTGTGCTAAGCACGGGACAAACAGAACAGAAGGATGCTTCCTGCCCCAAAGCAATTCTCCGGTAATCACGTCAGACACATGTGGGCTGTAGCATAATCAAGCACTGTAAGACCTGTGAGAAAATCTTCCATCTCAAATCCTACTCAAGCTCTTCAGAAAATCATTACCAGAACCTGACCCTGCTTTTTTTTTTTCTTATTTTTAAAAAATTATTTCTGAAGGAAAAAGTCCACAGCCTCCTGAATGTTCCTTTCCTATTAACCCTATAAAATTCCTCAATGGATTGCTAATTTCCATAGGCAGTAAGGCAGCCTGAGACTTGGAGGGGTAAATCAAATCTTCCCACTCTCCCTTGATCTCTGTCTCCTGTACTCTGAGCTTTCATCCTGCACTCTGCTTCTCTTCTCTCCCAAAGAAACCTAAAAATAAATAAATCCAAGAAAGAGCGGAAAAAGGAAAAGCCATCAGCCCCCAAAATGGTGTGCTTAGTCACTCATGGTGAATAAAAATAGGTTCCCAAATGAACAAATTGCTGAGCCAACCAGATGAGCAAGTCATCTCCATAAACAAGGGGTCTCATCTTCCCTCTTCTTGGGCAGGTCCTTGTGTTAATGGGATTTTGGTAAAGCCCTAAACAGAATTACTTGGAGAAGGATCAGGCCCATGAAGACAGTGCTGGGGGTCAGTGCCCAGCATCCTACTGTTTAAGGGGACATGTAATGAACAATTTGATATTTTTTGCATCAATGGAGACATTTAATGAAGAGTGAAATACCATATTGTCATGTGCATGGAGTTCTGCAGAGATGGTGCAGTAAACAGGAGGGCTGAAGTAAACCTGAGGACTTTCTGGGCAAGATAGTGTGGGGCTGCATTCAGACTGCTCCTGAGGCAGGGTGTACTTTGCTCCCTGCTGGAAAACCATGGGTGGGCAATTCTGGCTCTTGGCTTCTCCTGCTCTTGGCCAGGATAAAGGCCATGATTGTTCCCACTGGGATGTAACGTTCAGCACACAAGGCATGATTGAAGACCTAGGCAGAATCCCCCCAGCAGAAACAGGGCCCTCATATTCCTGTCAATAAATATTTGACAGCAGATGACTTGTTCTCCCCTTGGGCTATTGAGGAACAGTGGGCTGCATGATTGGTTTTCAGGATCCAGCCAGCCCTTTTGGGTTAAATCCATCTCTTTAACACAGGAGAACAGCTGAATGGGGAATTTAGGCATCCTGGGGGAACAGGGGCTCAGGACATGCCAGTAGGGAAATCAGCTAAGCTGTGTGCTTAGATCTGCGCTCAGAAGATGGGATGGGACTTGGCTGCATCCATCTTGCTTATGTAGATGATGCTTTTTTTCAAAGTAGGGATTAGCTCTTATCTTCCACCTGGCACATGGGGCCTTCATTCCGCTTCAGTCTCTAGCTCCCATACAGCAGTGCTAGGACTAAAAATTACACAGCTAGGCAAGAGGGATGGATTTTTCCTACATGGTTGAAAAAACCCTACACTATGTTTATCACTGGGCTCCAGGACTTCCCCAGACTTCACACCTTAGTTGATTTTAGGCCAAACTAAGAAACTGAAGTTTCACTTTGGCTGCTACAGGACCACTCCAAATCCTAAGCAGGAACTTGCTCTAATTCTAAGCAGGAACTTATTCTAACTGGTCCAGAGACCAGGGGACAGCCTGAGTTCCCTGTTAATGGACTACCCTTGGCAACACTCAGCTGGGGAGGTATAGAAGGCTGTAGGCTAGCAGGGATGCTGGGAGTGCCCGCTGCCCCAATGGTGCTGGATCAGGCAGGTGGCACTGTCATGTCACCTTGCAGAGGCTGAATTATGTTCAATCCTTTGAAAAAGACAAACCCAACAGGGTCCTAGCACGTTTTCCTTATCAGAGGGAAAGAGAGGAGCCCTTCTGAAACACACATGAATCCACACAAGTGGGCAACCAGATGTCCAGGGACAATAGGTCAGGGAGACACAGTCTCTGCACACCCACAAAAAGTCTGGCATCTCAAACTGCAAAAGGAAAGACCACTCTCAGTTAAAGGGGAAAATACTGTATTTTCTTTTCAATTTTCTATGAAGACACAATTAATTCTGACAGCAAAATAATTTTTAAAAACCAGTCACATGATTAGAGATGGGTTTAAAAATGCAAATAAAAGAACAAGGGGAGGAGACCCATTCAGGGAAGACTGCAGTGAACTGATCCTCCAGCCTATCCTACAGTGTGTGTCACTCAGGGCATTGCTCTGGGCCATGGTTTCCCCAGGCAGCTGCCTCCTGCCTGCTGGCAGATATCAGCCCACCTGGAGTTTCTGTGCCGGGACCATGCAGGTGGCGGGAGGCAGCGCGCGCCCAGCACAGCCATGGCCCAAGGGCTCTGTCTGGGGCTGTGCTGCACATCCCACTTAAATCTGATGCCGAAGATGTTCAAAAGCCTCTGCCAGGTCCATGTCAAGCTTCCCCCTCACATCAGGTCTGTTCAGCAGGTACCCAAGAGGCCAAATCTGTCTCCTCATACTGAAGAAATCTTGCAGCTGGGAAACGATGTAGCAGAACTCGGAGGAGCCCTGGGCACTTAACTGGTATGAAACTGAAGATCTCTGGAGAGGTGCTGAATATTTGCTAATTTTGGAGCAGCTACTGAAGATTTTTTTTTTTTTGGTAACATGCTACTGTTCTCTGGCCAGTCTAAAAGAGTTGTCCTTTGGTGTCCAGATGTGGAGTTCCAAGTGAAGATTACGAGGAGGCAGAAGCAAGCTTTGGGGAGTAGCATTTGTCACATCTGGGGTCATAAGGGATAATATATGTGTCCCATGTGCGCCTACACCTGTCCCCACTGTCCATGCCAAGACCCCTCCAAGGTGAAACATGGTTATAATGCCAAACTTACTTCACTGGGCAAAACCGTCTATTCACTCACTGCCCAAAGACCTTCCTCAAAAAATTTCTTGGCCCCACTACTACTGCTGACAGGATTATCAGTGAATTTTGGGTAGCCAGGATCTTGCCATCTGCTTAGCCTGGTCTGGGGTCATGGCCGCCACTAATCTTATCCTTTTGCCACTCCCTTAACTTCAGGACCTGATCCAGCACACTGGGAAAATGAAGAGAGTCTTTTACTCCCAGCACAGGGGCTGGGATTCTTGGCAGGCTCTCTTCTGCTCTCCAGTACTGATTAAAAGTCATTTTATCATGCTCCCAGCTCCACCAGTGTTTGCCTACCAGTGCCAGCCCAGCAAGAGGCTCCACATGTGCAGATCCTGGCTCTCTGGGAGGATCTGTGTGCACAGCTAATCAGCTAAATCCGAAGCAGGATTGTGCCTCACTCTCCCTGCAACACAGCTGGACATGAACAGAGCTCACCGGTGTTAGTAAAGTGGAAAGCAGGTACAGAGGGTGTTAAAGGTGCTGGATTTTGGGAGAGGTCAGCAGGGAAAGTGAATGCAAGTCCAGCAACTGCCATGGTATCCTCATGCCCAGGAGGTTTGCTGGCTCTGCCAACTGTCTCTTGAGTTTTGGGCAGTTCAAAATGCTGTGAATCATGTTTCCAAAAGCTCTTATGAGTCTGACAAACATGGATTTTACCAGCATGATTTCAGCTTGTAGATCACTTAAGTTGCTTCAGGAAACATTATTCTCAACTCACTGGCTGTGGTTGAAGCTGGGAAGATTTGCTGTTTGGGGAACCTGGGAGGTCACTAAACTCGAGAGAGAACTTGTGCCACATGACTTTGCTCAGCAGAAGGCTGGACCCTCATAGCCCTGAATTCAAGTAACCTCTATTATAACCTATCTTGACCCTTAATATTCATACTGACTGAAAAGTCCCCCTGGACTGGCTAGAGCCCCCCCACAAACCCTTGTCCCATTACTTCAGGCATGTGGACATCATGCCTCCCAGTTCTCCCACTAGTGCCATCATTAAACAAAACACCACCACAGCCCTCAGGCTCTGAAACTCATCCCCTGGGGACACTACTGTGCTTCCCCAGCACATGCTCTCCTAGGACCAAGCCAGCTTAAACTCCTTGAGAAATTACCTACAGGTCACTGCCTCAACCTGCCAAGGAGGGATCATAATGACAGATTCTCCCAGGCCATCCACTCCCCCACTTCATGAGTGAAAAAGCAGTAAGAACTAATGTGCAAGACAGCCTTCCCTTGTCCTTCTCCCCCAGCACAGAAGACCAAACCCAACAGCAGTAGCACAGCCTCTCTGCATGAACAGATGTGCCAGGGGCTGGCTTCAGCCAGCTGCCTTCCCCCACCTGCAGGAAGGACACCAGCACTGGGAGATGTGAGAGGGCCTTGTTCAGCTCTGAGAATCATTCTCAAAAAGAACTACTGGAAGACCTAGCAGTAAAGCAAGAGACTACTCCAGCTGGAGTTATCAGCTAGAGACCTCCCAGCACCACTTACTCAACAGAGTGGAAAAAGTAGCTAGCAGGGCACTAATGACTATTTTCCATGTAATTTTAAATCTAGTTCCACTTATTTTTCTTTTTTTTTTTTTTCTCCTTTCCACTCACTGGGTTTCTAATACTGGTAACCTTTCTCTACAGCTCCCATGTGTGTGTGTGTTTAAGTGTGTGTGTGGCAGAGGCAGTGGGGGTCAGGTGTTTAGGCACTTGTGGCAAAGCCAACACGGTTGTTATCACGGTCAAAGGCGGAGTAGTAGGGTCCAATAAAGACATCTCCCAGGATCCAGAGTGGGCCCCCAGGGGGTGGGATGTCCAGGCCTGAAAAGCCACTCATGCATACAGTCCCTCCTCCTGTAACAACCTAGAAAGGAGAGTGAGAGTTTCAAATTAAGCAGGTCATTCCCTTCCCTCAACCTTGCATGCTTGGCAAGAACACCTGCAAGGCTGCCTTTGTTTCAGCCTCTCCCAGACTGAGATCCACAGATTGCAAAAGTGAGTCCCAACCCACCGCTTCTACGACTCCAAACCCAGCTCCCCCTCCCTTAAGCACTAAAGCATCAAGCAAAGTTGCACATGACCATAAACCTCCCAGACCACGCAGCTCTGAATTAGAGCCATTGGTGAATGTCTGCACAAGATGGTCCTTGCAAGTTGATTCTGATGGCTTAAATGACAGTCTGGTGGCCTCTGCTATAATAAGGCTGGCCTCATTGCACCAGAATGCAGCAGAAAAGAACTGAATGTAGAAGGCAATGCTACAGCTTGCCTCCCCTTCCTTAACCATCCTGCTACCCTTCATGAGCATTATGCAGGGGGTCTTATTCCTGTGAGACTTTGATGAGGTTACCTGGATCCATCTGCAGTGCCACCACCCTGACAGCCCAACCTTTCAGACTTCCTCCTCAGCACCAGCTCCAGCACTGCTTTGGCTGCTCTTGTGTTTTGGTGCAATGGAAGCAAAAGCCAGGCCTTGGGAAACAAGCATAAGGCTGGAAAAATCTCCCTGGACATACCTTGAGGACATACTGTTCTCCTGTGAGGGTGAAGCCCTTCTCTCCTATTGTCATTGTGATGTTAGGCAGCGTCGGCACTTTTTCACAGGGGATAATGTACTGGAATTGCAACAATAAAGGCTTTAGATTGGACCTCCCACACACTCAGTCTTCCTTGAGCACAGTCACATCTTTGTTGCGGTTTTCCCTAAAACCACCTCATCTCAAGGTGCAGAAGCTCTAGCTGGGGTAAGGAGACTGCTCCCTGCCTAGGGCTCCAAGCTGAGGGGCAAGAGGGCTTTATGGATAGGCATGAAGCCAAAGGATGTTGGATTCAGCTTTTGGCTCTGTTGAGTCCCAACGCAGCACAGCTGATGTGGCACAGTTGGGGGTTTTTACCAGAGGAGAGGCAGCTGTGGCTCAGTACACAGACAAAGCCACCAGCTTCATTAACAAGTCTTGGGGATGATGGCAAGTCTAAGCCAACTGCGGCTGCAGCCTGGGGTCTCTGACATTGCAGAAATGCCTGACAAATACTCGTGGCTCTGATTTGGGAAGGCTTTTAGACCAGGCAATTTTTTTTTCCAGGGTCTTTATAATCCATATTCTCCCACAATTTTAGGGAGGAAAGAAAGTCTTGTGAGATTAGCTTTGATGGTCGAAAACTTTCATGCAAAATGTTGCCATTTGCATGAAATATACTTTTACTAAAGTGTCTCTGGACTCACATTAATGTGAATCCTTCGTCTCAGCTGCAACTCAGATCCCTTCTCTTCCACCTCCCAGAGATGAGTGGCAGAGATGACTCAAAGCTTCCCAAAGTTCATGGGACCAGGGCTTTCTACCATGATCACGAGTAGGGTAGTAAATACTACCAGTCAAAAGACGAAGGGGTCCCTGCTGTGCCAGTGGATTTTCCAGGAGCACAGGCTGGGAACAAAGATCAAAGGGAGCAGAAGACTAGGGTCTCAACAAGCATCTGGGTACAAAGTACGATGTAAGCACAGGTGCTGTGCTGGCTATAGACCCCCACATTTCCAGCCCAGCCTCACCTCGCCTTTTATGAGTGGTTTTGCACCAATGGCCTCCTGTATCTTCTTCACTTCTTTGGTGGGGCCAGTGATGAGTGAGGTTCCTGTGTCTACAATGGCCTCACAGCCCCCCTCACACATGGTCAGCCCGTTGGCAACATCCACCCTGGGGAGAGATACCTAGACATTAGACAACCCTTAAAGGGCTCCCAGTGAAGGCTGCAGGAAGCAGTACACAGGCAGGCAAAGGAAGGCTGAGACAGACACTCAGGAAGAACAGATGCTCAGAAACACTGATGCAGCACCAATTCAATGCACAGACCCCCTGGCTCCCTGTTGTCTGCTCGTGACTGAGCAGGTGCCTTGAAGTGTAACTGCATTTCAGCAGAGAGCCTGGATGCTGCCTGCCTACCCTGCCTGCTACCTGCACTCCAGAGCTAGCCCCACAGCTAATGGACATGGGAGAGAGCTAAGGACACGAATTATGGGCTTCTATGGCCTGTGCTACTGCAGAAAAACAAAGGGTTAAAGGGTGTGGTGTGACAGCCATGGGCAAGGGAAGGTTCCTGTACAGAAAAAAGGCAAGCCAGGAGCAGCCTGGCTTCCTCACTCGCATCGCGTTTCACAGCAGTGCAGAAAGACAAAGCCTTCCAGCCACGGGTCTGCCATACTTTGCCAATGCTGCAGCTCTGGGGAAAAATGAGAACTAAAACACTGCGCTGGGGAGGGATGCAATTCCCAGGAAAAGGACACACTCTGATCACAGGCCACTTTTAAGTTCCCATCACGTGGGAGAGCTCAGAATAGACTGTGGGGCTGGCGGCTGTCAGCTCAGCCTGCTCTCCTCCCCTCTGCCTCCAACAATGCGCGCTGATTGCTGCGCCGTGCCCTTCAGTCAAGGGCTGGCTTCCTGAGGCCTCATCCTGCTCCTCTGGAGCTGTGTGCAGGACAGTCATGCAGCTCAGGCCTTGCTGAGAGCTGAGCAAAACTGGGGTTCAATCTGTGGGGCTCGCCCTGTCTGCAAGGAGGACACATTGGCATTTTTCTCCGCTTCGCAAGGATGCAGCAGGCATTCTTTCAAGGGTCAAGGGTCTAGTCATAAACAAGAGGAAATGATTTTGTAGAACATCTCCCCATGGCTTCTGCCTCTCATCTCCTTCCAGCAACAAACAACCCAGCCCTAGGGTGGGATTTAATCTGCTTTTTTGGTGTGGATGTGTTGCAGAGGTGATTCCATTTAGAGGAGGGTCTCAGGCATGTGTAGTGTGCACATGTGACCCCACACATGCAGTCAGGTGGATGGGGAACTTACGAATCCATGTGGATCTGCCAGTAGGCCTTGCGTGTGACATTGAACCAGCTGAACTCGCCCTTGTAATACTTAGGGTCAGTCCCTCCCAGGACCATCTCACCGCCAGGGACACCAGAGGGATCTCTGAAAAACAATACACAAGCTGTGAACATCAAGGACAGGGCAAGAACAACCTGCTTCAAGTGCCCCCAAAATACCTGCTGGGGTGCTTGGAGATGAAGCATAGCATTAACAGTACTGAAGACAGATAACTTATGTTGTGCTATGTTATGTCAATATAAGGACAGATACTGTGATATAGGCTGGAATGGGGAAATAGGAATATTTGGGCTCAGCCAAAGCATCCTGCAGCATTCCACCTGGTACTTTCTCACAGAAACCTGAAGAAACTCGTGGCAGGGAAGGGGGATGCCAAAGGGAAACTGAGCACTGACACAGGGACTTCCTAAATCAGCTTGTAAAAAGTGCCTGTGCAGGGCAGGACACAGCTGATGCAGGGTTAGGTTATCTGCACTCAACTCTGCCAACCAGCAGCCTTGGAGTGAATCCTCAAGGTTACCATCAGATAAGAGCTCACTGCTGAGCAGATGGGAAGAAATATGGTGATGGGGGAGGGCTGGTGCTTGAATGGCCAGCAGCTGCCCTCTCTGCTCTTGGTGTGCTACTTTTTGGGCTGAAGTAGTTTAGAGTTGCTGCTGCGGTGCCAGAAAAGTGATGGGGTATCCTGCGGGGAGCAGCAGTGGGTGGGAAGGTGCTGGCAGCTGCAGAGGAGGATTTCCCAGGGTGGAGAGAGAGCACTAGCCCTCTCATTAGTGATGACTGATGGGTGGCACCCTTGCCTGAGAGGCAACATGGTGGTGGCCACATGGCTTATGGATTTTGGCAGCAGACTGGGGCTGTTTACCTCTCTAAAGGGGACTTCACTAGCAGCAAGCTCATGATCACAGCCCTGTTTATTTTTATTTCTCTTTCCTCTCAAACACCCTCTGTCTACTCATCAGTTAAGAAATCTGGTCACAGATCCACCCATTTTTTTATCAGTAAAAGAACTGCATTCTACTTCCTTTCTCCTTACTTCAGAGCAGCAAACATAAGAGATTTTGGCCTGACTGCTCCTGCAAGAAGAACTTGCTGTGACTTCTCCAACTGGAAAGTGCTGTCCAGAGAGTAAAACAATGGATGACAAGAGGTGCTACTGGGAAAAAAAAAGCCCTCTGTGCTTGCCCTCACAACCAGAGGTGTGCCACCAAACCCAACACTACCTGTTTAGGTAGAAAGAGAACATATTTTTGTCAACCAGCTTCTGTTTCATGACGTTATCGAAGAAAGGCTCAGCGCCCTCCACGGAGATCTTTGGGAATGCCAGGCCCAGGATGCCATCAAACTTAGCAGCGATGAATGTCATGCCTGGCTGCTTCGTGGCCTCCCCAAAGGTCTGATCCTGGATTTTCAAGCCACCAAGCTGTGGGGAGATGAGGACAGAAGGGAAAAGCAGATTGTAAAAAAAATTTACTCAGGGGATCTGGGTGGTAATGGAACCTCACTGAATACAGGCTGTAGCATGTCCCCCACTGTGCTGCCACACACAGCTTTCACCAATGCTTGCTTTCACCGTTGCATTTGCAGGCAGCTGCAGAAAACAGATACCCTGTCAGAGGAAGAGACTGGCAACTCCGGCTCAGTGGAACCTCCTGAGTCCCTGCAAAGCCCAGCATACTTCTAAGGGGAGGAGAATCCCTTTAGCCTTTTGCAGTATTCCCAGCACTAGCCTTGCTGTTCTGAAGTTCCTCCTCTCTGCACAGAGGACCCATATCCATTTGTCCCTTCTACATCTCCTCTTGTAACACTTACTGCATCATCTCCTCCCAGTCTGAAAAGCTCTTGTGCTATGCCTTTAATCCTCTTCCCCACTCTGGACATCTAAGTCATCTGTGTATCCTACCTCCTTGTATGCTGCACCCGTCCTTGGTTGGGAGCACAGATCCCTCTCACCTCTGCCCACAACCCCTGTGATCCTCTCTATGTAAGAAACATCCCTGGGATATTGCTGAATCTCTTGGAAGAGCCACCAGCCTGCAGAGACCTTCTGTTAAAGGGGAGAAGACCCAGCCAAGAAAGTGAGGTTGAGCCTGAAGCACAAAAATAGCAAGCAGAGTACTGAGAATTCAAAGGTCACCTCCCTTGACAGCCATGAGAAGGACTGGCATTCCCCAATGGAAAGCTGAAACGCCTTCCAAGGGCAGATCCCCAGAAAGAAGATGATCAGAGAAAGGAGGATAGCTCTGCTGATGGGGAGCAGGATGCATCTGCTGGCTTCTGGCTTTAGCAGTTCAGGAGGCTTGTGAGCTTCTGGCTGACCACAGGCAATTTTAGCATCCACGCTAGGACAATTTCAGCCTCTCAGCCTGCAGCTAGCAGCCCTGTAGTGAGCCAGGCTGGACTGACAAGCTGGCCTCTCCTACCTGATGGCAGATAACGATCCCTGTAAATTACTAATATCCCCCCAGGGTTAGACAGTGCAAGGCTGGGACAGCAGTGCTGCCTTTAATGGTATTGGAGGATTGCACTAGGAGAGGGCGATTGAGCCTTGCGAAAAGCTAAAAGCCACAGGGCAGGATGTGGGGGGAAAGAGCGCACGGCAATGCATCCGCTCGCCAGCGCCTGCCCAGTTGTACACTCCAGGTTTACAAAAGCCACCCCTCGGCACTGCTGGTCCTCAGCAGCTCACAAAGTTCAATGAAGCTTCTACTAAAAAAAAAAGCAAAATGCAATGCACTGATAACACTGAGTGTCAGGTTTGTTTGAATATTGCTCTGCCTGCACATCCCAAAGGGGAGGCAGATTTCTGCCCAGTCATGGATTCTCAGCAGACCCTGCCTGCACTTGGTCCTCAGCAGGGCTGAAACCCAAGACCGTCTATAGCAGAGTGCTCCTGCCAGGTGACAGATCCTTTGTCTCTTGGCTGGCTCTCACCCTGACACTGAGCAACCAAAAATCATGACCAATAAATGGCTGTGTGGTGGCCACTCTCCAGCACTTTGCAGATGGGCTTCGGCACTTCACAGCTCGCCTGGACTCCTTGTTAGTGGCCTCAGCCAGCAGTTAAGCACTGGATAGCAAAGGTAGACCAAGAGGTGAGGGCCTCTGTGGCACAGCTTAGCACCAGGTCTTGGGGTGCAGAGGCACAAGGGAGAGGCAAGGAAAGTAATCTCCTGTGCAGTGTATCTGCACTGCAGTCATGGGAGAGACTTTGTGCCCCGTGGCCAGCTAGGTTTCCTCTGCTGTCCTTGAAGGATTTCCCAAGGTTGGGCTGTGATAAAGAGATGAGATGCCTGAGCAGCAGAGGGCTGGCTGAACCTGCTGCTCTTTGGAGAGCAAGCAGCACTGTGGAGTATGGTGCTACAGGGCATCACTCCCCCACAGAACAAGAGAGGATGTTTGACATGAGCTCATCACCCTTTAAAAAAATAATTTGGGCTGAGGGACTCCAGACTACCTGCCAATAAGCATCTTTTCGTCAGATGTCACTGCTACAAGAGGTTGCTGTAGCTGCTTCCACCCACAACATTGGCTGGAGCCAAGAGGGTCACCCTGAAGGTTATTTCAATGTCTTTCTTTCAAGACTACCTGACTGGGAGCTTGCCTACAACATGTTGTACATCAGAGGATGCATACTGGTGTTCAAGCTGAAAGTCCCTGACCCTCATAGTCACCCCTGCTCCTGCCTACTACAAGTGGGACACTGCTCAGCTCCATGCAAGAGGTTTCTCTCGCTTCTGTGCAGACAGAAACCAAATGTTACAAGCTGTGCTGTCTGACAAGAGCCATCTCCACTTCCCGAACAAACTGAGGCACAAAAGCCTTCCTCTGAGCTGCCAGGAAGTGGAGGGCTAATTAGCAAACAGGCACTAGGGTGACAATTACACACCAAAAAAAAGGAGAAAAAATGGCAATTTTCTTACTGACTCATTTCAGCCCTTGCATTAAGCCCACATTTTCTCAGGACAATGAAGTTTGCTGTTTGCCTTGCTACATCTTTGGATTCAGCCTAAAGGCAATAGCTGATGCTTCCAGGCTAGCCTAAAATCTTCATGCTGTAAGGATGGGCTAAAGAGTGCGTATCTTGGAAAAGTAACACACTTTTAGCTTCTCCTGAATACTTTTTGATTCTGATCAAATTGGAAAGCCAATACTTTTCAGCTGAACCTAAACAGAAACCTCCAAATCCTCAGATTTATGTGCTTATTCAAAACTTTTGCTTTGTTTCTCCCCCCCCAGCAAAGCAAACATATGCTCTTATCCCTGCCAGGAGAGCGAGTAATCTGAGAGCACATGCAACCCTGACGTGTGGCAGCTGGCAAACTCTCCTGAGCATCTGTACCTGGGAGGAAGTCATGAAAGGCACTTGTCCTTCACAGGACAGAAAGCTCAGCCTTTACTTGGTGAAAAGCAAACTGTGAAGCAACTACCAGCCAGTTAACTCAAGCTGCACCCTGAACACTGCTGGGGAACCTCCCCCCAGTGTGTCACCCAGCCTTTACAAGCATAAGTACCAGTTCTTGACATGAGACCAGGATAGGGTAATAAAGAGACCTTTTCTGATTTGTGTTTGGGCAGCTGCCCATGTGGGTATCCACTAATGTGTGGATATTGGCCAAGAACAAGCTGGGCACCATCAGCAGTCTGTGCAGTGGTGTTGGCATGTGCTTGGGCTGCTAAGTTTTTGGGGTCACCAGGAAATGTGTAGGAGGGACGGCCAGAGACCATGTTTGCAGAGACCCCATGTAAGCAGCCCCCCCTCCCAGTCTGCTGACCTGCAGATGAATACCTTCTCCCTTCACAGCCTGTCATGGTTATTGTTACCTTAACAGTCATCATTACCATGTCATTTGAAAGGACTTGGAAACACAGCACTGAAGGATGTTCTATACCAGTAGGACACTCAAGAAAGGAGACCCATTGAAATCTAACAGATCTGAGGACTCTACTGACAGCAGTCGGGGACAGCATGGGGCAGGGGCAGCTGTAACTCACCGTGACTATGTCTTGGCTGAGGAATCCAGAAAGGCTCCCTGTCCCATAGCGGATGGCAAACTTGGTGCCATTCTTCACATAGGTGCTGGATTTAGAGGAATCGTACTTGTGATGCACCACTGCAGTTGGGAGGGAGACACAAGGGGACACACAGCATTAGTGCTCCTTTATACCTACGGTTCCCCAATACCTAACCCCACACCATCCAGCTTATCTGGACAAATGGACACTCACTCAATGATGTGAAGGTGGGCTTGAACCTAGGGTTTGCCAAGCCCACACTACTTAACAAAGCATTTCCAGTGTCTGGGGAATTAGGCGGGCAGATCCAATTCAGGCTGTTAAATCCGATTTGGCCACTGGGTATTAAAAGCCTAGAGGTTATGTGGCTGGTGTGGTGTGTTAGTCAGCAGAGCAAAATGTATCCCTCCACACGCTGTGGAGAACCAGGGTGGCTTTAAATACAGTCTGCTCTGGGCATGAATGTTTCCATCTCATGGACTTATTATCTGTTTCTTTAAATAGGAGTAGCTGGAAATTTTTCATACATTGTTTTTAGTACAGAAAAAATTCAAAATATTCCTTTATTTGCAGAGAAAAAAGGTTTTCCCCTAGTCTAATCTGCTTTTCCCCTTGGCTGGGTTGGGAGCTGTAAGATATCTCTGGTTTTATGGGCAGGCAGATTCCTCCTCCCCAGACTCCTCCCGAGTCACGAGCTGGCCAGCGCAGTCCCATGGCTGGTTGCTGAATGGTGCACACAGCAGCTGAGGACGAACCAGCTGAGCCCTACATGAAGTGACAGCGCTACACAAGGAGTTTCCCAGCTAGGCTGCCTGGGTCCCAGTTTGGATTCCAGTCTGTCAGGAGCTTAAGCTCCTTGTATATTCATAAAACAAACCCTTTGGTCCCAGCACCTCCTAAGGCACTGCCATGGGAAACCATCTCCCTACTTCAAATCAGGAACCCCCTAGGCATAACAGGTCTGGTCCTCACCACCCTGTCAGTGTCCTAAATCTTGTTTCACATATGCAAAAAGAATGTCTGTCTACAAGACGTACAAATTTCCACCCAACTCCCAATGAGCACTGTGAAATGCCTTTCATGGTTGCATTTGTTGACTCCACAGGTTTCTCAACTTTGCTTAAGTAGCACAACCAGTGGCTTTTAAATGGCATTTTGCCATAGCCAGGTTTGACATCTTCAGCTGTGGAAGTTTATTGCATAGGAACGCCACAGAATTAAAAAAAAACACTTGTAGTCCCTAAGACATTCCCATTTCATTGTGCCTACCTGGCTCTGGTTAATTATAACTCCATAAACATGCACACACATGCTCCGTGCAGCAATAAACCAGAAACTAGGACAGTTTGTATCAGATCTGGCAAGAGGTTGACTTAAAAAAAGTCAGCCTTGCGCAATGGGATAACAGCAGCATTGGTCTATAATTTAGGGAGAAATATCACAACCGATGATGCTGCTCCCCTGCTATATGGCTGGAGCTGTTGAAGCAGATTTGGCCCTGTACGGGGGTTACTTGGAAAAGAAAAAAACCCAGTAAAGGACTAATGAAGGATGGATGCAGGAAGCTGGGACTGTATTTCCAGCTCTGACCCTAAAAAGCTCAACAGCCCCTTTCACACTGCTGCGTCAATTTCTCCTTCTGCAACACAAGACTCTGCATTTTGCAGGGAAGGGGAAACTTTAGCAGTTTCTGGCATCCGTGATACTTACTGCAGGCAATGTCCAACAGGGAACAGTGCACGGATGGCACCCAGAGGTTGGAGGAGCCAGTGTCAAAGATCACGGTGAAATTCTGGGGAGGTGTTCCAATACCAATCACACCGTAATACTGAGCCTGCAAAGCAAAAGAAGGGAGCCATGAGCAGAGGCAGCTAGCTAAAAGCAGGGATTGAAGATCAAAAAATCTCTTAGGGTTGAATAGAGGATCTTATCCAGACATTGACCTCCTCGTTTTTGGCACTGATGGATTCCCAGCCTTTGTCCTCTGGAAGGGAGGTTCCCCTTCAGTGTTCACAACTCATTATAGTGGGTGTGAAAAGGATAAATCAAGGACAAGTGGGATGGATGTGTGCGGAGGAGGACATTTGGGGCAGGGAGACAGGGAAAAAGAGAAGGGGTAAGGTCTGCATGCCAGCATGCAGTTCACTACAAGGAGGAGAAAAAACGATGGAAAGAAGCCAAGCAAAACACCTGCGTTACTGAAAAGCTGAAACTGGCTGAGAAGCTGCTTTGCTCAGAGGCTCACAGAGAAACTGTGGGCTGCAGTGAGCAGCAGCACTGCCCACTGCAGGTGGAGGTACAGCTGCTGGGGATTTTGGTGCTTGCTGGTAAGCTTCATGAATAGGGAGGAATAAACAAATGCTCAGTCTACAGAGCTGGAAGACTGAAGAAGTGGTGGGAGCAAAGAGCAGCACTACCAGAGATGGATTCAGGCCTCCAGGGTGAAAGACTGAGAGAAGTCCCTATAGCACAGCTTTCTGATGGATACCACTTTGCTCTGAGACTACATTTCTGCTGGGACTGGAAGAAACCTGAACGACTAAGTTGTTGGCAATGTATCCCCCTCTCTACAGAGGAGAAGATGAATGGAGAATGCTAGGCAGGTACTACATGGACTCATTTTTCCCCAGTCCTCCCAAACAGGCAGGGAGCTGCGTCCTGCCTGGTGAGCAGCTGGTTCAGGGTTCTGGAGAGAAGGCTGCTAGCAAGGGAAGTCAGCCAGTAGTCTTTCCAAACCCCCCATAAACTTAACTGCGGGGGGAGGGGGGAAGAAGGAAGAAAACAGGATTATCAAAGCTGTTCACCTCCTGTGGGTTCAGTTTGCAAGGCTTGCTCACTAAGTAATTAACAATCCATTGCAACATTGCAATTAGCCATAATGGGGAGGCAGCACTTGCTTCCAGTGATTCTGTAATTATTGCTGGGGCTTGAGAATTAACCCCCGGTACAGGGGCTCCGCTTGTCACATACACAGACCCATGAAGGGTTCCTGGGGCTGGCAGGTAGCATACAAGGCCGGCTAGTGGGGGTTGTCTCAAGAATTCCTTCGGGAGCAAAAGTATTTTCAGCCAGGCTGGGAGGGACCCAGTGGTCCCTTATCTGCCACCACAGGTTGGGTTGGTGTCCCTGAGACAAGGGAAAACTGAAAGGCAGTCTGAGCTGTGGCTGCAGGAGAGAACACTGTGACACAATTGCTTGCCCTGGCTTTCAACACTGCCAACTGAAACAGCGGTGGCCCTTCCCAGGACAGGAAAGCACTGGTTGGGTGATAAGAGCCCCTGGGGAAGGGCAGCAGGGGGAATATATCCTGAATTAAAGCCTAAGTATCTGGGCCCGGCTTTATTCTGCCAGTTAATGCTCATATCCTACACTGCCTGGTAAGGAACTCTGAAATAGTAAACCCCACACGTGTCTGGCAGCAGGGCAAGGGCAAACTTCATGTCCTTTATCTGGCTTCTCTTTTCGCAATCACACAGGTCCATTTGCTCCCCAAGTTGCTGAGAAGAAAGTGGAGGTATAGGGTGGCTTTTCCCAAGGTAGTGCAGAAGATGAAGGATAGTGAGAGGAAGGGTTCTGCATCCCCAGTCCCATGGTAGTACTCAATCTGAGTCTTCTTCCAATATCCTGTGCTCATTCATTTATGCCCAAACACCTTAAGGAGTGGAGCATGATTTTTATGTCCCTGTCTCGCCAGAACTAGAGTCCAAAGGGCCAGAAGATGCTAGGAAGGATTGTAAATGAGCAGGCCCCATTTATGATTGTTAATTAGCGACAAAGGGGAAAGGAAATAGGTCACAAACTGAAAAGTTCCTGCTTGGGTGGCAGTGAGTTGTTTGTTGTTGTTATAATTACTATTATTAGTATTTTTAGTTTAGCAATGATGGGAAGCACTTTGTGGCACCCCCTCACTAAGCCATGGGGGAGCATGAGTCTGCCCTACAGGATCAACATCTCTCTCTTTTGCCTTCCTGGCTGGTGGGAGGCTGGCATGTCTCACCACTGCCTGGGATGGGTACCCCTACAAGTGACATCCACTTGCTCAATATTGTGCTGGGTGCATCTGCTGCAGTGCAGGGGATGGTTCGCAGGGGGGTTGTTACTCACATCCATGTAGTTCTTCAGAATCTCTGGAGTGGGCTTGCCCTCCTCTGCAAAGCCCAGCTTGTACTTGATGGCCTCGGTGATGGAATTCATATCTGGGATCTCACTGCCTGCCTCACTCAGGATCCGCCGCATGGAAGGGAACTTGGTCAGGGGGATCCTGTGTGGGGACGGCAAACACACACCTGTTAAAGGGGGTGTGTAGGGGAGGGATACCTAGGGAATGGGGGCAGCAGGGCTCCAGTCTGAACAGGGGATGTGCCAGCACGAGCCGGGTGAGGTTTGGGCTCCTGCCAGCACCCTAGACTCCCCTCGCCGTGCTGTGTACAGTGTTTTTTCCAAAGCAAGAGGATAGAGGGAAAGGCCGGGGGGCTGTCAGAGGTCACCAGGTAGGGGAAGCTGAGGCGAGGCCCCTCCATGCGCATGATGGGGGGAGTGTATCGAACCCTCCCCTCCTTGCTTTGATGGAGAGGGAGCCACCCCCTATGGAGGGCTATGACAGAAGCTCGGAGGCCACCGCTGCAGCAGCACCGGGGATGCTTCTCCCATGTCCCCCCTACCCGGGCGGCTCAGCAGCCCCTGAGGAACCCCCTCCTCTCACCTGATGAGGGAGGCGCAGGACCCGACCAGGGCGAGCAGCAGGAGGAGGCCGCGGGGCCCCATGGCGGCGATGGCGCTGCTGGCGGCGGTGGCGAGGGGTCAGAGGCTGCAGGTCCCGACGCTGAAGAGGCCGCGACGCCGCTCCCGCTTCCCGTCGCTGTTTTTGTAGGCAGAGCGGCCCCTCTCCACGGATTTCTGGAGTCAGCTGACGGTCTAAAATTGCAACCAGCGGCGTCACGTGAGGGCGGGCCGGGGCGGGGAGCGGGCGCGGGGCCGGGGGCGCCGCCTCACGGCTTCCCCCCCCTCCGAGGGTGACCCCCGGCGCCCCGGGCCGTGACTCAGCCCCCGGGAAAGGGGAATAAACACCGGGAAATCAGTCACGAGATGACTGCCCGGCCGCGCGTGCTCCTTCTCGACTGCCTTTAACTTCCTTCTGCTGGGCTGGTGTTATTTTTTTTTTTTTTTTGTTTTTTCCAGGTTATCTGGTGTTTTTTCTCCCAGGGGAGCGGAGCTGGGGGGGACACAGGACACACGCACAGCCCCAGGCAGCAGAGCCCGAGCTCCTGGCAGGGCTCGGCTGCTCACGGAGCTCGGCCACCCACCCGCTGTCACCACGGGGTGACATCTGCACCCCTGCCCAGGAGGTCCGTGGCACCCCCAGCCCCGTGTTTCTCCCAGGACACCTCCAGTTTGGGGGACTCGTCCCTCCAATCCCTCCGATCCCTCCGAGCTGGGTGTTTCTGGGGAAGATGGGCATATCCTAGGCCACAGATTTTTAGGAGGCGCAGTGTGGGCTGAGGGGATGCCAAGCCGTATCTGCCACCCCTCAAAATGCACTGTGGTGGTACTGGTCACCTGCAGGTGTCAAGAATGATGCTGGTGCAGGGCAGAGCCCGGGGGCCATCAGCCACCAGCAGTCCCTGAGGTCTGCCCCTTCCTCAAAATGCAGACTGAGCATCGGGGAGTACCGGGATGGGCTCTTCACCACCACCAGAGGAGTGTCATAACAGGGTTCAGAGGTGTCACCCCACCAGCTCAGGAGGTCACAGCTAATCTCTGCCCAGTTTGCCCCGACAGAGCTCCTACAGAGCCACGAGACCTGCTGGAAAACCAGTAAAAATTAAATCGGATTTGCAGACATTTTCCCTTCCAAGTCCTGAGGGCTAGGGGGAATTATTTTCTGTTCCTGCTTGTGCCTAGTTGTGGGGATGGGAAAGCAGCAGCCTGTGGGATGAGCTGGGCACTGCTGGAGTGTGGGACCCCTTGCTTTGCAATGGTGTTCCTGTCCCTCTCTTGTCACATTCATGTTCATGCAACTTCTGTAAAATTGCTGGGTCATGTTACTGGCACCTCACTTGCACCATCTCCTTCCCACAATCTGTCCCTAAGCCTCTTCCATCCTCCCATGGCCTCACACAGGATCCTGCTGCCCTGGGATCATGCATGCTATCCCCCAACTGTGATCTATCCTGAGTATTTTCAGAGGGCATTTCTGCCCTGGGCTGTATCTTGTCCCACAGACTCTCCAAATCGCCATATGTTGGTCAAGCTGATGGGCTTCAGGAAACCTGCTGCCTTCCTGTGGGACGCAGCTGCCATTGGGATGAGGTTTTCTGGAGCGATCGCTGGAGGCATTGGTTGAACGTGGTGGGTCCCGTTATTTCGGCCAGCACCTGCTTCCCTCCTGCCCCTGCGGGTGTGTGGTCAAGCTGAGTGCCACTGACCATGAGTCAGCAAACCCATTGCCTTCTCGGCCCCGAGGCACTGCGTGACTCAGCAAAATCCTGTGTGGCTCATTTGGGCAAGGGGCCAAGGCATAGCGGGTCCACAGCACCGGTAGCCTGACCCCAGAGCCATCACTGCTGCTGCTGCTGCTGCTGCTGCTGCTGCTGCTGCTGTGGGCTCCAGCTCACGGGTCTCCTCCTCTTGTTCCCTTGGATTCTCACAGGCAGGAGTGGGTCAGACATAAACCCGCCTGACTGTGGTCCCATCCAAGCAAACTCACCCTCCTCAAGCGCTCTAAACCCCTTTACAAATGTGCTTTGCAGACAAAAAGGGCAGTACTGACGCCAGGCCCAGGTGTCCCTTACATCCCTACAGGCTTTCCTGGAGCCTATGGCAGAGCCCCAGCCCTCCTCCCTTCTCTTTGAAGTGGCTGGGAAACTCTAGCTGGTAGTTCTTCCTTGAGCGTTTCCAGTCTGGCCAGTCTGTACTAGAATCCCGTGGCTATGGAGTGGGCTCCAGTGTGCAGGGATGGGCTGCTGAGTACAGCATGCCATACTAGTCACGTACCATCACATAGTGCCCAGCAAAATGCTTCAGCAGAGTAAAGAACTCGATCCAGGCTGTGTCTGGCTTTTTTTTATTCCAAGCGATTAAAGGCAAGCTTTGCTCCTATGAATGAGCCTTTGCTTGAGCTTCATGGTAGCAAGGCTTGAGTCCTCATCTGGGACTACTCTCATACCACTGCAAGAGAGTCACTGCTTTTAGAGCTGTTCTAAGTGACTTACATGTCCCAAGTTTCCAATGGTTTATTGGGAAAAAGGGAGAATGGGACTGTGTCAGAGAATGTTACAATGGTGATCTTCTCCTGAGTGCTTGCAGGATGGGAAGGGACTGGGGCGTCTTATCACCTGAGTTTTGAATGTGTCTGTCTCTTGGCACTAGTAGTTTTGGAGCTGATACTGCAGTGCCTGCATGCTGGGGGGGCCAGTGACTCCAGCAAGGAGACAAGATTTCTTCATTCAGGCTCCCTCAGCACCTCTGTGGAATGTTTGCCCTGGTGTTAAAGCCTTGAGAGGTACAGTGGGTATGTTTAACTAGGAGCTGGGAGCACGTCTGGGTATTTATAGGCTGGGACCGTGAGAGTTGCTTTATATTATCTTAAAAAGATAGAGTGGCACAAGCCTGGGCTTAGGGTTTTTTACACATTTTTCCTTGTTTGTGGAGCAAACAGGGAGTGCCATGGCTGAGGCATCTAGAGAACGTGTGAGACACAATGGAGGGATCTATCCCTCCTCACTCTTATTTTGTCACAGTGGATGAACCCCTTTCCTTGCTGCTCTGTCTCCCTAGCCCCCTGCATCCCCTGTGGGTCCAAGGGGTGAACCAGCACATTGTCCCCTGCAGCCACAGCTATGGGTGTGAGGTGACACACCCCATGCTTTCGCAATCTCGGTCCCTGCTTGAGAGGATTCCCAAGGTGGGGTCAAATGACTCAGCTCCAATAGCTCCAGTCTGGAAGAGCACCCCAGCTCTGGGAGATTGGGGTCTCCTCTGCAAGTGACATCTGGCTGTCCCATCTGCCCTTTGCCACACAGGCAGGGACCCGATGCAGCTTAGTTTATAAATATAGAATCCTTTAGGTTGGAAAAGACCTGCAAGATCATCAAGTCCAACTATTAGCCCAGCACTGCCAAGTCCACCACTAAAGCATGTCCCTAAGTGCCACATTTGCCTGGCTTTTAAATGCCTTTGGCAATGGTGATCCCACCATTTTCCTGTTCCAATGACTGACCACCTTTTCAGGAAATAAATTTTTTAAATAAATAAATTTTTATCCAGTCTAAAGCTCCCCTGGCAAAACTTGAGGCCATTTTCTCTCATTCTGTCATCTGTTACCTGGGAAAACAAGCTCCCACCTCACTGCAATCCCCTTTGTAGTTGTAGAAAGTGATGACGTCTCTCCTGTGCCTCCTTTTCTCCAAGCCGAACATCCCTAGCTCCCTCAGCCTCTCCTCACAGGACTTGTGCTCCAGACCCTTCACCAGCTCTGTTGCCCTTTTCTGGACATGCTCCAGCACCTCACTGACTTTCTCGTAGTGAGGGGCCCAGAACTGAACACGGGACTCAAGGTGCAGCCTCACCAGTACCGAGTACAGAGGGACAATCACAACCCTAGCCTTGCTGGCCATACTATTTTTGATACAGGCCCAGATGACACTGGTTTCCTTGGCCACTGGGGCACACTGGCTCATGTTCAGTTTCAAATGCCTTATTTTTGGGGTGCTTTAGCAGGTCTCCCATTTGCAGTTTGGCAGACCTCTGCCAGGGCTGCTACATTGGCCTCTTTGTCCTTACACATGGCTGTGTATTTGTCTTCACCCTTTTTTTCCTAAATTTATTTATCACAGTGGGTACCAATGCCATGAACTGCAATGACCTACAGGGCAAGTAAAGCTTCAGCTCAGAGATGCAGATTATTTTTGTTTTGCTCAACTATGGGTGGGATTTTTAGAGGGCATCTTCAAATTCAAGAAAATGCATTTTTGCTTTTGAAGCTTGTTGCTAAAAGAAAAGAAAATTATTCTCCCATCTGAGCTGAGTAGAGCCTACGGGTGCACAAGCCTGGGCAAGTCTGGTTTCAAACACCCTGCCTCCACTGGTGCTGGTGCTGGTGTGAACTGCTGGATGCAGTTCATTAGCTGAGCCTGATTCACCATCCCTGAGATCCCGAGTGAAGCAGTGGTAACTTTTTCCCGGCATGGTGCCAGGAATTCGCCCACTCCCTACACCGTTTCCTAAATGATGTACAATTCACAAGGTGAGGGTGCGTTTTGCAGTGGCACTGGCACATCCCAAACTACACCCTTTTTCAGGGTAACACCCACAAAAGCCAGACTAAAAGGTGGTTTAGTAGCAGCTCCGGGTGGTGGGAAACCTGGGAGCAGAGGAGGGGTTGCACTAAGCACAACAAAGTGACTCATGCAGGCTCTGGCCATTGTGTCTGTTGCTGTGGGCACTGGGGAAGATGTCCTTGGCATCATGGGTGGTGGCAATCATTCATGCCGGCTGGCTGGGGCTGGTTTGGAGGCACAGCTGGCCACTAGCCTGCTTAAACATGTTCTGGCTGCCATCATGGGCTGCAGTGACCGTGGGGAAATACCAAGTGCAGCTGCAAAAGACCAGTGCTGGGTGGTATTTTTCCCTTGCTGTCCTTCACACTGCAAACTGTGATCCTGCCAGCGGGTGAGGGTGTCTCACTGGTGGCTGTGTGACACAACTGGATGTCATAACAGGCAGGAGCCCTGAGCATGGCTCCATCCTCATCAGGACCATTTGCAGCAGCCTTCAAACAGAGTGTTTTCATGACATCTTGCTCTTCCATCTTTTCCCTAGCTATTTAAAAACAAAACCCAGACAGGATTCCATAAGTGAAATATACTTGTGGTCTTTAAGATTCTGAGCTGCTCTTGAAGCTGCTCTTCACTAGGATTTACTTACACACTGCCTTGCCTCAGTGGGCTGCTGCCAAGCTTGACATCGCCTGTCCCTGTGTCCCACGCACTTTGTGGCCCTGCCCAAATCCTTGCCACCCCCACACCACCTGCCCGTTCCTGACCCTGCTCGGCGTTGGATGTTCTTTGTCATCCCCTGGCCCATCCTCCCCCACGGCTAGTGACACACCTGGCACCCACCTTGGGGAGAAGGGGTCCTGCCTCTCCCTGGCTGCTGGCCCTGTCTGCTCCTCAGGGCAGGGATCTCATGTTGTTTGCCTCACCTGAGTTATTTTGCAGCAAGCTGAAATTGGCAGGGACGGGTAACAACAATCTTGGCAGACACTGGCAGCACAGCAGCGTGACCCGTGGCTGACGGGATGGGGTGGTAAGTGGCAATGATGGTATTGATTCATCCCCACCCACGCCAGGATGTGATGGGGAACACAGGGACCCAACTCACCTTGTCACTGCCTTGAGCAATTCCTGCTTCTGTCCCCCATGTGAGCCTGGCTTGGGATGGGGCGTATTGGCATGCTGGTGGGGTTCCTATCATGATGCAGAGAAGTGCCTTCAGCCGTGTCCAAGCACATACTTAATTTCCTTTGCCAGCACTAGATGTCATTTAATTATTTCCTTTAGTTTCCAGCAGAATTTGCCCTAAGACGACCATCATTTACACAATCATGTCTCTTCCTGAAGCAATTGACACTTCGGATCCTGTGTGGCCTCAGAAAGATGAGGGTCAAGATTCCATTCCAACCCAAGGATCAGCTTAAAAGTTGCAATGTGTTTTCTTGGAAAGGGAGCAGCCAGCTCTCACTGGTGATTTGGTGAGTCAGTCTGGACCTCCTGGGGCAGTTTCTGCTGTGTCAATATTTCCACAAAGGCTCTATATTTTAATTTATTGTTACCTTTTTGCTAAGCTCCATCTTTACTTGCCACCACAGCCACTATTTTCTGTGTGATTGCCTGGTTAAGATCTTGAAACCAGTTTTAAGCGTGTCGGCAAACACAGTCTGTGGCTTTGCACACCCTCTCTCTGACCTTCTACATGCAGAACAGCCTGTTAATTCTTTCGCAGCGTGGGACGTGGCATCTTGGCCTCTCTGGCTGAGAACTCCTGAGTGTTTCTCAAGGTACACTGTCACCAGGGTGACTTAGGGTTAGGGTTATGGTCAAAAATATAAAGATGCTTTGCTCAGTGCTCGTGACCAAAGGTGCTTGTAGGTTAGGGAGGTGTGGGAGCATCCTTGGCAGACACTGCAGCTGTGCCCAGGTCCTGCAGCCTCCAGCATCCTCTCCCTCTGCAGCCAGGAGTCAATGAAGCTGAACAACTCGGACACTGCCACTGCAGATCTCTATTAGCAGATAAATACCCGCTAATCTTCCCTCCCCGCAGTACCACCATTTCATAAAAACCTTGCTCTTGCTTAGCACCGAGTTGTTTTTAGCATTGCAACCCTAAATTGACTGGTGCAGTGAGTGAGGGATTAAGGGCACGGTCCTGGGCAAAGTCTCCCACAACTCCTCGGGGCCAACCAGCTGCAGCCTCTGATCCCTGGGGTCACGCGCCCCACCCTGGAACAAGGGCCACTTGTTTGGCATCGCTGGCAGAACTGGGCCCTGCAGGGGAGGCAGCTGCCCTCCTCTGACTGAGAAGAGTAGGGGCCCACTTCCTTTTCTGGACCAGGAGGGTGTCTCAGAGGGGAACCCAGACACCAGGCAGCTTTGGCTGAGGTCGTGGGTGGTTGTTGGAAAGCAATGGTCAGAATCAAGTGCAGGTCCTCAGAGCTCCCTTTGCATTTCTTTTCCCAGAGTGGAAAGGTACAGAACCTAGTAGGGTTCAAAGGGAGCCTATCTGTGGTGGTGACACAGTAGTGTGGTCTGTTGTTGCCTTCCCCTGGCCAGCAAAACTTGAAATGGGTATCAGAGAAGCATGCCATGACCAGCCCCAGCAGCAAAACCCTCTTCAGGTTGCAGCAGGGCACAAGACCCTGGGGCATCAGCAATCCCTTGAAGGAGGGAGCTTAAGACACCTCAGAAAACCAAAACCTGAGGAGCATCCCAAGCAAAAATGAACTTATTATAGATGTCTCTAGGACAGAAACAGCAAGTTTGTCCTTGCAGCAGGGCATGAAGCTCTAGCAGACCTTGACAGAGGGTGTTTCTGATGGCACACCATTGAAGCAGGGCAATAAGGGTAGTTTTGATTCTACAAGAATATGGCCTGAAGCAGCAGTACTTGGCTTTATATTATGCAACCCCACAAGCCCTGAGTTTCCTTCCTTTTTTCCTATTTTGGGCACGTTTTGCCCTGTCATCGCCCGCTGTGCTGACAGTGCTGGATGAAGGCATGCGGTGCATTCCCCCTGCCTCAGCATCCCACGCATGGCAGCGGCTCACGTGGGCCTGTCCCCACCACCCTTGACTCAGCTAATTCCCTCTCACCCAAGATGGTGACCAAGCTCCTGCTGGCCCTGTCCAGGAATTGGCAAATGCGATGGGTCAGGGTGGTGGAAGATGCCCAGGACCACCATCACCTCCAGCACTGGGTCCATGTCCCCAGCACCAGCTGCCATGGAAGCAGCTGGCTGTGTGTGGTGGGCAGGGCTGGAGGTGGGGGCTTGGATCACTGCACTGAGCCTGATGGTGTCTGAGCTGCACAAAAGTGGGACGAATATCTGCACCTGCTTACTGAGCATGTTTGGAGCATCCTGTAATTAATGTTTGCTCAGCTGATGGCTGCTTAGCATTATTAGCGAATGATGAGTGGCTGATGTTGTTGATGTTGCTACCTTGAAACATCTAATTTCAGCATCTGCACTGAGCAAAAGGGCCAGGGGCCAGACTGCTGGTGCCAAGACCCTGCCAGGCTTTGCTTCTTTGGAGGTGGCTTCCTATCAAATCTGTGCACGTGGGCATCCCTGCCCTGCCCTAGCAGCCCTGAGTTTGGACCCATACCATGGCCACAATGGCAGGGAAGGACCTCTGCCAGTGGCATGTCAGGGCCAGCAGCTGTCCTTGCTAAGGCAAGAAGTGCAGTCCCCATGCCCATGGTAGCAGGAGTGAGCTTGGAGACAGATACAAGATGACATTCAGAGGCCTAATCCAAAGCCCACTGAAGGTTTCTTGCGTATCTAAGCCATTTTGATGAACATGCCAAACACACAATAAATAAATGAATGTGTGTAAAGGAGCACTGAGTTATCCCATCCTTCCTCCCACACTGCTAGACACAGGCATGACAAACAAGCACTCACGCTGGGATGTTTGTTTATTTGGGGGGGAAGCTTTGGTGAGAACAACACTTGTGAAGCCTTTAAAAATAATTATTTTCGATTACACTGAGATAAAAAAAAAACTAAGCCAGCATCATCTTTACCTTCTTGTCCGTAATCCTGCTGCTGCCTGAGCAGCCAGTTTGCACTTTTTTAAGAGGCGTTTCTGGACAGCTGGCAGGGATTTGAGGTGCCATGTCCCCAGGCAGCACAGTGGCCTCTAGTGGCAACTCACATCCAGCCCAGCAGGTGAACCTTGCAGGTTCCTTGTTCCCCAGGAAAATTAAGAACTGGGTCAAAACTGCCAATGTTAGGGAGAGGCATCCCTGTTTGGGGTGTGGTATGATTCAGGCAGGGATCTGAGCACACCCATGTACCCCATGTGCAAGGAGCAGTTGCTCCTGAGACCCCCACCCATGCCCTCCCTCCACCCACGGCCCTGGCGATCCATTTAAGGTTGGCCACAGTACTCAGTCCTGCCCCAGCCCCGGCAGTGCTGGTCTGCAGCCCTGGCCCCTCCATGCCTTGCGCTGCAGGCAGCCCATCTCCAGTGCCCTCTCCTGGTGGGACACCGGAGTTGTTCTGTCTCTTGGATGGACCTCAGTGTGGGGTTGTAGCCTTGTCCCAGCCTTGCCTTGCAGCTCCAGAAACTGAGTGTCCTACAGGTCTATCTCCTAAAAGCACTCCGAGAGCAGTGTGCACGCCTAAGGAAAGCTGTCTTGTGCTATAATCTCTTTTATGAGGAGGAATAGCTTGGGCTTTCTTTCTTTCACCCATTCACCCATTTCTAAAAGATTTATAGGCCCTTTACAGTTTTTAAGTCTTTCTCCCTCTTCTGAGTTCGGCTGGAGCTGCCTGAAGCACTCACTAGCACATCAGTCTCCTCAGAAACCAAGACGAGTGTTTCTGGTGAGGCAGGGTCTTGATGGCTCCCTTTAGGCAGAGATCCTGGGAATTAACCATCGAATCATAGAATGGTTTGGGTTGGAAGAGACCTTAAAGATCATCCAGTTCCAGCCACCCTGGTGTGAGCAGGGACACCTTTCACTAGAACAGATTACTCTGAGTTCCATCCAACCTGACCTTTAACACTCCCAGGGATGGGGCATCCACAACTTCCCTGGGCAACCTGTTCCAGTGCCTCATTACCTTCACAGTAAAGAATAACATCTAATCTAAACCTGCCTTTGTTCAGTTTGAAGCCATTCCCCCTTGTCCTGTCACTACATGCTCTTGTAAATAGTCCCTCTCCATCTTATTGTGGGCTCCCTTCAGGTCCTGGAAGACTGCAGTTAGGTCACCCTTAAGCCTTTTCTTTTCCAGGCTGAACAATCCCAATTATCTCAGCTCGCCTTCAGAGGACAGATGCTCTACCCCTTTAATCATCTTGGTCAGCCTCCTCTGGACTCTGACTCAGCTCAACAGGCTGATGTCCTTGTGTTGCTCCATCTTGGAGACTGTCTGAGCACACCCAAAACTAGCATTTTTTACTTGATTCCTTCAGCTTGTGTGTGTGGCATTAGCTTCACTTATTTCTTTGAACAAAGTCCCCAGGTCCTACATGGCAGGTAGGTGTAGTCCTCAGTGTCACAGCAAAGGTGTCCTCCTGTCCTGGAGCAGTTGTGTCTTTTGGCTTTATCCTAAGATGCAGAGGACCTCTCATCAGGACCAGAAATATGCATCAAGCTTTGCATGGGAGTCCATGCTGTCATCCCCTTTCCCTGAGATTTGCTTGCTGCACATTAGGAGATCTTCCCTTCTCCACCAGAAGTTTTGCCTCCAACTGACCCAGTCCCCTGTGTTGCTGGGAGGGAGGACTGCTGGCCTGCAGCCCATCAGCAGCAGGAGGGGACCCAGGCAGAGGGTACCCCCACATTCTGAGCCCCTTGGATGTTATGAAGCCCATCATCAAAGAAAATGTGAGGCTGGATCTGGGCAAGGATGGGGCCCTTGGGAGCCCCATCCATGAAGAAAGCCTCGTCGATGGGCAGACCCCATTCCCGGAGTGTCTTGATGGCTCGGATGCCCATGTCCCGCCCACTGCGGGCTGTCACCAGGTAGGTGCGGATCAGGGACTTTTCCTGGCCAAACTTCTTACGCATCTTCCCGAGGTGCATGGCAAAAGCCTTCAGGGGACCCTGGAAGCACAGCAAGACAGTTGGGAGTGTGTGGGGAAATAAGGAAACACCTACTCTGCCTGTACAAGCCATTTGTTCATCTTCCAGGCTTTCTCAGGGCTCTGCAGAGCACACAATGCCTGTGGGCTGCAGGACCGGGCAATGCAGTCCCTGGGAGTAAGGTGAGCCTTGTGGTGCTCATCCTAATCCCAAAGTGATCAGCAAGGTACATCCTAGCAAGCAGTGCCTCTAGATCTGAGTCCTGCAGGGACTTGGACAGCAAGAGGTCACAGCCTACAAAAGGTGGTGTTGGGATTAGCCACAATCCTAGATATTTAGGGTTTACTTATAGGAGATAACAGATCTGTTTCCAGTGAGACTCCAGATCAGGCCCACACCAGGGACCGAGTAGTGGATGCATAGGGAATCTGTAAGGATTTCTGCTTTTTTGACTGCTCATACCAAAGCCCAGCTGGAGAGATGGGCAGAACCTGTGGGTGCCAATGGAAGTGAGGTGGCATGCTCACCTCTCCTATGGGGATGGCCTCCATCGCCCGCTCATACTGCACTGCCCCCTCCAGGCCCTGCTCCTGGAAGATCTGGTCTGTCTCGTCGGAGAAGAGCACGGCATCCCCGTCAAACACCACACGCAGTGGAGTGCTGGGGGCCTGCACCTCTTGCTGGAAGACAAGCGCTGCCGAGACCCCTGTGAGACAGAGCAAGCTGGGGTCAGGAGGGACAGCCCTCCCTGGAGCAGCTCATGCATGGCCAGCAGCTCCCCATGCATCTGCTGCAGCCCTGTCCCACATCACCATGCCAGGGCCTCCAAGTCAGGTTAACTTCCTGGGAGAGCCAGCCCAGCCTTTCCATGGCAGTGTTATCCCCTGAGAAAGTGCTGCTGATCAGAAACTGAGGTCTGGAGAGATACTGAAGTGTGGTAAGAGATGGTGGGTGGTTGTCAAGGCATGAGCAGCCCTCCTTCTGGTGCTTGCTCACCCCGCCAAGCCTCAATCTTTAATGCCCAGATTTAGCACTCTGGTGTGAATAATATGGGCTGGCATCTCCATTGATTGCGGTAATCGGCTTAATTACAGTCTCTTCTTACAGGCTGCTCCCTGCCCACCCTCATATGTGGACCCAGGCGCTCAGATGGGAGACACTTATCAAGGCAATGATTAGGGCAATGATTCTCTCAAGGAGGTTCCAGGAATGTGCTGTGTAGTGAAGGAAAGTCCAGGCTGCAGATGGCTTGCTCCTGACCTTGAAGGATGGTGGCCAGCTGATGTGCTCATACCCAAGTGAATTAGTAAGAAGGTGATTAACCCCATTAGAGGAGTTGGGGAGACTGCACTCCCTCTGAATGAGGTCAGGCACATGCTTACATCTATTACTGAGCACACAGTAACTCTGCATGTACCAAGACAGCAAGTTTCTGTGGCATCCTCACAAAGTCCTGGGAATCACTGATAAACACTCACTGATGAATGGAATGGCATCTTTGGTTAGAAAGGCTTAACTGTCAGGCAGGGAATGACCAACCCATGGCAGAGCTGTGTCCAGAATGATGCATAATGCACTCAGTAACTTGTGAGGGCATCTGAGCAATCCTGGTGTGTTTGCAGGCTACTGGTAAGGACAGAAGAGGAGATTGAACTGTTCAGGACTGTACTGGTAATCAATGCGCCATCCACCCCTTGTCCCTGTGAAATCAGAGGCTCTGGTGCTGTTTCTTGGTATTGAGCTGCTTGGAAAAAGTGTGGTGTGTTTGGGGATGTGGGATGGAGGGGAGAACACACCTCTCCGGAGGGCATTGCAGACATCTGTCCTGTCAGCTGAGAGGAACAGCTTGACACCGTGGGACTTCAGGTACTGCGTGGAGTCCTCGTCACTGACGAAGCAGAACTTGGAGATCTCCAGGCCTTCAGGACAAGGGATGTGAGTGAAGTCTTATGGCGCAACATCCTCCTCACAGCCCCTCACTCCCTCCCTGGGTCTTGCTGGGCTTTGCTGCAAGAGCTCAGGGCAATGAATTCCCCAGTGGTGTGTGGGGAACCTGCCTGTGCTCTTGCTGCATCTTCTTGACCTGTTGTTGCTCCTATAAAACTGCAAAGTGCACTTAAATATTCCTTCCATCCCTCCCTTAAATGAGCATTCCTCCTGAGAGCATTCTGGGATTTAGCGTGGTTTTTTTAAACAACTTTTTTTATTTTCAGTACCTGCCTGAATATGCCAGGGCCATGCAAAATGCTGCCAGACTTCCTGGTGTGAAAGATATGGCTGAAGGGAGCCCGGCTCCAAGAGAACCCCTTTCCCCCTTCCCCTTGTATCCCCTGGCTCTCTGTTTGCCACTGATGACCCACTGTGGTGCCTGATCTGCTCTGCAGCCTCTCAGGGGAATCAGGCATGGCCAGGGATGGGTCCCCCTTACCGTAGTGCTTGGCGCTGTTGATGATGCGCACGCCACTCTCTGGGCTGTTGTTGGAGAGCACCAGGATGTCAAAGAGGTCCCTCTCTGCTGGGTTGCTCTCCAGGATCTTCTTGTTAACATACTGCACTGCCTGTGAGGAAATGGGACTCTTTTAAAGAGGCATGACTGCAGTACCTTTGCAGGGGCTCTTTTGCAGTTAAGGTTAGTGTTTTGTACTGCATCTGTCAGCTATGGCAAGGCTGGCTTGTTATGGAGAGCCAGACAGAGCAACCATCCTGGAAAAGCTGGGGGAGGTGATGGACTGGTCAGGATCACAGGTCTCAATGCTCTGCAATGAAGCCAAGAGATCGTAACTACACCCTGTGACGGGAGCTGAGACTTAAAGCAGGGAAAGCTGAGCTTTCACCCCATCCTGCGAGTGTGTGCATGTGCCCCTAGCCAGCTGTGGGGCTCACCTGGATGAAGGCAAAGGCTGTGCCAGGTGGAAGGGGCTTGTCCTGGTTGGCCTGCTGGTGCCTTGTGTACTCCTCCTTGCCCTTCTCCAGGTAGAGCTTGTGCTCCTCCTCCAGGTTGAAGATGGCTCTGGTGGTCACAGCAATGACCAACGCCCTGCTGGGGTCTTTCTGCAGGACAGGGAGGAAAGAGGAGTCAGGGGACAGCAGAGAAGGAGCTTGTGGAGGTGGGGCGAGCAGGGGGCACCAACCAGAGTGGTGGGGTTGGGTGCTAGAGGTATCACCCCTGTGTCATGGTTCCTGATGCCAGAGGTACCACACCCAATCTTCATCTTCAGGCCACCAAGGATGGGGCTGGCAGTTGTGAAACCCTAACCTGTCTGATAAGTGCCACATACTCCAAGGACAACTCACATAGAGCGGATTACTTCATGATTTTGTTGTTTGTGGGCACAGCACAGCCACAGTCATCCGTTTGTGCTGGGCTTCTCTGCACATAGTGGTGGTATTACCCTTCATTTGTGACTGTCCTGGACAGTTGAATTAAAGTCTCTGTGTATGTAGAGAAGCTGCTGCTTTCTCCCTGTCTGCTCCAAAATTTAAGTGTGAGCAAATGTACCTGCCCAGTCCATGCAACTGGAAATCACATGGACTTCACTAGGACCAGGTGCCCAGCAGCCCTGGGACAGCCACTTCTGCTGAAACCCAGGCATGAGAAATTCAGGCCACCACAGTTCTGGGTTGTGGCGTGTTCTCTTCTGTGGTGGCATTTCAAAACTTGGTTTGGAAATACAGGATGTGTGTTTTGTAATGAACAGCCTTTTACCTGTTTAACATTGGTGTTTATGACTGTGCTTTCTGGCTCTGCCATCTTCAACTCTCAGCCTTTAAGAGAAGATATAAAATTAAACTGACAGATTATAATATAGTCAATCTATAGTCAATCTAGAGAGGGGGAAGAGTGGAAAGGAGACAGGAAACATCCTACACACTAAGTACAGCAGCTCAAATGAACATGTTTCTGTTGACAGGAGCTTTGTTCTGAGAAAAACTGTTAGTTTACTTGAACTAATAGTTCAATTAAATGTGATGGAAAGGTGGCTTTTCAAACACAGATCACTGCTTTATTTTTACTTTTGTTTTTCTCAAAGAGTATTTTTCTCTGTGTGGAACTGCTGAAAGCTGTTGTGGAGCTCTTTTCCAAGCAAAATAAGGCTGTCTTTAAAAGCCAAAATAGGCAGGTTCCTAGTTCACATCCTTGTTTCCTTTTTTCCACTTTTGCTTGAATAGTGAATTTGTATCTACACATGAAGTTCACTGCATCAGCAGCTCATTTGCAGCTGTAAAAGGCCAGAGTAAGTAGAAGTGTGTGGTGAGGGCTTGGATAAAGGCTGAGACCCCTGTGATGGGGTTGGTCTGCCCCTCCACAGCCTGTGAGCCAGTCAAGCCCTACCTGATTACTGCACTGGGGGGCCGTGCAAGCAAAGCCAACATGCAGTGTAAAGGACAAGTCAGGGTCTGCACAGAGACCTGTCTTTTGCCATAGTTTTATTTAATCAATGTTTATTGTTTATGGACTGCAAAATGTTGCCTGGGCCAGTAGGCAACACCCCAGCCGTGAGAGCCACAGCCTTGCCATGGGGGCTCAGTGCCTGACTGCCCCAGGAGTAGAAAGTCCTGCAGCAGGGCTACTCCCCCAGCAGTCAGGGCTGCCTGGAAAGCCAGAAGATGCTGAGCATCCCTTTATTTCCTCCACCCCATGCCCCATACTGGGAAGGGGTTTGCTCCCAGAGAGGGTGGCAAACAACAGCCCAGCTGTGCAGGCACAAACTTTTCCTCTGACATAATCTCAGCCAAGTATTCTCTGATAGTCAAAATTAAACGCAAGGAGGCAACGGAGCTGAGCAGCCCTACCTGGCGGGAGAATCCACCTCTAATTTCTGCTTCACTCTTCCGAGCACTGCAAGCCAAGCCCTACTTCTCCTTTCCACCTCCCTGCCCCAGTAACTCGCACCGCTGTTCGCACACGGATCTGCACAGGCTGCGAGAGCCCAGGAAAACATTCCGGGCGGGTGCTGCTGGTCCCCGCAGCTCTCCCTACGGCTGCCTAGCAGGGAGCAAATGTTCCCGCAGTACACAGACAGGGCTCTGCTAGAGAGAAAAGCCCAAACTCACCTCGAGCGCTGCCTCTGCTCCCCGGCACAGCCTGTCCAGCGGCAGTATCCCAGCCCTGTCCGAGGCGCTGCTGTTTATATTTCGCCCTGCCCGCGCTGCAGGAAGCAGCAGGAGCCGGGATGGGTGCAGCTCCGCTCCCCGGCGTGCTGGGATTTGTAGGCAGCCAGCTGGTTGGCATCGTGCCCTGGCTAGCCTGCATTTCCCAGCTGGCATTGCACAGGATCGTGGTCACCTGGCTTCGGACACAGCCGCGGTCACCCTGGGGAGAGGACTCGGCGCTGTTCCTGCTTCTCGGCGCTTCGGCTTACTGGCCTGATCGCTGTCCACCAGCTGTGATGTCTTATTTCTGCAGCTGGAGTGTTTATAGCGTGCCTCTAGTCCTCTCATTTCCCAGCCCTTGAATGGTTGAATTTCTGACCAAAAAAAAATAGGGGTACCTTGTCCAGAGTGACTCGCAGTCTATGCAGGGATGCGGGAGCAAAGGCAGGTGCACAGCGTTTGCAATTTTACTGTAATGGTTTTGGATCTCTTTTCCCTTCTTTTCGGAAAGCCATGGCTCACATGCTGTCCTGAGCAGGGTTGATTATGGGGCTAGGATTTTACTTTTCTAGGTAGGCTGTGTGGCACCCAGCCCTGTGGAGCTCATGGTGCCAGGATAGTTCAAACTCTCCTTTTCTGTCCAAGAGTGTGACTGTCAGGGATATGGGGGGAAAGGATGAGGGAAGGGGGGCTGACACAAGACCATCCTGCAGCTTTTTCCTTGCCCCACTGCTGGAACAAGGTCTATTGCTGCAGCCTGCTCAGCCTGGCTCCTGCCAATGGAGACCAAACACCCCTGCACTAAGACCAAACAGCTGTCCCCCTGCATGACACCAGGCTGTCACCAAGATCACCAAATCTCCTACCAAAATGTGGGAAGCCACCAGGGTCCTGTGCAGCTTGGTCTCACTGAGATAATAGAATCATAGAATGATTTTGGTTGGAAGGGTCCTGAAGATCATCTAGTTCCAACCCCTTCCACCGTGGGCAGGGATGCCACGCAGCAGATCAGCTTGCTCAGGGCCCCATCCAACCTGGCCTTCAACTTTTCCAGGAATGAGGCCACAACTTCTTTGGGCAATGTGTTCCAGTGCCTCATTACCCTCTGAGTAAAGAATTTCTTCCTAAGATCTGAATATCTTTTCTTTTAGCTATCTCTAGCAAACAACCCTTTGAAAAGGCTACTTATCTATGCTCAGCTTTTAGTGTGCATATGCAGAACCCCTCTTCCTGGAGGATTTTAATATTCCCTATTCCTCCATCCCCATAATGCATTTCTCTTGTGCATCCCTTGGGACTTCCAGTTTAAAGCAAAAAGTTCCCCCACAGGTTTGCTGCAGCATCATTCCTGTAGCATCATCCCTGCATCTCCTGCTCCTGTAGATGGTGCTTCTCTGAGCAGCAGGAGTGCAAGGCCCCTTGTGAGTGTGGCTGTTTTTTGGGTGGCTGAGGGGCAGCCCTAGCCCCTCTCCTGTGGCTAGGCACCTGCTATGGCAATGCCTTGGTGGCCATGAGAAAATCTGGAAGGACTGGTGATTCATGGTGGTGAGGCAGACCTGGGACAGGTCTGGTTTCTGGGGCATCTCCTCCCATCACTACATCAGCCATTAGACTCTGGCAGTTTTGCAGAATTGCTCCTTGCTTCTGACACTGCCCCAAATCTACGTGGTGATAAGGCAGGTTTTGGGCAGGCTTTGCTGAACTGGCAGCAAGGGAAGAAGTTTACGAGCATAAATTTAATGCAATGGAAGCCTGTGAAATTTCTCCTGGCTGTGTGCCTGGTGCATCTGTTGGCACTGGAGGATGAAACCACCCAAGCAGTATCCCCTCGTCCTGTCTGTCCTCCCTGCTGTGTAGCAGCAGTGCATTCCTGTTCATCCTCACACATGTTTTGCAGGCCCTTACACAGTACATGCCCTGTGGGCCAAGGAGCTGGGCTTCCCAAGTGCAGAGCTCACCAGGGATGGACGCAGTCATGCACCCATCCCCTTAGAAGTGTCCATTCCCTTGTGCTCAGTGCCTGCAGCTGCACAGTCCAGCCCAGCATCATTGCAGGGATACCTTGGAGAAGTGAATTTCCCAGTGCATGGAGCTGGGCAGCAATGCCCTCCAGCTTCTTGCAGGCAGGAGGGCAGGTTTTGCTTCCTGGTCCAGCAGGGAGTTCCCTGCTGGCTTTTCGCCTGCGTGAGCACTGCTTGGGTCAGCAGCGAGGTGGGGCCGGCGGAGCTGCTGGGGCCACCCGGTTCCTGAGCTGGCAAAGCAGACTTTCCTGTTTCAGCTGTGCAGTGCAGCCACCATCCCTTCTGCACCCTCAGCTGCAGTGAGGTGGGGTCCCATTTCAGCCCACAGCATGCCCCTGCTACACGTGGTGGCTTGACTGAAGTCTGTGCAGCAAGGAGGGGAGACTGATGCTGGGAAGGATACTTGTTGGTAAGTCTGGATTTGGGAACCCAGTCAGCACAGGGTGGGAACAAGAGTCAGGGTTCCCCCAGCCCCTTTTCCAGGAACATGGATGCTCGATGTTCCTAGCAGACTGCCCACTGAGACTCTGTCTCCTGTGGCAGACCTCAGCAGGGCTGTCTCCTTCGTTCCCAAAGTGGTGGCTCAGTTCATTCTTCAGGGTTGGGATAAAGGTTTTCTTTTAAACCAGGGTCAGTGTTAGACTAATGTGACACAGCCTATAATGGCTGTACACAAAAAGTACTGGCACTCCTAATTCTGTGCTGGGTGGGTGCCTGCTCGCCTGTGCTGTCCTGTCCACCCTTCACTCCAAAGCTGCAGCTTGGCACCTCTAAAATACCTGAGCAATGCTTCAGGTGCCCAATGACACAGAAATCCCAGGTGGCCCTGGACAAGTCATTTAACCTGCGCCTTGTTGTCCCAGCAATGATGCCGCAGGGATGACAGCAATTCCCATGTCTCTCCAGCCCTATGCCCACATGCAGCAAAGCATACTGTTGGAAAAAGAAAGGGCTCTTGCTGGCTCAGCGAAGTGCAGATGTGGTTTCCTCCTCCCTGCCATGATCCCTATACAAGGAGTACTTTGGGATGGGCAGAGTGTGGGCAGAGTGCAGGCAGAGCAAGGTGGAGTTGGTTGCTTGAGCAGGGACCCACCAAAAGGCAGGGCAGAAAGCTGGGCAGCAGCAGGCACATCCCTGCCAGCCCAGGCACCAGGGCTGGTGCCACCCGTGCCGTGGTGGCTGCAGACCCGCTCACCGCACAGCACGGCTCCGGGCACACCTGTCCCAGTGACGTGGAAGGAATTTGGCTATGAGGAAGCGTTCATGCTAGAATAAGAATTTTGCCATGGGGAAAGCAATGCTGTAAAACCATCCTGCTTTGAATTTGAAACCTTCCCTCAGGCTGTGTCAGCGTTGCCACGTGCTCAGGCCAAGCTCATGGAAAGTTTCCGAGCCGGTGTGGCCCCAGCCTGGTGGCAGCACTGCCACCAGCAGCAAGGGCACCAGACCTGTGCCAACATTACCACTCCTCAGCCCTGCGACAAGAGGGGAAATAGCCAAAAAGGGGTGTTAGCTGATGATGGGGCATTCCTGGAGCTGAGCAAACCCTTCAGCTCCCTCTGTCTGGCCAGGGAGGAGCCAGCACAAAACAGCTCTTGGCTTTTGTCCCCTATAGCCAAGTGACTCCTCTTCTCAAAATGGACCCCCCAGTCTCTCCCTTTCAGCAGGCAAACTTGCAAGGATATGAAGGAGAAGGCTGTATGGGAGGGGCCGGCTGGCGCAGAGCCCTCTCTGCCAGCGGCTCCCTCCTGCTCCATTTCACATCTCATTGTCAATGTGGCCAAGCTCTAATCACTTACCCTGAGCTCTATATTTTAATTGTGTTTGCTCTCATTAGAGCCCTGGGCTACGGGCAGCACACGTGCTACCGGAGAGGAAATCCCCACCCTCTTAATTTTGCCTGTGTTCCCAGGTCACCCCAGATTAGCCATGGCAGTGGCAGGCAGGAAGGGCACTATGACCTCCCCACACATCAGCATCACCACCACGGCTTGGCCGGGCTCCCTGGACAGCTGGCTCAGCAGGATCCCATGTGAGTACAGCTTCTCTTGCCCTCCTCTCCCAGGCAGTGTCATCGCTGGGGCTGCTGGACTCTGAGGCTGTGTATTCACCCTCGCTTCAAATTCCATTTCCTAGTGGGCTCTACCAGGGTGGGATTACTGCAGAGTAATACCACGCTGCTTTAGGAGCAGAGGGTATCTTTGCTTCCTGTTTGGGGAATGGTCTTCAGCCACAGTCTTGCTGCATGGGGCCTGTACAGGATTCTAGGGGCAATTTTGAAAGTACAACTCCTTAATGCTGAAGCACCAGGAAGGGGTTTAAATGTGCTCTGTATGTTTTGCTTGGTTTTAACTCTTTTATCCAATTCCGCTCCCTGAATATTGCACCAGTACCCAAATGGGCACTCATCACCGTGGCTGTGGCAGGGGCTGTTCTCCTCCTCCTCTTCCTCATCTGCATTGTCAAGTGCTGCTGCAGCAAAAAGAAGCCCAAGAAGAAGGAGAGGATCAGCCTGTGTGCCGTCAACAACTCCACAGCGACCAACCTTGTGCGTTCTGCCTTCCCCTCAATCCCATCTCCCTCCTCCCTGAGGGGTTTGCTGCTGCATTGCCCAGCCCCAGAGATGGTGGGAGCACGGCATGGCATGGCATGGCATGGCATGGCAGGGACATGGCTGAGTGCATCCTGAGGGTCGTGTTGCTCTCTGCTGTAGGTCCAGCCTGAGATGGAGGACTTGGAGTGGGAAGTAGAGCAGAAGCGGCGAGGAAAGCTGCAGTACTCCCTGGAGTACAACTTCCGCATACAGGAGGTGGGGATGCTTGTGGCCATGGCGCTGCAAGGAAAAGCCATGCTCTTGCATGGTCACTCTTTGCTGCCCACTGGGGTGGATTTACCCTCTCCCACATGCCTGCATGATGTGAAGGCGTTCCTCACTCATTTCCCACTGAGCCCCCAGCTGGCTGACCCCATCTCCTCCACCCAGTGACCTTGTGCCTCACTCCTCTCCAGCTGAAAGTTGGCGTGAAGCAGGCAGTTGAGCTGAAGGCCATGGACAGCGGTGGCACATCTGACCCTTATGTGATTGTCTACCTAACATCTGATATGAGGAAGAGATATGAGACCAAGGTTTACCGCAAGACCCTGAACCCCATCTTCAACGAGAGCTTCACTTTCCAGGTACTAATCAAAGCCAATGATGTTTTTTTGGTCCCATCAAGAGTGATGCATAGACACTGCTCCCTGGGCAAAAACCTCTCTAGACAGGGAAATGCTTGCGCAATCAGAACTTGGAAATGTGAGAGGGGAATACCCTCATGGGGCAGGGCTGCCACTGATGAGTAAGTCCAGGCTTTTGGGTCCTCCCCTGCAGGTACCCCAGGCTGAGGTGTCTGAATCCACACTGGTGATGCAGATCTATGACTTCAACCGCTTTGCCAAGCATGACATCATTGGTGAGGTGCGGCTGCCCCTGGCCAGTGTCAACCTGCAGCATGTCATTGAGCAGTGGAGTGACCTGGCGGTGGCCAGTAAAATGGAGGTTGGTCCTGGTGGCTGGGAAACTCTGCTGGGAGGGTTGTGGTCTTGCTTGGCTTCCACCATCCCAAGAAGAAAGCCCTTAGGGGCAAGCATGAGAGCTGGGGAGACTCAGGAAACCTGGGGTCAGCCTGGTATTCCAGCCTCAGGTGAGCTGGCTGCTCTGGCTGGTACTAATTACTGGCATGTCTCCCTCAGGAAGAGCATCTGGGTGAGATCTGCTTCTCACTGCGCTATGTCCCTAGCAGTGGCAAGCTGACAGTGCTCATCCTGGAAGCCAAGCAGCTGAAGCGGATGGACTCTAATGGACTCTCAGGTCAGTGGGGGCTGCTTGTGCTCAGACCTTCCTCAGGAGTGGCACCAAGAGCTGCAACACCTTAAAAACTCTTGATGTTAAGACCCGCTTCCTGCCTGCCACATATTCAGCCCTTGGCTGACTCCCAGCCTCCCCCAGCACAGATACTCCAGCTTTGGGCAGTGCTGGAGGTATCTTCCAGGAGGAGATGTCATGGCTGGATTGTACAGGGAGCTTGGCAGGAGGAAGTGAGCTCTGAGGTGGCTGTCTCACTATGAGGAGTGACAAGTGGGATGCCATGGTCTCCTTGGGAATGGCTCAGGAAAGCTGTTTTGTGGCTGAGTTCTTCAGCCAAAAACTGTCACTTGTGCCAGGTGTGCCCTCTCTCTCTTCAGATCCTTTTGTCAAGGTGCATCTCATACTGAACAGAAAGAAATGGAAGAAAAAAAGGACAAGTGTGAAGAAAAACACCTTAAGCCCTTACTTCAACGAAGTGTTTGTTTTTGAGGTGCCTTTCAGTCAGATCCAGGTGGGTTTCCCTGAAGTGCCCAGGGCTGAGCAGGTCCCCACTGCAGCAAACCCCCTCCTACTGACCCTCTTTCTTGTGTCCCCTCCAGAATGTGGATGTGGTCATCTCTGTCTGGGACCATGACAAAGTGACCAAGAATGAGCCCATTGGCAAACTCTTCCTGGGCTGCCGAGCCACAGGCAACCAGCTGCGGCACTGGTCCGACATGCTGTCCAACCCACGCCGGCCCCTGGCCCAGTGGCACATCCTGCAGCCCCCAGAGGTGGTGGACAAAGCCCTGGGACTGAAGTCCCACCTCAAGCTGCCCCTGCACTCCAGATAGTGGGGGTCTCCTTCTCCATCCAGGGAGCAGGGTGGTGGGCTTATGGAGGAGTGAGGGGCTTCTGCTCAGCAAGCTCTAGACATGTTGGTCCCAGCTCATTGTCAGCAAAGAGGGGACTGGGACTGCTTCTGGCCAAGAGATGATCTGGCTGCTGGTGCAGCTCATGCTCTGTGTAATGCCTGGCACAGGGCAGCTCAGCATTCCAGGGCAAGGCTGGACATGGAGCAGAGGGTGCTAGAGGGGATGGTATGGACACAGGAGCCAGCTCATCCCAACTACTCATGGGCTGGGGGGGAAATACACAGAGCTTCAGGCTCATGCAAAACAGAGTCCATTAGTATTTATAAAGCAGAGGGTTAATATGCCAGTGGCATGGGTGGGAAGTTTCTTTGGTTGTGAATAACTTGGCAAGAAGTGTGTTCTTGGAAAGGCTTCATGTGTCCTATGAAAGATTTTAAACAAGACCAAGGTATTGAAGAATGTAAGAGGCTTGAGAGAAGGCATACATGATGAGGAAAGTGTTGGAGATGTCAGACTAGCTATTTAGTGCCTCTGCAATGTGTGTTCTGTCCTGGCTAGAGGCTAAATGAAAAGCAAATGTGGCTTCACACTTAGCCCATTCTCAGCCCATGATGATTTGTGCACATTAAGATGTGGCTCAGGCTCTTGGACTCACCAGTGATCATCCCCATGGACCACACAGATGAAGATGCACAGTGTCAGCTCCATTCACCTCATGTGGTCCTACAGGAATGGCACAGCAAGGTTTGCACCTCTGTCACCTGCCAGGGTGGAGGGGCTGAGGTCTTGCTTTCACACTGTGATCACACCACACTGTGATCACACCACCCTGGGAAAGGCTGGCTTGCAGCCCTCACGTCACTTCTGGGCAGGTTTCATGTTTAATCTGGGAGGTTTTTTGTCCTGCCCCACCCTGCCTTGTGGGGCCTTGGTGTGGGGGCTACATAAGTAAAGATCTCTCCTAGAAGGATGAGGGCATGGGAGTGGTGCCCCTACATGCCCTTGAGTATGCTGCAGTTTGGAGTGACTCCAGAGCAGCTTCTCTGAGCCATCTGCAGGAGGAAGCTCCCTGCACGGGCCTAGAGGAGGAGGGAATTGCTCCTGTTCTAAAATACTTCTGCTACAAAGCAGCCACAGAACACAAGATCTGGGCTCATGCTGTGGAATTTTGGGCCTAAAGACAAAAGTCCTTTTCACCACAGGGAGCTGCAGGCACAGTGCTAATAGCTATTGCCTGGGCTCTGGAAGGGACAGAGCCTGGCACATTAATGAAAAGCTATTAATATTAAAAAGCAGTTAATCTGTGATTACCCTGAGCTCTACAGAGCGACCATCCAAGAGTTAAACAAACATGAAGCTGAGGAAGATTATGAAAAGTCTTGATAGAGATTAATGACCTGAGCTTAACCATAAAAAGCTGCTGCTGTGTCTCCTCCTGATGAATATTCTCCAGGCTTCGCTGTGGCTGTGAGGAGGGGAGAAATGACAGGGTGGTTTTGAGATGACTGTAACAAGTGAAGTGTGGCTTCTGCTGGGGAAACAGCATCTGCTGGCAGCCACTAATGAGATGGAGGAGGAAATCAGTCACCTGAGAAAGACTTGTGAAGGGATGTTTTAAAGCCTCAGCCTTCAGTCTCAACTTTAGAATCAGCCTAGAACAGGCTGTGCAGAAGGGAACATCTCTGAATTGGGCTTGGGGTTCCAAATCTATTCCCAGGTTGATTTTTGGTGATGCTGTTGCAGTGATTTAGGGCCATGCAGGATCGAGAAAGGGCTTTTGGAGGTGCTTGGAACAGGCAGTTCTTATTTTTGTGTGTGTGTATGTGTATGTGTGCTTTTTCCAGTCCCTCTATTTTGAAGTCATAGCCTTGAGGTTCACTGCATAATTTATGGGGCTGGTCATGAAAGAATGTGCCTATTAGTCCCAAAACAGATGCAACTGAAGGAGGTGCAGAGCCAGCCCCCTCTTGATAAAAGTTACTCCCCATACCAGTGCCTGCCCCTTCTCTCTCCAGCTTTGGCCTTGCTCAGTGCTGGGTGAGCAGAGCTGGAGAGAGAACCCCATGGTGCTTTTAGGGGAAAGGCCAGGGAACGTGGGAGTGAGCACCCAGCTGAGTTGGCTCTGGGCAACCTGGAGTGAGCCTTTGTGCAGTAAAACTCAGCAAACCAAGTTGTTTGTTCAGGAGGGAGAGGCGAGCAGGTGGGGATGTTCTCCACCCAGCTCCAGTTTTTAATGCCCTGCCAAGGCTGCTTTTTCCCCCTGTCATAATTTCTCCTTCTCAGTAAGCCTTGTGTGCTTACAGCACGGCTTTGAGCACTGTCCTCCCCTGGCAGGATCCTCTTAGTATCTGCTGGCAGCTGTTTGAAGCCGGGCTGGTGGATCTGGGCTTCATTTCATGCCTTATTTCACCCCAAATGAACACAGCCTGCTCGGCAGCCTGTTTGCAGGAAGGCAGACATTAGACACGAGGCAATCTCGTGTGCAAGCCATCTCCTTTTCACCTCCCTGTGGCCTTGGTGGGGCTGGCTGTCCCTCATCGATCAAAGCCAGATGTCTGAGCATCTTCTGCCTCACCAATGCTCCTCCTGCACTTGAAGGGTGGAAGATGCCACAAGAAGAGAAGTAAAGGATGGAGAAAAGCAGCTCCTCCTGTGCTTGTGCCTGTGCTGGATTCCCGTGCCTGCATCTAGAGGGCAGGGCAGTACGTGCTCTGGGCTGTGTCATCTGCTCCGTGGCCCCCGTTAGAGCCTCACCAGCCAAGATTTCTTCTTCTGGAGATGGAGCCTGTGTTCCAGAGGGAGAGAAATCAGCGATGCTGTGCAAGCCCGTTCCCATGGCTGTGCAGCCTCTTGGTAGCCATGTGGCAATGCTGGAGGTGTCTCAGTGCCTTTTTCCAGGAGACAGGAGCCAGCCCTTGCCTGATCTTGCACCACAGGGGCCAAGAGGGTTTTGCTGGTGGTTAAGGGGGGCAAAAGCAGGTATCCAAACCATCCAAGGTGCAGTTCAGTGGCAAGGCAAAAAGCAGGACTTGGGCCAAGCACAGGTCTGTTAAAAGAGACAAGAAGCACTGAAAATTGAGATGTTTGTTTATTATTAAGATTTATAATCTCAATAACTTACATCCAGATCCAAGACTTCTGACCTCCAGAAGTCCTGCCCAAAGTGAATTATTCCCTCATTCAGAGATTTTTTTTTCTGTTATTTGTCTCTGCACTCAAGGAAATCAAATGGGAGGGCTGCACAAGGAGAAGGCTGAGCCTCATATGTGCTTGTCACCAGTCATCTGCAGTGAGACAAAAATTATTATGGGCTGTCATCATTCGGCCTGAGTATGGGCTGGCTGTCATCCAGCCACAGATTTTTTGGCTAGTCTTAGAATTTTTGAGAGCTGGAGAGCATCTAAGCTCTTCTCACTAGGAACAAGCATGCCTGCTTTGAAAATATTCCTTAGCTAGCATCTTTATGCCTTGCAATTTTATGGGCAAAATGTGTACTTTTGTCATGCATGGGATTATTTTTTAAAAGCTCCAGCTCCTGGATCCTTATCCCTAGTTACCTTTTTATATCCTCTTTATTCTACCCTTTTCTCAGCCCCTTTCCCCTACTCTGACTGCTGCTGGGGCTCTTATATCTATTCTTTCCCCAGGTTGGGCTTGTTTTGACTTCTGGATACAGAAATATTGTTTGGACCACTTTACATCTCAATGCACCTTGCCCTGCCATGGGCAGGAAGGGGGTGATAGAAGCTCTAGACAGTCCACTGTGAGAAACAGGAATAATAATGGGTGCACAGAGGTACTTCCCAAACTTCCAATTTGAACTTTGTGGGCAGACCTGGAGAAAACAGACTTCTCATTTCTCCATATTTCAGGTCTAAGTAGGATGGAACCAAAGGAGAAGCAGCATGAGGATTTCATAGCTTTCATGCTGCAGGGCAAAAAGTGCTCCCTGAAGAAGTTCTGGGTGAATGGGTACCCATCAATGATGACTTGTTGCATGTCAACAAGATGGGAATTTCTCAACCAGCTTTGCTGACTTCACAGAGAGGTGATGAAACCCCTGCAGGCACTCAATTTGAGCAGAAACATGCACAGAGTCAGGAAGAGGAGTTTAACTGAGCTGAAAAGAGGCCTTGACCTGCAAACAACCCAACCTGTATCATGTTTTACATTCTGTGAGCAGCATCTGGGAAGATGGGGGGTTTGCAAACAAGTGTTCCATAACCCTGCTCATGAACATGGACATTGCAGATCTCCTTGTCTGAGCCTGAAAAGCTCTATGTGGGAAATGGGCACTCTGAGTTGTGAATTAATCATTGCTGACTTAGTAAAAGAAACATTGCCCCCTTGGAAGAGCTGGTGAAGAGCCCAGTGCCTGTGAAAGAGGTGGCTGTCTCATGTGGAAACCAGCCCAGGTGGCATCTGGTTTTGCCTTGGATAGAGGGCATTTTCCTCTTAATTTTTACATACAAGCCAGAGCAGTTTAGACATAGAAGCCTGAATATTGGCATGAAGGTTTTCACTTAAGACAGTCCAGTTAAAACCCTTGGCTTTGGTGTTCACTCTGGATTTGACAAAGGATGTGTTCATATAAGGCCTCTGCTGAAGGTTTCTCTGCTTTGGATGCACTCATCCCACATCACCCTCAACTTTTGCACATGTGCTAAACTCAGGTCAGCCTTCATAAAAGGAAGTTCATGTCTCAGATACTCTGTGAATTAATTGGCTTTGGGGATGTTCTTGAGAGATGCTCAGTGGGATTGGGTGTTGAGTTTTCCTGGCTTTGCCCTCTCCTACTCTGAGCTCATCCCCTCCATTGCCCAACCTGAATGAGAAGCTCCTCCAGAAGAGCTTCCAGAGGCCCATCTCCCTGCAGCTGTCTTCTCCCAAGGCTTTCTCAATGTGTGCAGGAAGGTGAGGCTGCTAAGGTCTTTGCAGCTGACAGCTTTTTTTTTTGTAAAATGAGGTGTCTGGGATCACAGTGCATTTACAAAAGCCAATGTGCTTGGAATGGATAAATTCTGGAGAATCACTCCTTGCTCAGCTACTGGTTTGTAGAGGAATTGCTGATCTTGGGGAGAGAAGAGCTTTGTGATTTATCAGTGTTTCTTGAGCTCTACACCCTTTTTTTTTTTTTTAAGTAACATCATGTTCTTGCTGCTGCTTTGTCTTGGCACAGAGAGCCTGAAAGACCTTTTGAGAGCAAAGACATGTTTCAGGCATACTCATTTGAGCACACAGAGGTCTCAGCTTGTTCCCCAGACACATTCTGGGTCGTACTCTGGTCTTAGCCAGGCTTTGAGGATGTGCATATGCATGAAGGATTGTGATCAGGTGTTGGGTCATTTCGGTAATACTATCCAGGGGCAAGCTGGGTGGAAATTCCAGAGGGATCACCTCCTGTACACATTAAATGCTGAAGGCCTGGGCACAGACCAGCGCTGGTCAGAGGTGTTCACTTTCCAGGGGGCTGCCAGCTCAGCCTGGGGATATGGAAGCAGGGCCACACTGTGGAAGAGTCCAAGGCAGAAGTGAGAAAAGCTCCTGAGAGGAGTGAAGTTTGTGCCCAGGGCTCTGCTGGGAACTGAGTGACCTTAACCTGGTTATGAACACAGACTCTCCATCACTGGAGACTGAAGCACCTGCGTGCTACCATGGTCACAAGGGACTTAATCCAGAGTAGTTTTCTGGCTTTTGCCCTCTCCCTGAAGCCTCTCTTCACTCCTTTGTGTTTTCATTTTGAAATGCCTCTCTTCCTCCAGGCTCTAGCTTGCAGTGAGCTGCAAGCTCACTCTTCCAGAAGTCCTCACCAAAGAGTGTCCCTTTGGAGTGGAAGGGATCATTAAAATGAATTGTTTCTCTTCAAGCCAGTGTTTATATCAAAAGCAGCCATGTGTGAGTACTTATGTGTGTCCATAGGGAGCTGTTTTGTTCCTACAGGCACTTGTCCAAGTTGGTGAGTATAAAAGTGAAGCGTATGAAGAGAAGGGTGGGGATGTGGTATCCATAGTCCTGCAATGTGGCAAGACACCCTGGTCACTCACCTTAGCACCATCAGCAGGAGGCAATAACTGCTTCAGCAAGATTGGTCTGCATGTCTCCTTGCTCGTGCAGGTGGAGAGATGAGTTTTTGTGGTCTCACCAGTCCTTTCCTTTATACTGTTTGGCAGATGGAAGAGGCTGAGGGCAGAGGGGCAGTCCACAGCATAGGATCCCTGATGCAGGCCCACAGATCCAGTCCCACCCCTGCCATGCCCATGGTGCATTCCTCTAGCTCAAGTAGGGGGAGATGAGGGAAAGGAACAAGGTCAGATGCTCCACAGGAAAGTACCCAAGTATGAACAGTGCATCCATTCCTGGTCCTTGCCTAATCACGTCAGTAATACCTAATATTCAGAGCCAAACACCTCTTTGAAGGATGTACCTGGAGCTTCCTTATGACTTCCTTGAGCTTTTCTGGAAGAGCTTGTTCTTTCATCGCTCAAACACTTATATAATTCCTTTGGAAACTTCTGTCTTTCCTAATGTTAACCATGGCTTTTAACTTTGACACAGATTTGCTTTTCTGTTCTTCCTTCTCCTCACTGGGTTTCTTGCTCATGCCATTTAAGTCTGGTGCTTCTTTCTTTTTCTGGGAGAACTGCCCTACAGCTTAACCCCTGTTCAAGGCAGCTCCATGGAAAGCCTTTGACCTTCTGCTCATCCTATTGCCACACCTCACCATCCACTCCTCCAGTATCCTACAAGCACTTCTGTTGGCCAATATTTTGTTCATGGGACTTCTTTCTTTGAACTTCATTCTCCCACTATATCAGGCCAATACTTTCCTGTCACAAGGTGAAAACCACGCCCTTGAAATTCTGAGCAGATCTCTTTTGCTGTGCTGCATGCCTGGACTGCAGGGGGTCCAGAATGCCTTCATCTCACAGAGCTGAAGGAAACTCCCTGGCTGTGGGGAATTTTGAATGGAGAACTCCCCCAGTTTTGATTCCTTCACCAAGAGCTGAGTGGCTCTCTGGGGGACTGATGGGCCAGCAGAGGCAAGAATGTTTAGCTGCAGCATTTCAAAGGGACATGTCCCACGTGGAGCCAGCCTTGCCCACACTGGAAGTTTCTCCCTCCTCCACCTGGTACCACGGCAAACTCCTGCAGGACACCAGCCCCATAGCAAGGACTTGCTCGTCCTTCAGCAGCATCTGCAGCACTACTTGCGTGGTGCTGAGGGTGGTGAAACAGGAAGCCTGCAGCAAAGGGATTTGCCACTATCTATATAATGTCTGGGAGGCGCCTGGAAAACATTGTCAGGGCTGTGTCTGAATCAGCCTAAAAAACCCAGGCTGGAAGAGGGGGAGGAGAGCAGGAGCTGTTTGGGTCCCTGTCTCCATGGGATCCCCTACACACACGCATTACGTGTGCCATGACCAGGGCTGGGGAATATTTCCAGCCACGTTTCCACCTGCTTCTCCTTCAGATCCATGGAGATATGGGTCTGGATCATCCCACGGAGGGGATTACCCTTCTTGCCATCTACAATGCCTCTGCCCAGCCCCTGGCTGGATTTGAGGCTTGAGGCTGCCTGCAGAAGATCCTCAGCTTGTTTTTCAAAAATAATTGAGTTGTGTTGAAATATTTCACACAGGGAAGAGCTGCAAAGTATTTTCTGTGTGAGGGAAATAATTGAGATTAAAAAAGCGTGCTAGATGGCTTTTTAAGGCATTGCTCTTGCAAATGCTGCCAGCAGTGGATATTTGGGGTGCAAGCTCTTCCTTCTCTTCCTTCCTGAAGGGCAGAGTTGCTCCCAAGCCCTTGAAGGCAAATTGAGTCATGCCCTTGTCCATGGACAAGCTACTCTGTGTATCCAAGGGGAAATTTTAATTAGAGGCCCTGCAGATGGATGGCTGTGTGCAGGGAGCCTGGGCTCCCCACAGATTTGAAGCCATATCTATTGTGACTGGTTGGTGGCAGGAGAAGGGAGAGGAAGGCTCTCTCCTTGACACTTCTGAGGAAAAACACTTCCCCAGCTCCTCCAAATCCCACGGGTAGAAGATGTTCTCCTCCTCCCCACCCCTCCTTCCCTGGGGGCTGCCCTCTCCTGTTCTCCTGCTGGCCTGGCCTGCCCCAGCCAAGGGAGGTGCACAGGGGACTCTTGCACATCATTGGTCTGAGAAGGTCTCCATGCCCTTAAAGAGAAGGTGGATTTTCTGCTGAGCCACCCGAGAAGCCCTTTTATACCTCCTTGCTCAGCCAGCTGCCTGCGGCTCGTCTGTCCATCCTGTCCAGCCAGCACGACTCTGATTTTCTCCAGACTTGGGTGAGCCTTTTTGCCTATCTCCTAATGACCCAGCTTGCTCTTCGGGAGTGATGGGGGAGCAGATTTACTTACCTGAGTGCTAAGGAGATAGATACCAGGTGGGGATGGCCTGCTGGGAGAAACAGGGGTGCTAATAACACTTTTGCTTGTTGGAGAGTGTCTGTGCACTGGAAAGGTTCCCTCTGTCTCTTCCAGTGAGCTTTTTTCTTTTTGATTTCATGCTTTCCCCTGCCTTGGCTGGTTCTGCTCTCAGCTTGAGTGGCGAGGGCGAGTGGAGCCTAATATTGACATCCGCAGGGCCATAGGACTCAGGATCCTTGGTGACCCGGCTATGCTCCCTACTCACACCCCTTCCTCCAGCTCCCTACCTGGCCTTTGCAGCTCCTTCCTTCCCAAAAACACCCTCGGACAGGCACCGACATCCAAATTCACGGTGTCCTCCCCGCAGAACAGGTGACGCAAAGCCCGCACCGCGGGCAGCGAGCCTCAGCCCGGCGTTGTCCCCTTGTCGCTGCGGCCGGAGCGGGAGCGTGTGTGCGGGGCAGGGCTGTCAGGGCTGTCAGGGCTGTAAAAATAGCCGGCGTTCCCGGGCCGCCCCGGGCCGCAGCTGCAGCCCCGCCACCTGCGGCCGCCGGCGCTGCGCATCGCCGCGGGTCACGGGGCTGGCACCGCGCACGGCTCCGGCCCGCCAGACAGCTGCAGCTCCTTCTGCGCCTCCCTGGCCATTTTTAGAAGCACTTTCCCCCCCTCCCCTCCTCTCTGAAGTAATGTGATGGGCCCGCACATTTTCCAGGATAAAGTTTCCTTGGCCGTGCAAGCTGTGCCTCCCGCCTCGGGCATGAGCCCCCGTTAACACTTCCCCTCCTGGCAGAGCCTCCCTCCAAGATCTGCTGACCACTGCCTTCTGGGCCTTGTCTGCTCTCAAAGGACAGGCTTAGCACATGCAAGCAGCAGATATTGCCCTGCTAGAAAAGTAAAATTCTATTTATGTGGAAATCATGTACAGCAAAGCAAACTTCCTTAATATGCTGCATTGTAGGTGTAAAATTTCCACTTAAAGCAAATGCAAAGAATCGTCTGGGGAATTTTTTGGTGCCTGTATCAACTCAACCACAATTTTCAACCTGCTCTACATCACCTGTGCTGAGGTTGCTGCAACAGGCTCCCCTGTCCCATAGAATGAGTGCATACACTGGCAGCAGCATCCTCTGAAGTCCTTCCCTGTCACCTGGAGTCACTGCTAGCCCTTTGCAGGCTTTAGGATATTTCTTGTTTATGAAGGAAGGTTGAATGGCAAAGTGAAGCAGTAAACTGAAACTATTAAAGCAGTAAATGAAAGATAGTTTTTGCCTTTTCTTTCTTCATTGAATAAAATGGTTTCCTGGGGGTCAGACAAAAAACAAATCTGCAGGAATCACTGTCACAAATCTCTCTTTTTCTGGCTCAACCCCATTTGGTCTTTTCCAGAAATCCCTTGATGCTGTAGTTTGTTTTACTGTGAGGAGATGTTTGCCTCATCTACAAACTGCAGCCTAGTTCCCTATACGATGAAAAATTGGTGAAGTTGGGAAATAAAAACAGACCTGTTCCTCTTTTTATTTTCTAGAGGAGTCTTGCTTTGTTTTTAAACCCAAGAAAGTGACCACAAGCATGAATAGTTGTAAACTTTTCTTCTTGGTTTTCATTTCAGGCTCACAACCATCTAAACCAAGATGTCTGAGTAAGTTCCCATTTTTCTGTCTCTAATATATTGTTGGTGTTTAAAAACTTTTGTTCAACTGCCAACTTTTATGCTTGTTGAGATTCTTCTGCTTGTTTCCAGTCAGGATGCTAACTACCTTTTTTTCCTCTTTCCCCTTTCTCTTCCTTCCTTTCCTTGTCCATCTGCTTTTCCTGAACAGTGAAGAGGTAAGTGTGTTTTGCTGGGGTTTTTCCTTTAGCAATGCTTATGACAGCAGTCCTGGCTTCACCATTCCTCCTTAGGAAAATCAGATGCTCTGTGTGTGTGTGTGTGTGTGTGGGAAGAATGGCTCATGGTTATTTTCTTGCTGACTCCTCCTGGCAAACATGTGAAGGAGAAGAAAAATCCCTTTTGAAAGACGTTTTTTTGTCCCCTGGCTTGGAGTTAGATGCTTTTTTCCCTCCATTCCTGGTTCCCCAGCTGGCCACGAGATGGTGCTGGGAAGGCAATGGTCCAGAGCCGCCTCTCCATCATCCATCCACCATCCCGCCCTTGGCCTAGCATCCTCTCCTCCTTCCCTACACCTAGCCCTTCATTTTCTACCCACTGAGCACTGACAAATCCCTTCTCAAAGGCAATCCAGGGAGACCTGGATCTAGGAGAGTGTGAGCAGGGTGGAGGTTGCATTCTTAGCAAGTTTTCCCTGGCTTCTGGCAGAGCCAGGTGGGGCTGGGGGAGTCTGGAGAAATGCAAGGGAAGGTGTGGGAGGATTGTTCGTGGCTTTGTCACTCCACATTTCCTCTTAGAAAATTGCTCCATCCTTCATTTCTGCTTGGCATCTCCCCATATGTCTGAAACACCACAAGCTCCAGCTTGTTCTCACTAAGAGAAAAGAGGATGTCAGGGACACATAGAAATGTCACAAAATAGTGCTGATATCCAACATGTTTTTTTACTCCCCATCAAACTCAGACCTCCCAGAAAAAGCTGGGAGGACACTCTATGCTAAGGCAACAGTTTTCAGATGGAGAATAAGCCCTGGACTAACAGCCCTCAAGGATCTGATTACCCTGGTTAGTAGTGTGCTACATCTCTGAGCTGGGTGCCTTTTTTCTGCAGAGCCCTGCAGCCCTGTCAGGAGGGCCTTGGCACCATTTACATATGCGAGACGTGTCAGATTTTGTCACATTTCACTCTGCACATCCTTATCCACTTCCTCCTCTACGCAGAACAGACCCACACCCAAGCACTGCTCTCTACTCCCTGCTCCTTAGCATATCAGATGTGTTTCAGCCCAACTCAGCCAGGCCCAGTATTCTGGGTGAAGTGCTCAGGAAACAGCTGAAATGCAGAAGTTGTGGGTTTTTCTAATAAATAGGAGTCCTGTTGCTGCTCATCCAGCATGACAGGGACAAAAGGGCAGTCTGTGGTCATGTCTGTCCTCCAGCTGTGATGAACCCCTGCTTCAGCATCACTTGTGCTGGGTCTTTTCAGCTCCAAGAAATTGCACAGCCTTCATGTTTTCACCTGCCTGGCTGTCCTTGTCACCAGAGTGTCAGAAGGGCATGTGCCCTGGAGTGCTCAGAAAGACATCCCACAGCTCCTGAGTGCCCAGGGACATGGGAGACATTAGCTTGAGCGCAAAGCAAAACACATCTGAGTGAAGAGGAAATTAGAGAAAAGGCTAAAAGTTCCAAGAAGCCAAGTCTGCAGCCATATTTTATACACGTATTTTCAAGTTCATCACCCTTGTTATCTTTTCCTGAGGGACTTTTTAGGTTTTAGCTACCTGAGATTGACAAAGCTGGGTTCAGCAGGGAACCTCTTTCTTGAGTGCTGCTGGTTTGGGGACCAACTGTGTGTCAAGATGGAGCCATCTCCCTGGCAGGGCTGCAGCTCCTTGGTGGACTGTGGCATTGCACAGGGAAGGGCAATTTAAAGGGGAATGGGCACTGATAACCTTCTTTTCTCTTGTTTCTTCCACTTGCAGAAAAAGAGGAGGGCAGCCACTGCCCGTCGGCAGCACCTGAAGGTAGGTGGCACTGCTGTGGCTGTGTGTCCTGACCTTCCCATCTCCCATCCCAAGCCAGCCAGCTCCCAGCACTCTCCCTACTAGAAGAGGCCACGATGCACAATGTAGGGGCCTCCCACCTCACTCCTTACTGGGTCTTCATCATATCATTTACTTGGAAATGGTGGTATTGATGGGAACTCCCCAGGCTGCCTCTCCACAGGACTCCCACTCCCCTGATGACCCCCCTATCCTACTTCCTTGCTTCCCCTTGCACTGACCCTTCTCCTGCTGCCTTCCAGAGTGCTATGCTCCAGCTTGCTGCCACTGAAATAGAAAAAGAAGCAGCTGCTAAAGAAGTAGAAAAGCAAAACTACCTGGCAGAACATTGTCCTCCTCTGTCACTCCCAGGATCCATGCAGGAACTTCAGGTACAGGCTTCTTTAATCCTTTCAGTGCAGGAGCAGAAAACATTTGACTCCATCAGTCAGCCTGGTGGATCTAGACTGGCCTTCCTCTCTTGACCCTCTCCTCACCTGTGTTACCCTGGAGCCAGATGGACATGCAGCTGGCTTGAGAAGCAGGTGGGGTCTCCCTGCAGCAAAAAGGGGTCTGGCTGGCAGGGAAGATGTGTTTTAAACGATGTGTTGAGGCAGCATTTGCGTGCAGCCAGTAGCATGGAGATTAGGAGCTGGCTGTAAAGTCCCTCTTCACCTCAATCCCATCTAGTCCTCTGGACTGAGGGCTTTCAGAGCCAGAGCAGTCAGGAGAGAGGAGTTGTGTGTGAGGCCTAGAAGTCAACATCCCTCTTTGCTTTCTTCCCAGGAGCTGTGCAAAAAGCTTCATGCCAAGATAGAGTCAGTGGATGAGGAGAGGTATGACACAGAGGTGAAGCTACAGAAGACTACCAAGGAGGTGAGTTTCCCCTGGAGCCGTCCTTCAGGGGAGTCTGCAGCCCATTCCTCATGCCTCCCTGCACTACTTGGGTCCATCTCATGAAACCCATGCTCTGCTGTGTCTCCATCTCCCTCATTTGCTCCCCCCCAGCTGGAAGACTTGAGCCAGAAGCTCTTTGACCTGCGTGGCAAGTTCAAGCGGCCGCCGCTGCGCAGGGTGCGCATGTCAGCTGACGCCATGCTGCGGGCCCTGCTGGGCTCCAAGCACAAGGTCTGCATGGACCTCCGAGCCAACCTGAAGCAAGTGAAGAAGGAGGACACTGAGAAGGTATCCTTCCCTCTTCCTTTTTTCCCCCTAATAGGAGTACCCCCACCCTTCAGGGCTCACACCTCCCTGTATGACAGATAGGGTTGAGAATGACTCTTTCTCCATAATGTTCTTCTTCCTGCTCAGTACTTCCTTCTCTGGCACCCATGATGTTGAAACAGGAGGAGGGTGCAGTTCAAAAAGATGTGTAGCATGGGTAGAACTGGGTTCCTCTTGCTGACAAGAGGGTTTCCATGGGTGGGCTAGTGTGGGGCCTGGGCCATGTGGGCTCTTACCCTGGCACCATTCACACCAACACAACCATCTCTCCACAGGAGAAGGATCTCCGTGATGTTGGTGACTGGAGGAAGAACATTGAGGAGAAGTCTGGCATGGAGGGCAGAAAGAAGATGTTCGAGGCTGGCGAGTCCTAAGCACCTGTGTCTCCACAGCTGCCCTCCTCTCCCCGCTGTCCCCGCTGCCCCGCTGGGCTCAGGGACACTGCCTGGGTGCCATTTCTCTCTAGTTTTGCAAAGAGCTGCATCGTGGCAGCAGTGATGTAAATAAAGCTTTGGTGGGAGAGGTGGGTGTTGCCTGCCTGGGTGGCCAGACCCTGACTCTTGCCATGGTGCCAGCAGGGACTGCCTCACTGTGGCAGTCCTGGTGGGGATGGGGAGGCTTTGGCAGGGGCTGTGCTGAGGACATGGGGCACCTATCTACTGTTGGTCCCTGTCCAAAGCTGCAGATGCTCATGCCTTTCCCCAGGGGTGAAGAGACAAAGAGGTAACAATCCAAGCCCCAGGAGGTGTTGCCGAACCTCAACCCATGATGGCATCAGCAGAAAGCTGAGGGGAAGAGCTGAGAAGGGGGGAGAGGGATGGCATCTGCAGGGCAGAAACAGATCCTTTGGCTCCAGTGGGATTTGAGAGGTGCAAAGTCAGGACAACCTTGGCAGCACCTGCAGTGGCACCCTGGGACTGGTACAGTGTAGGGTGCTGTGGTTTAGAGATGATGGCTGTCACCAGAGTGGCATGGGGAGCTGGGGAGGCACTGGGTCACTCCTCTCCCTGCCATGGTGGAGATGTCCATGCTGTCCATGTTTCTTTTGGGTTAGCCTAGGGCTTCCAAATTTCAGCTGCCGACAAGTAAAATCTTGACTCAGTCTCAATGGTTTTTAAAACAAAACAGAACAGAACAGAACAAAACAAAACAAAACCCCAAATTCACCTTCCTTCTGCCCTCCCCCATCCCCCCAAACCCTCAGCCCATGAAGTTTCCGGCACAGCTCACTTCTGCTGAGCACAGGAAAAGCGAAACAGTGGCAGCACCCTGGTGCTGGAGCTGTCCGTGGGGCTGCTGTGCCAACCAGGGGAGAAGATGTCAGACTCGGAGGGGTGCCAGGAGGGTGCAGAAGGAGTGAGCCAAGTGGGAGATGAATCTCCTGAGGAGAACGAGAGGTGAGGCTTGGGGGACACCACAGCTGCCTTCCAGTCCCAGGATACTGGGAAGCTGGGAGGGCATGGTGGGAAAGGAGAATGTGCAGCCAGAACAATGATAACCCATGAGGCTGGAGTAGGTCAGATGTTCTGTCAGGCTTTTGACAAGCTTCTCCAGCTAGGAGGAGACTTAGATTTCCTAAAGATCTCATCCTCTTTGAACTTCAAAGCCCTTGGGAAGGGGTTGGTTGAGTGGGGAACCCCAGCTCCAGAAGCAGGCTCAAGTGAGAGGTCTGGTGACCTGGAGCTGCTCTGTGGCTGAAATCAGCCCCATCTCTAAGACCTCTCTAATGTGGAGATCAGCTGCCTCCTCTCCTTGCTGGGCACATCTGATTTCTTGCTGCATCCCCTACATCTCCAGCTAAATTAACCTGGCAGTGTTTCAGGCTGGCTGCTATAAAGTTATATATCTCCCTATGCCTCTGCTCTGCTTTATTGCTTTATCAGCAGTGACTGTAAAATTTGGGGTTTCTCCACTTGAATACAGACAGCTTTCCATGAGGGCTAAAAGAAGGCAGATCAGTAGCAGAGACCACATCCGTCTGTGGTGGAGGCAGACAGATAAGCTTGGCCAAAGTGCATCACCCTGAAGTACTCAGATTTGGACTGGATTCAGGATGAGCATCCAGGGAGCTTAGGAGGTTACCTGATTTTTCACCTCCAGCTTCAAAGCTTGCATTAGCATTTCTCCCCAAGGCTTCTGAGAGCCAGCACAGCTAATGTTGACAGGAAAAAGAACCCCATGAGTGACAACGAGAGGAGAAAGGTGTGTCATCTGCTGTCATCAGTGGTTGCAGTAAGTACTTCGGCTGACACCTGACAGCAATTAGCCTTGGCTGAAGATTTGACTGGAAGCTTCAAAAGGTGCTGGAAGGCTCTGTACATGACTGGCTGCTGAAACAAAGGGGAAGCCTTGGCTGCTGGGGCAGCACAGGGGTTTCCTCAGCGGTGGGATCGATGTGATTCCCAGCATTGTTCCTGCCTGGCTGTGCCTCTGCCAGGCTCAGCACACCTTGCAGCAGCAAGGAGCAGGTGCTGTGCATGACCCACGGCAAGCAAACCTTGCTGCTCCCCTCTTGCTGCACTAAGTGCAGGTACTTCGGTGCATGCAGGGCCACCGGTGGGGTCTGCTGACAGGGCTGGGTCAGCTTGTTCCCTTTTCTGTTTCCTGCGGGAGTTTCAGCTCAATAAAAGACTCTCTGGAGGAGTCTGTTCTGTAGCACACAGATCCTTACAGCCTTGTTTAAAAAGAGTGTGAACACTGACAGCAGGGTGGCACATCCTTTCCTCTCTAGCTGTGTTTTAGAATCTTAATGAAATATGAAAATTGATGGCAAAAATAGCAGGCAGAAATTAGTTCCTCTTTGTTTTAAAAATATGAAGAATTACTTTCCCTTACAATTTCCCGTACAATAGTTTCATGTGCAGCTCTAAATTTCTCTTGCTTTTCCTTGTGCTGTTTAAATGCTTGCTAGACTCTCACTGCCAAAATGGAGGAAGGAAGTGTTTACTTGCTGTTTGGGTCTACCTTTTCTCACTCTGTGGCTAGCTTATCTCCCTGATCTCCTCTCCTTGATGAAAAAGCTCTTTCCAAGCTGACCCATGGATGGATCTAAGGACAGCCTAAAACATGATGGATGTCAGGGCAACCAATCTTGTGATGGAGCTGCCAGGAAAGTAAATCCCAAGGCTCCTGGGTGTAGTGCACAGTGGGAGATGTCAGGAGAAAAATACTGGTGCTATGTTTCCATAGACAATGAACCTTGTCTATTTAACTGTGCCCAGTGCATATAGGACCATGCATTAGGAAATGTCCTAGAAATATTAATTTGAACATAGCCTACTCTGTTTCCTCATACAAATTGGGATATACTGGCAAAGTCCTGCTGATGCTGGGGTAACACTGCTTAAAACAGACCAGTGTTATGCTCTCTTCCATGAACTGGAATTGCTGTATGGGAAATTGCTGTGGTGTGAGCCTTCCCAAAGAAGTGAGAAGCTGGGGGGAGCTCTGGAGAGGTGGCTGCTTGGGCTGTTCTGCCTTGATGGGGGAGGTTGGGAGCCCAGTATGTACAGGGTCTGTCAGTCAGAGCTCTCTCTGTAAAACTCTGGAGGCTTCAGGTGACTCCTGCTCTTAGTTCCTACACCCATGCCCACATCCCTTGGGCTGTGCTCTGCAGGATATCTGCACTTGGGAGGCAGATTGGCTTTTCACAAATTCCCATCCCCATCCTCCTGGGGCTTCCCTCCCCATGAGCTGCAGGGCAGGCAGCCCATGTATGGTCACTGCCTGGGGAGAGGCTCTGCTGTGCCAGCAAGCCCCAGGCTTTTCTTTGCCACGTCCATCCCCAGCTGTCTTGAATTCTCCAGATCCTTAGAAGAGTCTCAAGGGTCTTTGCTGAAATGACTGCTGTTGCTAAGTATACCCATGGTTGGAAGGAGGTTGTTTGGGAAAACTGATACTTGGAGAGTTTTTGGACCCCTTGATACACCAGATTCCTTGGGGGTAGAATGGAGGGATGGCTGATCCCTGCTCAGGAGTAACTGGTCACAGTTTGACCCAGCTGGGCTCATTAAAGTGAAAAAATAGTAGGGAAATTAACAGGGGAGGACCAGATGGATTATTTAATGAAGCTGGGTTATACTTCTGGTTTCCAAATTGGATATAGGTGCTCTGGCAGTGGCATTAGGGATAAAGAACTGTCTCTAATTATAGGAGGTATCAGGTGCCTTCACTGTCCTTTTCTCCTTGGGGAAAAAAAAATAAATTAAGCTTGGCTTTCCTTGCCTTGCCTCCAAGCTTATTTTGCTACGTAAAGCTATGGGTTTGGAGGAGTGTGTGTTAAAACAGGGGATTGCCCAGCAGCCTTCATTTGAATTGCACTTTTTAAAACACAGAAGACTCTCTACTGGCTGAAAGGCTGGCTTTTTTAAAACTCTTGGTGTGAAGTCTGGCTCTGAAGCTTATGGGAATCCCTTGCCCCTGGATTTTGTAAGGTGAACTTACTTCAGAGGGTTTAGGGCTTTCCCCCAAATCTGAAAACCCTGTGATAACGGGAAGGGCTGGCTGTGCAGCAGGGAAGTGCTTAATCTTGGCATGCCCTGGGGATCCTGGGCCCCTCTGCTCTGACCTTCACTGACCTTGCTAATCCAGCCCTGACTGATGCTCTGCCTGCATCCCCCTTTGCATTTGTCACCCCTGTGACCCTCATGCCCAACTGTGGGGTCTGCTTGGGGGCTGAGCTGACTCCTTGCTGCCCTGCTGCTCCTGTCAGAGCTGTGCTTGCTCCCAGCTAGGCACTCATCCAGCCTGGCTGCTGCCTCTGTCAGGATACTGACTCACATCTGGACAGACCACCTGGCCAGGAGGTGCTCCAAGATCTCGTCAGTGCCATGTTTTTGTTGGGAACAGCTTTTTTTTTGAGGGGGGTGGGAATCCTGGCCCAAGTGAAGTTGTTGCTCAGGCTCCAGGAGGCATTGATATGATCACCAGGCTCCTGAGAGTGTAATCTGGCTCTGACTGACTGCAAACCTGCAGTGGTGCTCAGGGACTCAGAGGGAACATCACAAGGATTTGTTGCTTTCACTTCATCCTCCCCATGTGCCCTCCTGGCACAGTCCAGCTTTGCAAACCTGCCTGGGAGGGATGGTGTCTGCTCACCTGGAACAGGTGAGGGAGGGCTCTGCTCCCCCAGCTTGCACAGCAGCTTGGACCTCCTGTAGCTGCAGTTCCTGCTCTCTTAATGAGTCCAATAAGCTCCTCATCAGGCTGAGTCTTTGGGATTACTGAGGGGGTGCTTTGGCATCCTTTGGAGCCAAATGCACGGGGAATGGATCTTCCTGGTGTGGTACAGTTCTAAAGCCTTTCATGAGGAGAAGCCTTGGGGAGGTACATCAATGAAAGGAAGGCACAGGGGTGGATGATAGGGGCTCAGGCCTTTTTATCCAGGTCATATTCATGGCCATCTAGTATGGGTCAAAAAATATGTCCTAGGAGGTGCTGCACATTCTGGGAAAGCAGCTGATCAGTACTAGAGGAGCACCCATAGTACCCAGCTAAAGTTAGGGTGTCACCCTGTTGGTGTTCTGTGGCTGTGCCTCAGGGATAGAGGACAGGTTATCTCTACTGCAAGGCCAGACAGCTGAGGTTGAGATGTTTAGGAAGGTGAAGGGATGTCCTGACTGCAGAGCTTGCCCACTGTGGGTTTGGTGCCCAGAAGAGGTGTTTTCCTATTGGCCCTGTGTGACATCTGCCAGGCCTGTCTTAGGTAACCCAAAGCATCCCACACTTGACACCTATGTTTAGGCACCTGAATGGCTCCCTGATTTCCCAATATCAGCCAGGAAGCACAGGCCACTAGTGAGATTTGAGCCCAGCTCTCCTGAGGCTTGGCCAGGTGTCTCCTCAGCCTGTCCACATGTTCCACAGAGGCTCAGTCACGAGTAGGTTAACCAGCCCCACTTGGAGCCCATGTATGTTTTCCTTGCCAGTGCATCTGTCCTAACGCACACCAGATGTGTGAGGCAGCCTTTGAAGCATCTTAATCCCAGGTTTCAGCACTCAGAGGTGTCTCTCATGGGCAGGTCTCCAGTGACTTTCTGGGGGCTCCACTCCTGAAGCCCCCATCTCCTGCAGGAAAACTTGCAGCAAGGCAGGAAAAATATCTTCTGTTATTTGCTACTTTAAACAAGTTCCTCCTTGGATGGGCTGCTGGGGCTGGCAGCAGAGCTCCATCTTGAGTCATACTTGGGAGTGTCAGACCCAGGAGCTACTTGGGTTCAGCCTGTCTCACATGAGCAGTGATAGTTCCCAGCAGCCTGGTACATCTGGTAAGTGTCCAAGAAATACATGGATAAAGAGGAAGATACACGAGCAAACCCAGCTGGATTTATTAATGTATGGAAATGGCAGTCAGTGGGCTTCTATTGGCTTAATTGGTGACTTCCATCCAGTGGTCTGAAAACTTGAGGCAATCTGCAAGCAATTGATCTGAGGAGTGCAAGACTCAGATTAGCTGGAGCTCAGTTTATTTGGATTTCTCTTGCTACTGCACAGACATGTAGGCCCAAATGCTTTTACCAGTGTATGTCAGCACCATCCCTCTGCCTGCCACAGAGAAAGCTCTCCCAGTTTGCATCTGCTGGAGTCTCTGGTTCTTTTGCTTACACACTCATTTTGAAAACAGATTTTTTTTTGTTAGGGATTCATTCTGCAGTACCAAGGAAGTCTCTCTCCCAGCTGTAGGTATCTGTTGCTTGCTGCAGCTGACTAGACAGTTTGTGCAGTGCCTTTTATCAAGTCCTTGCCAGATAGCTTGGAAAATATGATCTCTTCTTCTGTGCTTGTGCATGCTTGTGCTTTTCTGCTGCAGAAGCAGTTTCCTTTCCAGTGCAAGCTTGCTTTGGAGTCATTAGCATTGACAAATTCTGAACTATTGACAGACCCCAAACAATCCCAGCTGCCAGCTATTTAGGAGGGGCAGAGTTCTCTCCCAATAAAATTGATGACAATAATAATTTCCTCTTGAAATAAGTGCCTCCTTGCAGTTGTCAGGTAACTTCCCACAACAGGAGCTGACAGCACTGTGCCCAAGCTGAGCTGTCTTGAAGGGCAGACTACTGTGATACACAGGCTGTGCACCCCTGCTCTGGTGGGAACCCTTCCTGGGGGTGGCATTTGTCTCTTCTGCTGCTTCTCCATTCCAGTTGCCATCTTCCTGCATATAGCATTAGCTGCCCTTTGTGCAGAAAGGCTCCTCTTAGCTTTTTTTGGGGCCTCACTTTGGAACATTAATTACTATCTTCCCCCTTGATGGAGCCATGTGTCTTCAAGCTTGTTGAATACATGATTATGCTTTTGTGAGCCCTTTCAAAACAGCTCCTGTCTTTTGCCCAGCTTAGCAAGGGAAGCATGGATGGATATGGGCAAGCTGATATTAGATGCCTTTCCCTGGGACAAGGAGCAACTTGAAGTGAAGGATGCAGGAACTGTCAGAGGGTGCTTGGGAGTTCCTTCTTATCCATTTAGTCTCCCCTGACCCCAGCTGGAGTCACAGCCCGGCAGCGTAAAGAAGAGATTAATGGTTGCTAAAACTGCTTGTGTTGCACAACATGGTGCTGCATCAGAGCCTGGAGCCAGCTGCAGATGAGCTAATAAGTTTATATTGGGTAGAAGCTGTATTTTACTTCTTGAAGGCTGTGTGGTCAGCTGAGCAGCACGGCTGGACACAGGGCTGTGCTCGTGCACTGGAACTCACCTACAGGCCCATCCACAAAACGTGCTGCACAGCTTTGGACCGTGCTTAAACACGTCACACAGATGCCACCTGGTGAAGGAAGGTTGTGCACTGCTGATACCCAGCATGGGAGATGTCTGAAGGTGTCTTCAGCTGCCCAGTGTCCATCTAATCCACCTAGTCAGAGCAAAGACCACTCCATTTATTTTAAATAGACATTCAAAATTCAAATTCATTCAGCAGCTTTCCAAACCTTGGTGAGCAGAGACTCGTGACAAAGCAATGTGATGCTATAAAAAGGCTTTTTTCAGATTTTTCCTACAGTGTCTGCTGGGGGGAGACAACCTCTTGGCAGCAGCTGCCTATATCTTATCCATCCTGGCTGGAGTCCTTTGTCCTGCTTCTTGGCCTTGTGGTAGACAAGCATCCCTAAGAGATGGAGCCTGCCTCCTCGGGGCCAGTAGTTCTCCCCTTGTCCTGTAATGACCCTCCTGTGTGGGATGGGAGTGTCTTATCTGCAGCCATTGTTTTGTCTTCCTGTCTCTTTCCCAATGGCTTTGTTGATTTAACACGATATATAGATAGCAGTGCACAGTATCAGCAATGATGCTGGCTTGACATGCTGGACCAGCTGCACTCCTCCAGGCCTTGGCTGAGTCACTTGGCCTTGGCCCTGGTCTGGGAATCCTGGGTGGTGGCTCACTGCAGTGGCTCAGGTGGTCTCTTGTTGTTTGCCCAGCCTTGGTGCGAGATCTTGGCCCAGATCTCCTTTAATTGTGCTGGGCTGCCCCGTTAATCTTCTCTCCTTCCCCTGTTTTTTAAATATATCCTTTGTCCTTGTGTGTATCACCCCTGGAACAAAAGCATCTTCTCTTACAAGGCTTGTAAACTTGCATCTTCCTCTCTCACTGATAAATGAAGCAAACTTCATGATGAAGCCTAATGATTTTGGGATTATGGCTGTACCCCTTAAGTTCCCCAGGGAGTGTCCATTTTCCATTCATTTCCATATGAGGGAGAGAGGTGGTGGTGGGGTAGAGGAAGAAGGATGCTCCTACTAGATCCAGCTTCTGATTCTCCCTCATTTCTTTGGATATCAGAGGAAGAAAGTCATTGCTGATCCCATGCCAAATATTTCAGACTTAGTATGACACAGTGTTTTTTGGCTGTTTAGACCCACAATTACACATGTTTTTCATGGTGCTCTTCTGAGCATATTGGCCTGGCAACAACTCTGAGCCAAGACAGCTCCCACCTACTGCACCCCCTCCCTGAGCACCCATGGGGTTGCGCATTGGCTTGGGAATATCCTCTCCTGACTCATGCCAGGACAGAGGAAGGCTCGCTGGGGAGTACCACTGGGACTGGACTCCATTCCCTGCACCCTGAGCTAATTGCAGAGGTGGGGTGCCCTGCCCGCCTGGCAGCACACTCTGGTGCTTGTAAAGAGCTGCTCTGGTGGGAAGGAGACAATGTGCTGCTTTTGGCTGCTAGTCCTGCTGTTTCCTCAGGATTATCTCTTGTTTGCCTGTCTTGGTCTCTGTATTTGGCTGCCTGAAAGTGAGTGCTGGCAGTGTAAGCTGGACTGAGTTAAGTGGGAATTCAGGGTTAAAGTGAGATGGGCAAACTCAACCCCTCAGGCCAACGAGTAAACCACCCCATCTATGCAGCTGATGTACCAATGGTGTGCCCTTTTCCCTGAACTGGGGCTCCTGGGGAGCTGGGCAAATGCTGCTGCCTGCCAGGGTGGTTTCAAAGTGGTGGATGCATGTGCCTGGTGAGGAGAGGCTGGTGGGATGTCAGGATAGGGGGAGAGGTTTGGGATGGCAAAGGCAAAGATGCATCCTTTAAAAGGAAAACCAGAGACTCCTCTCATCTATTCCATTGTCCTAGGGGCTGGTGGAGGCACAAGGTCTCCAGCTGAGATAGGGCTTTTAGTCTTTGCTGAAGATGTGAGGCTGTCCCTGAGAGAAAATCTTCTTGAGGGAGGATCCCACCATGCAGGCATGGACCTCTGGAAACCATGCTGGCAGATGGTGGCACTTGTAAAGGACTGGCCCTTGCAGTGACTGTGCTTTGGGGCTTATGCTGACAGTGGTTGACATCCCAGCAGTATTGGAGAGAAATGCTTGAGCTGTATTTCCTCACTTGCAGGACTAGGGTATTTTTGTTTCTTTTTTATTTTTTTTCCCCTTGACCGTGTGTGAGCCTTCAACTGATTTTGCAACTAGTGCTACATAGCAGAAGGATTGTGTAATTAACAGGAACTGGTGCAGCCCTATCTCTCTGGGACTCCAGCCCTCCTTCCCACAGTGATGGAGGCAGACCCACTCTCTCTCACAGCATCTCACCTTCTCTGCCTCTCCTGTTGCTGGGAAGAGCTTTGGGAAGCTGCAGTGCTACACAATGTGCTCCTGGGTGCTCCAGTTCCTCTAGTGGGGTGGTGTTTTGCTGCAGAGATTTATGGTGGTTCTCCTAGCTTAAACTGTGCCAAAAAATAACAGATGAATTAATTCTTTGATTTTATTCCTATTTCCACTGTACTCCTACCCACTTCCTTGTGGAACCAAGGGGTTTGTTTCTGTGAGAGGATACGAGCAGCTGTGGGACTGATGCTGACCTTACTGTTCCTGGATACATGGTATGACTCACAGTGATGCACGTGGCAGTGAGAGGCAGGAGAGGAGAGGAGACCTCTAAGGCAGTGGTGTGGGATTTCTCCTGCACTGCTCTTTCTCTGTGGGCATGTCCTTTGTGCTTTTGAATAGTGGGTTTAAATGCTCCCTGCCCCACAGAGATGGGGATAGTGACTCTGTCCATTCCTCTTCTTGCAAGCTGTGGGGAGAAATCTCCCCTCCTGCTCTCCTCTCCCAGTGGTCCTGCAAGACCCTACTGATACTGGAGGAAAGATGAGTTTTCTTTCTATATTTTAATATCTCTCTCAAAGATGAAAGCCAGGCAGAAGGGCAGGAAGCCTTCCCCAGAGGCTGAGTGGCCCAACCACTGTGAAAGATTTTTCCAGGCAGACTTCAGTACAAGGAATTTCTCTCCCTGGAAGCAACACAGAGCTCAGCTTGCTGCCTGTTGCAGTTAAGGCACCCCCTTCCTCACTGCCTCACCTCTGGTGTTTCCAAATTATCTTAGCACCTTAGACCAGTAAGAGCTAATGTCGTGACCTCTCTCCAGTCCTGCATTTCATCATCCAAGCATGGTTTCTGTCAGCCCTGTTCATTGAAAGCCCCATCTCTGAGAGGCAGTCAGTCCTGGAACTGGGATGGAAGTCTGCCAAGTGCTTTCAAGACAAGGAGCTCATGCTGGCATCCTCCAGGAGTCAAACCCGCTGTGGAGCCAAGGCTCTCTTGCTGGGGGAATTAACAGCTTTTCCTCTGCCCATTTACTCAGAGACTCTGGCTTCCCTTAGGTAGCAGCGTCCTGTTACCTCCAGCAGGCTCCTGCCTTCTCCTGGTGACAGTGGCTGCATTCCTCCTTGCCCCTCCTCAGCTCCCTGAGGATCGTCTGGCATCTCTACTTGAATGAGGAGTGCTTGCAATGATCCCATACAACTCCCAGTTGCTGCTGGCCCATGGCTGCCAGCTACATCTCTGCCTGCCAAGGCTCCTTCAAGTTGCATCCTTGCCTGGCCTGGACCATGGGAGTCAGTGGTAGGTTTGGGTCGATTCTCTCCAAAAAGAAAACCCTGTAGGTGCACACTTCCTTTCAACTCTGGCCAATTGTGGTGAAGTCAATAGGAATGTTCACATGCTTAAACCTAATTACTCCCGCAAGCACTTGCAGGGCTGGGACAAGCTCTTTTTTAGCAACAGAGATCTTTTGTGGTGGATCTCTTGCATCTTCTCACTGAATTTAGAAAGAAAAATATGCAGTGTGATATCATCTGAGCAGCCCACATAGTGAGGCCAGCATCCGTGTCTGCGCTTTGTGGATTTTGTTGTTCATAATCACTTAGGCGATGCTTAGTAAATATCTGCAGGGAAAAAAAACCAACAAGCTGTTTTGAAATAAAGAGACAGTGGAAAGGAGGGCAGGCACTTCCTCGTTTTTTTATTGATATTTCTTGGCATATTTCATGGGCAACTTCCTCATTTCAGCTTACCAGGCATCAAGAAACATTTCTGCAGAAGCAATTGAAAGGAAACGTGTAAATGAGATGAGAGGGATTGAAGGCAGAAGGAACGTGAGGGTCTCAGCAGAGTGGCTCCATCATAACTGCTCCCATTTTACAGACAGGCAGAGGAATATTCCCACTTACCTTGGGGAACATGGGCAGGCCATGCCATGAGCACCATAATGTGCAAGTATAAGGCAGGGCTGGAACTTGCTAGGTACAAGTCCAGGCGCCTGTTGGTTTGGCAGAGTAGAGGATCTCTTTTCACCCAAAAAGCACATGTGGACCAGGAGATGCAGTTTAGGGAATAAGATCCTTTTGTTTTTTCCTCCCAAGACTACTCCCTTGAGGAGACAGCATGAAGAACAACCATCTGAATGCATGGCAGACGGGAATTTTGTTTTAGCAGGTGGCAATCTTAGTCCTTCATCAAACACTCATGCACTTCTTTAATGTCCTGAAATATCAGTGTTTCATAGAGGCAAGGCAGATTTAGCCAAATTTTTTGCCTCTTGCCCAATTTGATGGCTGGGGAAACTGAGACATGGGCGAGTTGGCAAGTGAGGGGCAATGCTTGAGAGCAGAAGCAGAGTGTAGGCTGCTTGCCTGCCTAAGGCTGCAGCTCTGTGGCTTCCCCCAAAATCCAAAAGCTGCTATCTCCATCCCACGAGAACATTTTTCTCTGGTGTGGCATTTCCCAGTGCAAAGCCCATTTCGTATTAATCTGACTCCTGGCTCACCTTCGGGCGTGTGGGGACTGTTTGGAGGTGAGACCTTCATGCAAGACTTCTGCTGTGAATGGAGCGGCAGTGATTTACAGCCCGCCGAGTGCAAGTTGCCAACCTGGATTTCTGCTCCCTAGTTGCTTTGTGTAATTAGAAAAACAGTGGTAAAGGTGGGAAAAAACAGAAGGAAAAAAAAAAANGGCTCGGCCACCATGGCCAGCGCGATCCTCAGGAGGAACTCCAGCAAGCAGGGCCTGCAGAACCTCATCAGGTGAGCGCCCACCTGCCCGCGGGGATGGAGCCGCTCCCGGTCCGGCTCCGGCTGGATGTGCCCGGGGGGAGCGGCGCGGGGGAGAGGGAGCGTGTTCCGCGCCGACCATCTTCGTGTCCCTTTAAATCGGCCGCATTCCCCCCTCACCCCGGCTTTCCGATGCATAGGAAGGAAGGATAATAGATAACCCTCCCTCTCCTCCCCAAAAGCTGTATGAGAAAAGCAGATTTAAACTTGCTGATGGCTTTTCCAGGAGCTCCCAACTGAAATAACTGAGCACAACTGTGTACTGTGACACTCACCTGAGCCGCTGGTTTCCCCTCTCCCTGCAAGGGATGTCTCAGTACGTGGCTTTTTGTGTCTCCTGAGTGCTGAACGCTTCTGCCTAGAAAAAGGATTTTTCTTTTTTTTCCCCGCAGGAACTGTACGTTGTGCACGCTGTGATGCGCGTTTTTAATTCAGAGATCAGTAAAGGGCCGGATCCTCCCAGGGCTGCAAGCTGACACTGCTATTTTTTCGATTTAATTGATCACAATAGTGCTTTGAACCTTTCTCTCAGAGTATAATTGCCAGGGCAGGGAGGTGGATGGCTCAGTTGGGCTTATTCCCGTTTGTCAGCCGGCGCTGAGCCGGGGAGGACGGCTACATTGTCTGCTGGCTTTGAGATTCCCTGCCATGCGGTCACTGTGCTCTTCCCTGGGGGCTGGAATTGCTGCTTCCCTCCATGGGTCTCTGGGATCCGTCTCTGGATGATGGTGGTGTGCCATGCTGGTGGCCCTGGCTGGGCTGAGGAGAGGCACTTCTCACTTTTTCATATTTAATTGAGCAGCTGGATGGGTGAGAGGTGGAATTAGGGGGTGCTGGACTCACATTCTTCGTCTTGAGTACCTCTTGGCTCCCTTGTGCTCGCTGTAACTCCAGCTGCGGGGTGGAGGATGTCATGGTGGCGTTTATTCACCAGGCATTTTCTAGTCAATTTGAGATCTCCTTGATTGGTATTGCAGCTTCTAAACCGCATCTCTCAAATAAGTTTCTTGCCTTGGAAGGTAAATGGGTGCCTACAGCCCATCCAGTCTTTGCCACTTTCCTCCCTCCTGGACCCAGGGAAGTTGGCAGAAAAGCTCCCACTGGTTACACCGGCCTGGGGTGGAAAGTGGGAAGGAGAGGCTGACTCCTCTCAGTTCATCTTTTGTTTGGCCTGTTGGAGCCATTCCCTGGTCTCAGCCCAGGGGCACTGGGATCTGGGTTACACATCCCTGTTTCAGAACAGGGCTTTGTCAGGGGCTCATGAAGGGTAGGGAAACCTCTCTGGGTGTGCAGAAGGCAGGGATGAGCTCAGATTTGGGGCCAGGCAAATGAACTGGGGTGGGAATTGCCTGCTTACAGCTGGATAGCAATTTATTTTCAGGGTGACAGATGGGGGAGAGCAAGGGGAAGCATATGTGCTTCCTGCAGAGAATAGGGGTGTCCAAAGAGCTGTCCTCAGCACAGCCTAAACCAGGGATATTTTCCTGTCCTGACATCTCCAAGTTCCTCCTGCTGTGGATAAGAGACTTTTGGTGCCCCAGAGACTCACAGGGACTTTTTTACAAGGTTACATGTTTCCTGAGTGGGGTTATTACACTTATCTTGATTGAGTTTTAGCTTTGTGGCTGTGTTTCCATCTGCTTACAGATGGGGAGTGGGGTGGGTGGGGTGTGAGGGATTTCCATGGTTTACACACAAAAACCCTCATTTATGCTCACAAGACTCAACAGCAGAACAGGCAGGATCTGCTCCATACACACCATAGCCTATTTTGCAGTTGTATTTTTTCTCCTGGAACAGTTTCTCCTGGAGTTCCTGAGGTTGGCTGTGGGGCTGGCTCTGCAAGCCCTGCCACCTTGGCTGCAGGAAGGAGCTTCTTTAGTGAGTGGTTGGAGGCTCCTGGCTTGAAGATAATGCTCCTGTCAAGATTGCTGTGCTCTGCTTTTTTCTGTCCCATGGTGACTGCAACAGAGTGGTTACACAGTGTAGGTCCTGGGCTCTTCCGGTGTGTCCAAGTGCTTTGGAGACCTGGAGCTCACGAGTGAAAACAGCTGCTCAGAGCCATATTCGTGAGCACTGGGGATATCAGTGTGGTGTCATGGTTTACCTGGCTGCTCCTGCTGCAGGGCAACAGCAGGGATACCCAGGAAATTACCTTCTCTGAGCATTGCTCTGCTATGGGAGCTGCTTGCCAGCTGTTCAACAGCTGGGCTAAGGGTTCTTGTGCTGAAGCTGATGTAAGCCGTGTGGATTTTGGGTTGAAGAGCTGAGTCCCAGTGCTTTATGCATCCTGCCTTGTGCTTGATACAAAACCCCAGCATTTCAAACAAAGAGGCCCATGGTTGAAGCCTCACCTGAACATCAGTCCCAGGAGTCAGATTTGCAGGAAATGGCTTTTCCACTGGCTGCTGACAGGCTTAGTGCACGTGCTGCCTCGGAGTGGTTTGGTGGGCTTGGGGTCACTAGGACACATTGGAGACACTTGGAGGCTAAAACACTGAGCCAGTACTCTAGGAAACATCTTCCACCTCTGCCCAGCCAGGAGGTGGACTGGAAAAGTCCTCCTTCTTCTTCGCTGGCTTTGCAGAAGGTGCAGGCAGGGACGTTCCATTGACATCTGAAAAGCTGGAGGCTGAAAAGAGCCCAGGGTTAGGCCTTGCAACTGCAGAGCACAAATGGTTGAGTAATTACCTGGGAAAGGTATGAGAAGAATGGACATTGCAGGGCTATCTACCTTCCCTGCTTTGGCCTGTGTGCCTAGGCACTCCCCTTGTCCAGCATAGTTTCTCTATCAGGATATCACTGGGGAAATATTTCTCCCTTTGTAGCACACTTACAGCGATGATCCCTCACACGCCCACAAGGCTTTGTATTTTTTTTAAGTCCTCTCCAAACATGAGCCACTTTATCTTGTTATCACGATCTCTTTTTCCTTATCCTTCTAATGAATTCCTATAAATAAGATAGGGATCCAGCACCTGTCATGTCGATTCATTCAGTTCATTATCTGCTCCTGGTGGAATTCTACTCTCCTCCTATTTATCGAGCCTGAAGTGTTTCACAAGAATATGGCTGTTTAATTAACCTACAAATCAGCCTCTCTGTAAAGCAGCTGTGCTGCTCCTTGGGGCTGGATTGTTGGGCCTCGTGGATGACACTGCTCCCACTGTGGTGGCTTGCTGCAGTGGTGTCCCCATCTGGGCTGGGGGTGCCTGGCTGGGACCTGTGGCCCTGGGCTGGAGTGTGTGGGTGTATGGATGTGAGCTGGAAGCACTGCTGCTCTTGTCTCTTTTATCCAGCGTGTGGGTGAATCTGGGGTGCCATTAGGAAGTAAGCTGTGATTTGTTCTTGGGGAAAAAGGACATGCTTTTTTTTTTTCCTTACATGCTACAACGCCCCTTTGCTTCCCAGCACAACAGGGACCTGGTCCAGAACAGAGCATGGCTGCTGCACGAGCAACCAATAAACCAGTGTCTCTAATTATATGTCTTTGCAATACCACAGAGTCTGAAGTGCAAATAATCCTGTGGGAGAAGGGGGCTGAATGTTGGGGATGAAAAAGCTCAGGGGAAGAAAACAAGTCAGAAAATTTGATCATGGGAATAGAGCTAATTATTTACTCTGTAGGATGGGATTTTTTTTGCTTTGTTATCTTCTGTGGAGTCATTTAAAATGGGAAGCCAGAATGTGAGATCTGAAATGAATCTTGCACGATTCTGTGTTTTGGCCTGCTATATGTGATGAGATGCTTGCCACCTCCAGCACTCATATCCTGGCACACATGAGGTGACTTCAGGGTTCCTTCTTTCTCCCTAAACACTGCATTTTCAGTGATGCTTAGAGTTCCTCAGCACTAGGGGTAGCTTTAAAATTCCCTGAACTCCTTGAATTTTGTTGTGTGTCATGACTGTAGTATTTCGTTTGATCAGGATATGGGGCTCTGCCCAGCTCTGTGGGATGCCTTCCTTTCTGCCTGCATTCTCTGTTTCCCAAAGCTTGCCAGGATCTTTCTCAGCAGGGAAGATGCTACTCCAGTATTTTTGTCTTGACCTCCTGAGTGCTGAGCTGGGAACAAGGAGCTTGAAGCACATGGGAGAGCTGGATGGTGCTTTGAAGAGGAAGAACATTTTTTGTGGGGTGGGGGAGTGTGTGGTTGATGCCAGGACATGGTCTGGGCACAGTTTGTTGCCTGGGAGATAGCTGCTACCTCCAGGGGCTATTGCAGCACCACTGTGCTTCAACTCCCTGGCCCCTAGATAGATGTAGGGAGTGAGGAATTCTTGCTGTGAAGAAGTGGGGCAGCTCTTTAGGGGAAGATGGGGAAACTGAAACGTGTAGGAATGAGCCAGTACCAGAGCTGTTGAGCGGGAACAGGAGGGAGGGATACCTGCATGGGGACAGCAGGGGACACAGGGCCTTCATCAGTGTGATTTGTGCTTTGCAATGCTGCCTCAACGTGTCATGAGGAGCCTATGGTGCTTCCCTTCTTGAATCTTCCCCATTTTGATGTTTTTATTAGTGGCCTTCATTTTTTAAATCCTTCTGGGAACCTTTGTGAACCCCTGAGAAAGGGAGACAAGGGAGACATGAGCAGAGGCTGCTGGCAGGGAGGAGTGTCCAGGAGAGCCCTTGCGGCCAGACTGATGGCATGCCTGGAAGATTCCCACATTCCAGGATGGCTTCTATGGTGCCAGCTGTTTGCAGAGTGATGCCACCATATTTTGCAAGCCAGGAGGAACCCATGGATTTGCTGCCCCAGCTAAGCTGTGGGGCAGGGTGAAGGTAAGGGCTAAGCCAGTGTGTGGTGGGTCAGTCCCTCCCTGGATGCCTTGTGGGGTGCCCACCCTCAGCTTTCACTCTAAGGATAACAGCTCATCCTTTCTCTCCAGTGGAAGCAGCTCATCTGTCCCCTCTGAGTACTCTGTGGATCCATTCCCAGATTTTTCCCAGCCCTGGGGTTTGTTTTGTCAGAACTCCACCTACCACTGACCTTTCCCAGAAACCAGTGAGTGGGTTTTGTTTGCCTTTGGCCTGGCCTGACTCAGATTTTTATTTGCTCTCAAGCAATTGGATGTTCAGGGCCTGAACTTTGAGCCCATGGAAATTTTGGGAAGCTGTAGTGAGCCTTTGAGGCCATCAGGGCTGCAACCACAGGTTGTTAGCATCCTGTGATGGTGTGGAGATGGACCACCATGTGTATGTGAGTGTAGGTCAGCTAGAAAGAGCACTGGATGGAGAAGCTGAGGCCTGAGACTTTGCAGCTGGGATGGTGTCTAAAAACTAACTTTCAGCCTCCAGATTTTGATTTCTCCTCCTCCCTCCATTTCTGACTCTTTTGATGGAGCATCAAATAGCATCAGCACCATCCCCCAGCTCTGTGGTGGGCAAAGGGCAGCTAGGGCTGCCAAGTGCTTGCCATAGCAAGAAGCTGGGGTGCCATGCCCTCAAACACGGGATTTTGGGGCAAAGACTCTTTTTCCTCATGAAGATGCTGTGCCCTAGCACAGCAGGGACTGAGGGCTTTCTGCTGCCTCAGGTTCCTGCTGCAGCACAGCTGGTCAGCGATGGCCATGAAGGAGGAGAGCCCCGAGTCTCCCAGGGAGTGGAGCAGAGTGTTCTCACGGCCTCCCCACTGCCTCCTGCCTGAGCTCAGACAGCAAACTCCCTCCTGCTGCTGGGGGGACTGCCTCACCCCGGGGCTGCAGAGTGAGGGCCCAGCCAGCTGTGCTGTAAAAACCACCACGCTGATACACATCTTGCTCTTAATCCCGGCTTGAAGCAGGGATAAGGCAGTTGCTCACCTTTCTAGGCTCACACTTGTTTTCCAGCAGGAGTGTATCAAGAAGGATGCTGGCTGACTGTAACCAAGGCAGGGAGGCTGTGGAGTCTTGCTTCCCTCTTATAAGGAGGAGAAAAATAAAATTCAAAAGCTGGGTAAGGCAGTCTGCATCTCTTTGACAAGTCTGTTTTCTCCTTTGACATGCTTCTCCCTTGCAAAAACAGAGCCCAGACTTCCTGCCCTGTAGAAAAAACTCTGCAATTCATTGAGCCTTAGGGCTGAGATGGAGGGACCGTGAGAAAGAGCCATGGTTTGAAGTTGTACACAGCACTGATTTCTCACACCTACTGAATGCAGTGCAGTGCTGGGAGGGCTCGGGCTCCAGCCCTTTCCTCCCTCTGCCAAATTCCTGACCGGTGATGTTAATACATTATTGCACCAGCCTATCTGTGTGCTAGGGACCCACGGTCTTGAGGGTGCAATTCATCATCTTGGAGGCGATTCGTTTGGATTCTGTCTGCCATGATTAAAATCAATAATAATAATAAAAAGAAACTGTTGTTCCCACTGGTTGCCTCATGCTTCTGTGAGTGGTTGTGCATCACCTATGGCGTCTGGAAGCTTGGAGCGTTCCATGTACCTTCTTGGAGCCACAGTCCTGTGAGTGGCAGGAGGGGACAGATGAAGCTCATGATGAAGGACTGGCCCTGCTTTCATCCCTCCTCCTGCCATTTGCCACCAGCTTTCTCAAGTGTGGCTTGTTTTGCTTGTGGAAGCAGTAAATTACCATCCTGGGGCTTTCCCTGCCTGCCACACCACAGTGACAGGTCAATCTTTGCAGGGGATTTAATGAATGCTAAACTAGGCAGAGTTTTGTATGTGGCACATGTGCTGCATGGCTGTACATCTGCACATCCTTCTCAGGGCAGAAATGGGATGTGCTTGTACAGAGGAAATCCAAGAGCTGTTTAAAAAAAGAAGAGTTGCTTTTATTTTTAAAAGGGAGATAGGTCTCTGTGATGCTGAGTGTAGTTTTCCTTCTATTTCTGCTTGAAGAAAGTTTGGGATGTATCATATTCTGTTCTGATGCCTTGGTGTGTCCGTATCAGCCCGTACGTGCTGCCTTTCCTCACCCCCAGTTCTAGCAGGAGGTGGAGATGGGCTCTGTGGCCACACCTGGGTGTGAAGCAGCTCTGTTCTGCTGTTCACATCCTGGAGGTGACCTGTGATGTATAGGAGAAATGGGGAGACGTGGATGGGACTGCGCAGCTACGTGTGGGGTGGGGAAGCTTGGTATGAGAAAAAGGCTGAGGGTGAAGCCCATAGATGCGTTTTTTCCTCTCCCCCTGCCCCCCTTCTTGTTCAAACTCTGTAGCCTGGACTCTGAGCGGAGCAATGCAGCTGAGGAATTACATGAATGTATGGGAGGGAGAGGCTTGTGGAGTATCTCTGGCTGCCTTTTGACTGACACACTGCTGTTTCAGAGCTAGAATAACTCTCCTGAGGCGAGGCTGAAATAAACTTCAGGCTGTGACATAATCATTCTTGATTTTATTTCTTTTCCCAGTCTCCCTGTATTGTAGCACTACCCACACCCCTTCCTTATTCAGTGAAGTGATGACCCAGCTGTAATCATTGCTATCCAGCCACGTTACTCCTAAGGCATGGAACCCCATGACTTCTGTGGTGGCCTGACACGAGTGGTTCTGAATGACATGAGTGGAGGCATTATCTGTGTATTGCAGCATACTTGACTCAGTCACACAGAGCCATTATATGCCACTAATAAGTGATTAATTTGTTGGCAGGGGGTGAAGTGGGTGAGGGAGTTGTAGCCTTCGGAGGATGTCCTCTTCCCTTTCGTGTGACAGGGTGAGCTGCACATCTCCTGCCAGCAGTCAGGGCCCTTTATAAATAATTGTGTGATAAATGCAATATGAAATAAAGCCTGGCAGCTCTGCTCGGCAGCAGATGAACTTGTTGATGGTCCTAGGCCATATTCTGCACTGATATTGTATCTGGCACTGTGACAGGGCAATGCGGGCTGCAGTAGATTGCACAGAAGGGGAAGGTCCCTTGTGTTGGATTCTGGCATTCCCCTTTTCCCAAGCCTCAACAGAGCAGAGATGGGATGGCTGCTGGGGGAGGCAGGGCTGCCCTTCCCAGTTCTTCTCTAACTCATGTAGCCCCATGGCTTCCAGGGGATATTCCCAGCTGTGGTGGACACTTGCTTTTTCGCAGGTGATGGGGCAATGTATCTTCTGGGGTTGCACATGGCTCCTCCTAAATCCTGTTCCCAAAACCTCATCCCTCTTATACCCTGGCTTTGTGGGGGCAACCTACCCAGCAGAGGCAGCAACCAAAGCCAGCACACTCCTGGCCTGATACCCCAGTGAGCTCAGGAGACAGGAATGTCCAGTGTGTTGGTAGAGGGTTCCTGAGTTTTTCTGGCGCAGGTCTGCAAAGCCCAAAGCCTCTGGGAGGCATTTGATTTTCCTTTCTGGAATTAGCTTTAGTGCTGAAGGTTGGGTTTGGGCCAGCAAAGCTTCCTTTGAGCCGTCAACCATGCAAAAGACTCCTTGAGTCTGCTGAGTTTCCCTTAAACACAGCTCATTTGGTGCCAGAAATTTCCCTTGCCTGAATATTAAAATTTCCTCAAGTGCCGGTGAGGAATTGCCCAAAGGAAATGTGACCTTCCCAGCCGTGCTGGCTTGTCTGGAGCGGGTGTTTGTGGCCATGTGGAGCAGGGCAGCCAGAGTGTGGGTGCCTGTATTGCTGTGCTGCAGGAAGGAGTGTTTTGTAGTGCAAACAGAAATAGAGCCCCTCCCTTGGCTGGGGGTCTGGAGGGAGGTGAGGTCAAGAGCTGGATGTGAAACAGGCAGCTGGCCCCAGTCAGAGCAGAAATCTGAGCATCCCCAATGCTTGGCAGGCAGTGTCTCTGTGACACAGCTGGACCAAGGTGCTTTCAGCTCATCCTTACACCTGCAGGATGGCCTCAGGAAGAGAGAAGCCCATTCCACAAAGAGTGTTTGGTTCAACCAAGGCCTCCAAAAGCTGTTGGCAGAGATGTAGGGATTGTGTAAGAGAAATGACCCAACCCTGTGGCGAGCTCTTGCTGGAGCAAATCTTGCCACAGCTCTGGGCTGCTGGGGCCACTGAGGTCTGTTTACCTTTTCTCCTCCCTTCTCTAGTCACACTAAAGTTTGTTTAAGGGGGTGAATTTCCTTTCACATTGCATGAATTCCACTATAGAGGGATTTTATGAAGGCTGGATGCAGGAGTGTAGCATGCTGTAGCTCATCTTGCAACTCCTCAATCTTCAAGTCTTGCTTTCCATTTCCCCATCCTATGATGGGTGAAATGAAGTTGAGAACTCTTGGTCCCAGCAGCAGCTGTGAGTCTGCTTCTTCCCCAACCCTCCCCATCCTAGGATTAGCCTGGGACAGTGCTGGCTGGAAGTGAATATACATGGGGTCAGCCTGATCCTGAAGCCCTGGGTAATTATTTCTAGAATTGGGAAAGACAGTTGTGAAATACCACTGTGGGCTGAGCATGTTGAGTTAGTGAATGCAGTTGTGAACAATTAGAGCAACCAGGAGACCATGGCCCCGTTTTAGTAAATGGAACCATTTGGAAATTAAATCTTTCCACCTTTTTGCTTCGAAAGGCAATTTAACAGCTGACCCCCTGCTCACACTTGTGCTTGTCCAAATTGAAATGGCACATTTTGTCTGGGGTCCAACAAACCCCTGTAGCTGACCCAAACACAAGGACTTTGGCAAGGCTTAGTTTCTCATTTGCTTGTGTTTTTTGCTTCATTTTGTTTTGTTTGTTTTTCACTAAAGACAAATATTTGTGCTGCTAGGTCAGTCCAAAAGTAATCCTCCTTTTTCCTCTGCTTGTCAGTGTGGTTACTGAACCCCAACACATCACTTATTAAACCTCACTCTCCCTACCAGCCTGTTTGAGCATGACAGAGAGCTCAGAATCTGAAAATAAACTCTGTTTAAGGTGTTTGCTGGAGGGTGCTGGTATTTTTGAATTGGTGGGGGCTTTATCTGCAGCCCTTATTGCTGAGCAGAGGCATACTGTACCCAGCATTGCAGCCCCCCCAGGATGCTCAGAGTGTCTGAGACACATCCCAGCACAAACTGGAAGCTGGAAATGCCCTGTGACAAAGCCGGATTGCTCTGTGGCAAAGGGAGCTGGGAAAGTTATTTGTCTGCTTTTGCAGAAAAATCCCCTTCTCCCCAAAACGGTCGCCCCCGGCTCTGTCCTCAGCCTGCTCGAAGGATGCAGGGACAGAATAGCGAGCCGGTGAGGTCATGGGGAGAGAGTTAGTCACATCCAACTGGGAAAGGGAGAGGGCTGCCAACCAATGTTGCTCTCACAGCGTGGAAAGCTCGTGTGGTTCGGAAGGGACCCCCCCTCCAGGCTCCCTAGAGCACCCTGGCCAAGCTGGGGGTGTTGGTGGAGCACCGCCTCTGCAGCAGCTTCCCAAGGAACTGGAGAAGGGAGTGAAAGATTTTAATCAAAATCTGACTTGTTCTGGCATAAGCATGGACTTTGCTTCTCATAACTGGGGTGATACAGGCGAGAGGGGGTTAAGAGCCTTTCCAAATTGGAGACTATCTGGAGCTGTTGCACAAGGGAGGGAGATCATGGCAGAGTTTAATGAATGACTTCATTTATATATTAAAAAAAAAAAACAACAACATGGTGGCTTCCTGCCAGGTCCACAGACAAGGGTTTCTATGGGAACCTGAGGAAAAATAATAAATAGGAGTGTGGGATGAGTAGGGAAGGGAGGAGGGGAGCCCAGGCTCTGGTCTGGGTCTGCTTTGTTCCTCATGGAGACCAAGGTGGCAAGGGGCAATGAGGGGGTAAAAAGGGAAAGAGCTGAATTTGGTGCTTGCAGAAAGACTCCACCCAAAATAAGGCAGGCAGTAACTACACAGCAGTGGAGCATTCTCTTGGGCTCGTCCTGGGGTCTGCTTTGTTCCCTGCACCTCTGTAGGCACAGCAGGCATGGGCAGCCTTCCTTCATTGGGCTCACAACCTGGCTTTGCTGCCTTGGGGCAGGTGGGAGTTAGGGAGGGCAGTTTGGAGATTTGGAGTCCTCTCCAGCTTTCTGACAGGGTGGTGGTGGGACCACTGTGCAAAGGGGTGCTACTGGGGCTAAGCTCAAGAGTCCTGCTGGCACTGCAGAGAAATATAGGCTCTGAGTGAGTCTTCCCTGGAAAGACTAAGGTTCACAGTGTAATTAGAAAGGCTATTTTTTCATCAGTTAATTCCAATGGGCTTTTTTCCCCCATTGCTGGGAGAGGTGGTTATCTGTCCTGAATCTCAAAAGAAAGCAGCTTTTTGGTGAGACCCATGGTGAAGTGAGGCCCTCTCATGTGATTCATAGTCCAGACTGAGGGCAAAGCCAGGCAGGCTGTCAGAGTGGCACTCCTGGGGCCAGCTGAAACATGCCCCTCATTCACTCAAACTGGGCTGAAACAAATCTCAACTAGGGCATTTTTGTTTGGGTTTTCCCCCCATTTTCCTTTCCACAGGCTCTTTGTTCCAATCTGAATGATGTTGCACTGTGTCTCCCATTGAGCGGGTTCATCCTAAGAGGACCACAGTCCTCAGGGTGTGCCTGAGGTGGGGAAGTGCAGTTGGGCTGGGTCCTGCTGCTGGTGGGAGATCAACATCCCAGCACCCATGTGTGTGCCTTCCTGAAAGACATTTCTGTAAACAGGCTTGAAAATGCCAGGGGAAACAGCCTTTGTGTCTGTTTTGGACCTGGCTGAGCCAGGGGTGAGTGGGGTGAGGAGGCATCTGCCTCAGCATCAGCCCTGGGTAGCCCAATTCAGACCTGCCCAGCTCCAGCTGCCATCACAGGCCCTTTGGGTGAGTGGTGGCCACCCCATGGCATGTTCCTTTCTGCCAGAATCTCAGCTGGTGCTGCCAGTGGAGCACGAGCCAATCCCACGTGGGGAGCGACTGGACTGGCGTTATCACCAGAGAAGGAATGTGGCATCCACCTTATCACTTCCTTGGGGATTCAAGAGGCTGTTCTGCTGTCAGAGGCATTAATATCCAATAGTTGAGATGCCTGGGAGAAGCCAAGGCAGGTTTTTCTTCTCTGCAGGGGTGGCAGGAAGCCAGGCAGGGCAGAGCAGGACAGAGCAGGACATAGATGCTGCCCTCTGCCACTGTTTCCTTGGCTCCTGGTCAGGCAGGAACAGCTCAGGTGCCTAAGAAAACTCATGCCCAGGGCACAGATCTTGCCTTCTGTGGGCCAAAGCTCAAGATGAAGGTGTTGGATATCTTGCAGCACTGCAAGACCCTTTACAAACCCCTTTACAGGACCATTTACAAACCCTTCCAGGGGTGCAAAGCTGTTTTTGCAGGTAATGGTGCTTTCCAATGGGCTTCAGCCCACAGGCAGGTGGCTGGTCTGGTAGAAAGAGGATATGTACCTCACCTTCCTTCTAGAGACTTGCAGGCTCTCCTGCACCCCTCTTCCAGTGCCTGTGTCCCACGTTATCCTTGTCCATTGGTGAGTCCCACTGCAGAGCTGTGCTGATGGATGTGAGGATGCCACTTCGAGCATCGCCGCTCATGGTGGGAGCACTCCTCTGTTGAAGGCTCCTGCTTGCTGGAGGGAGCCCAGACACCTCAGAGGGTTGTTAGCAGGTTTCACAGGACTTCCTGATGGCATTAAAGATGGGTTTTCCCTCTGGCTTGGCAGGCTGACAGCACAGTGGAGCCTGGAAGATGAGGAAGAGGCGGCGAGAGAGCGGCGGCGGCGGGAGCGGGAGAAGCAGCTGCGGTCCCAGGCAGAGGAGGGCTTGAATGGCACCGTCTCCTGCTCAGAGAGTGCAGCTCTGGCACAGGAAAACCAGTAAGAAATACCCGTGGATAAATCCTTCAGCAGCACACATTTCCTTGCAGCAAACCCCTCCTGCAGCCACCAAGTGTGTGTCCCCATTGTTTGGGGTGGCTTGGGGAAGGTGGGGAAGTTCTCTAATAGGCTTGGGCTGGGGGATTTAGTGCACACTAGCAAATAGTGTGCTTTCTTGTTTGGGCAGAAAACCCCAGAAGTCCTGCTTTGATTGTTTTCTTGGCTAGAGGATGGGGGGCTCACTACCCTGAGAGTTTACAGTGGGACAGCTTGGGGCAGGCTGGGCTCTGGCAGGGAGTCCCCATTGCCAGTGATTTCAGTGCTTGGTTAAATTTCAACTTGGGAGTCATCCTACACCAAAAGTGATGGAGATTCCTGATATGTGCAAAGACAGATGTGCCTGAGGATGTGATGCACAACCAGTGCAAGCAATCACCTATCCTGGCTGGGCTTTCCATTCCTCCCTCAGAGGATGCTGCCCTAGCACTGGGAAGCATAAAGCAGCACCTGAGCTGGTGCAGTTCACAGCTCCAAGGGTTAAAATTAACTTTGTGCTTTAATGGGCCAAATCCTAAATGGACATAGCTCAGGAGGCATTTATGGAGATGCTGAGCTATCTGCTGTCAAAGAGGAAACACCTGGAGAAGGGATAGGATGACATCCCCAGCATGCCACACCACATCCTACTGCAGCCTCCCCACATCCATGGTTCAGCAGCCCAGATGCTGTGCAGCTCTGGGGCTTGCACAAAAACTAGTCTGAATTGCCAAATTCTTGTCTCAAAGTCCTCAGTCTTACCACTATTTATGTGTTCAATTTATTTCTAAATCTATTGAACATAATGAAAAAGTGGTGACAGGATTTGGACTTACAGTCACAGAGAAGCAATATCTTCATTTTACTGGAAAAATAACAAAAGTTATTTATGAAAACTTACTCTTTTTCCATTAATTTTTTTTCCAAGACACTTCCAAAATTATTCAGGACTTTTTTTTTTTTTTTAATATAAAAGCATTCAAAACACCTTCACAGTCTTTTGTGGAAATACCCACGGTGATATCCTGCAGACAAAACCGCTGCAGTCTGCTCTAAAAGCAAACAGAAGGTCTGGAAAGTAATAACACTCATTAGCTTCTCTAAACCCCCCTTCACATGGGGGCTAGGAAATAATTTGAAAAAGTCTTTAAAACAGCAGATGAGCTCTCTGGTCTGTGCTTTGCTGGCTGGTGCTGTGAGCAGCCTCAGGCCAGAGCAGCATGCAGCAGCCCCAGTAACCCAGGAGCTTGCAGGCTCCAGTCCTGTTGGCGTGGGCAGAGCTGTGCTGCTGGCCCTGCAGGACCATTGGCATTGCCCAAATTTAACTGAGTGCTTAAGAGGGCAATGACAAGAACAACTCTTAAAATGAAGGGCTTTGGTCCCTGTTCCATGATCCAAAGCTTGCTGGGCCAGGCTCAACCGTGAGGATGTTTCTTCTTCTCTGGCCGTTCCCTAGTTTTGTTTACAGCTGCTGACAGCCACCTGGGCTTGCTCACGCAGCCAGGGTCAACCCTGGCTATTAATCTTCTGAAAAGCTTCATTCTCTCTTGTGTAAATCCTGCCCCCTTCCTTCCTGTGGCTCTTCCCACGCTGGGACTCATCCTATCCATGTCACTCCCCTTAGTTCAAACCCACCCTGCATGTCCTTGCTCCAAAGGGACAGAGTGAACCTCCTCCCTTACCCCTGCTAAAGAAAACTAGTAACAGTCAGGAGAACAGAAGGTTTGCAGGAAAGACAGGAGTGTTTTTGAGAGCCAAAGGGATGGACATCAGCTAAAGTGGTGATGATGGGGCTGTCCTGGCTTTGTGCTTCTCCTGGGGGTGTGTTTGCAGAGTGACACATGGAAGTGGCCAGGTTTCTAAGAGCATTCAGCCAGTCTCCCTTGCTCCCTGGGAGCTTTTCTGTTAGCCTTAGCACGCATTTGTGGCCAGGGCCAAAAATACCGGAATGATTTTGCCGTGGCTATCTTCAACAGTGGAGCTCACACAATGCAGAGTAAATGGAATAACTGGAAGGAGAGAAGGACTGTGTCAGGCTGTGGCTCTTTCAGGCCAGGTTTAGGCCCTTTTACATGGCCTTCCATGCTAATTTTCATTTTTGCTGTGTTTCAGCTATAACTTTGAGCCGTCTGGGATTTCAGAGCTGGAGGAAGATGAGGGGTTCAGTGACTGGTCCCAGAAGCTCGAGCAGCACAAGCAGAGGTGAGTAGGACACAGATGAACCAAGGAGAGGGATATCCATGTTCCCAGCAAAAGGACTGTCCCTGAGGAGGGGTGACCAGACCCAGGTCAAGTCTGGCATGTGGTAAGAATGAGGCCAGAGTCTGGAGCATCAGCAGGACACAGCAGACCCTGCACCACTGGGCCAGATGCTCCCTGCTTGCCATTTAGGCTAGCAGGGGGAATGGCCCAGGGGTGGCCCCAGGCTTGGGGGATGTTTGGGTTGAGCTTTGTGCTCCAAGCAAGGGCAGCCTGCCAGGACGCCTGGGTTTGGAGGAGTGACAACAGCAGATTTAAGCCACCTGAGCTGCTGCAGGGGCTGAAATGGTCTCTAACATAATCCAGGCCAGTCTAAAAAGCTGTTCTAAGTTATTGCTGCTTCCTGGCTCATGTCAGCATAGTGGGTGTTATGGCCCCAGCCCACCTTATGCCTGACTCTTCTTGGAGCAGGAAAGAAAAAGGAAGCAGAGAGCTCTGAGAGGTGCTTGTGTGCCAGCTGTTTAGTCTCCATCTCCCATCACTCCTCCCTTACAGAAATAAACCAAACTCCTGCCTTAACCACTTCCCTTGGATACCATCTACCTGCACATGAACTCTTGGCAGCTTGATTTTGTAGGGAATTTTTGGCATAGCCTCTTCTTTACCCTGAAGAATTCTTTGCACAGAGAGGTGATAGATGCCCCTTCCCTGGAAACATTCAAGGTCAGGTTGGACAGGGCTCTGAGAAACCTGATCTCATTAAAAAGTTTCCTGCTTATTTCAGAGGGATTGGACTGGATGACCTTTAGAGGTCCTTTCCAACCCAAACTATTCAGTGACTGAAAAAATGCTTAGGATTAATATTTACTGCTGAATAAATAAAAAGAACTCAAAGTTTTGTTACCTTTCCCCAAATGTTGTGCCTAAACCATGCTGCAAGCTGTACTTTTGCAGCCCTGACCCAAAAACACTTCTCAAGCACCTCCAAGGCCCAGCACAACGTGATTATAACATCTGTGGGAACAATTAGAAATCATCTGATTTTTGGTTTGCTGCCTTTTTTTCCAGTCCACCTTGCAAAGAGCTTTTCTGGAAAGAAAGGCTACTGCTACTCCCTGCTTGGCCTTCAAAAGAGAATTAGTTGGAATTAACATTATCCTCCCCAGGTATTTCTTGTTGGGTTTTTATGTGATGCTTGTGTTATCCCTGTAGGGAGGAGAGGGTGCTGAGTAGGGCTGTTCATGGCAGGTGAAGCCCATCAGTGAGCGCTGGTACTTTAAAAGCAGGAGCTGTAGTTAAGGGCTAGTTAGGGGGCAGCTGAGGGGCTCTGGGGACTTTTTTTTCAAAGGGCTCTGCTGGGCTTGCTTTATAGGAGGGGCTGTGCCCTGGAAAGTCCTTTCAGCAGCTTTGTCCTTGGGGACCTGCTCCATCCAAAGGACAAGCTTGGAGTGTGCTGTGAGCACAGGTAGGTTGTGTGTCTGCCTGTGATGCCCCATACTGGGACAAGCAGTGCTGTGGTCAGGATTTCCCAATTCCCTTCCCTGCTGTTTACCTGAAGATGAAGCAAATCCTGGGTTTTAAGTGGTGGCTGTGAAAGAGTGGATGGAGACAGCTGGTCTCCACTGGATGGAACTAAACCAGGTCCTTGCATCCTCTGAGAACCTTGGTGCTAAGAGATACTTTCTTTTTGGTCCTGGTCCTCCTCTTTGAGGTAGGAGATCCATGCTATCAGCTGTGTGCAAGAAGATGAAGCTGTGCCAGCCTAGCTGCCTTCTGTACAACATTGCTGTGGTGTGAAAGGCATGCTATAGGCTGCACTGTGTTTGCTGGCCTTAATTTTTAATATGAGCTTGCACTTGAGCTGGAAACATTGCTGGCATCCTGGTGGAGAGCTGCTAGCTTCCTGGGCCTTCAGAGCCTGTTTGCTGTTGGTGAGAGGATGATGAGAAACAAGTCAAGCAAGCTGGCATATTAATAATCTTTTTTCCCATGTGGTCAATGTTGAGGTCTGGTTGGTAGCTGACCTGTGAGCTGCCTTCCCAGCAGCACAGAGGTGGGTGGAAAGGTCTTGTTGGAGCTTGTTTTTGTGTTTTGGTGCTGCCTGTTGAGGGAGGAGCAGTGAGTCAGCCTTGCCCTTTGGCAGCTGCCTGCTAGCCAGCTCTGTAGCCCTGCTCTCTCAAGCCAGGCGATTTTTCTAAGAACTGAGTGGGAGGAGAAAGCTCTTTTGGCTGGAGAAAGTAAGATGGCAATAACAGCTTGGTGCATGGCTGTGAGCCAGGGAGAGTTCTGGGGTTCTGTACTCACAATGTCCTTGTGCCCAGAGGCATGGGCTGCTCTGCTTTTGCAAAGCTAATTACATAAACATACTCTTGGGTCTCCTCTTGCGGCCTCAGAGACCTGGAGCAATTCTCTTGTACCAAACCCACTGTGGGTTTTCCTAAATCCCTAAGCCAAGGAGTGACTCCAGCTGCTTTGGAACTCCTTTGTTTTGCTGGGAAGTGAGATGAGTGATGTGTGTAGAGGTGTAATTTTTTCCAGTGGGCAAAACTGAGGCTTGGAATCAGGTGTCAAAGTATTGCTTGTGAAGCACTGTGCCTTGCCTGTGAAATAATTCCAGTGGAGTGACTCTGCAGCCTTGCCCTAGAGTTTAGCTTCAGTTTGAGAAGCGTATTCATGTGGTGTTGGTTGAGTTCTCCTTCAGCAAGAGATTCTGTTAACGAGGAAGATGAGCTTAGGCAGAGAATGGCTTTTTGGTGCCCCACATTGAACTAATGCTGGGAACCATGGGGGCAGCATCAGATTTGTGTTTGACTGCAGGATGTTAGCAGGGAGGGAATTGAGCCAGCACCACATCATGGTAGCAGTGTCCTCTCTGCCAGGGGTTTGAGCAGAGTGCTCTTCTCTGCTTTCCTATGGGTCTTGCTCATCATCTTGTCCTGCTGGTACCTTTATCTCTGCCACAGCTCTTCGTTGAGCTGAGTCCTGGACACTTGAAGTGGGGAAGTGAGGCGTGACTGCTGTTACATCTGGGTGCTTGGAGCTGGCTGTGAGCCCTGGTGTGGAATACCCAGCACGCTGTAGGCTTGGGGAAGTGATAAAATTGGATTTCTAGAGGTCTGAGGTATCTCATGGTATCTCTTGGCTCATAACTGTGGTTTTCTTCTTGAATCTCTCCCCCATCTCCAGGTCTCCAAGACAATCCTATGAAGAAGAGGACAGTGGTGTGAGAGAAGCTGAAGTCAAACTGGAGCAGATCCAGCTGGATCAGGAAAGCCCTGAGGAGAATATGGCTGTCAGAGAGGAAGAGAGGCTGTTCCAGAAGGAAGAAGAGGTTCAAGAGCAGGAGGAGCAGGAACAAGCTGAGCAAGAGGTGGGATCAGGAGGTGCTGATCCTCTTCTTTCCAGAGGTCTGGTGGGAGGGCTGATGCTGGGGGCTGCTCTTGCATGCCTTGGCTCACCATTGCTGCTGGGAGTTGAGCCCATGTAGATGCTGATGTGCTTTCATGGCATAACCTGGTGCCACTCTTGCCTGTGTGCTGGTCACTGGAGGCAGCCTTTTCCCTTTTTTGAGGGGGTGTGTTTGTTCCCAGAGCTTGTGGTGGCTTTGCCATGTCCCTCTCATACTGAGGAGGAAAGTGTTAATTCTCCTGTGGCCTTGTAGGCAGTGAGTAGCTTCACAAGATAACTCAAATCTAAATTGTACTGCTTGTTTTTCTCTCCCCAGCCTTTATCACACCTTTGGAGTGCCTTGTTTTGATAGATCTCTTAGCCTTGCATTGCTCCCAGCTGAGGGTTTTTTTGTTCTGATAATTCCTGGATAAAGGGGGAGAGAGAGAGAGAGAGACAAAGCTGGAATTCAAATGGTGTGCAAGTTAGGCAGCTGAGCTTCAAATATCAATTGTAAATGGATTTTGACTGTCTGGGGCTAGTAAGATTTTTGTATTTGAACTGTGTATTACTCTTTCCAACCCTTTATTCTAAAGACAGTTTCTCTCTCACTCCTTTTGGCCTCTAAATGAGAAACTAATGTTTTCCTATCTCAATTGTGGTAAGAGATCTTTATAACTGATGCGAAGACCTCTTTTAATACTATTTGGGAATCTTGAACCTGCAAAATTTCTGATTTCTGCCCTCTCTTCCAAATGACATATGAGCTTCTTCCTGAATGCTTCCAAATTAGATAATGTTAACTCTAAGTTTCTGTGTTTTTGTGTTTATTTAGTGTAAAGCAGGAAGCCTGGGAGACAGGGAAAAATCACTGTTGCATAATAAGCAGTTTGACCAACTCACTTCCTGGCTTGTTCTTTTTCTGCACTCAGGAAAAGAAGAGAAGGTGGAATGATGGAGAGAAGCAATTAGAAGCACCAGAGAAACGGCAGAGGGCCCCAAGCCTTGGCAGCCTGGAAGAGGAGGAGCTGTGCTCTGACCACGCTGTTGTGTCCTCCACAACGGTTTGTGTTCCTGGGGCCCCTCTGGATGCGTGACAGCTGCCACAACAGGGGACCCAACTGTTGATGAGGAAGGGTTATCCAGGGCTTACAGTCATGTGGAGTGGGAATCCCGTTATCTGTCCTGCTATAAGCTGACAAACCACATGAGCAATTTGCCTCATCTTTCATGGCTGTCAGCCCCTCCTCTCCTCCTACTTTGCCTGCTTGAGCTGTTGAAGGCTGTAGCAATCACTCTAAAAGTCTAAAGTTCATTGAGGGCTCCAGGAAATATTGAGATACTGAGATACCTGTGCTTTCAACTTGTGTAGTCTTTAACAAAATTCACGAGAATTTAATTAAATTTCCCTTCCAAAGGAAAAAAACCCCAATGACTGAAACAGTGGCATTTCTCTCTTACTTAGAATAAAATGTATGACTTAAGTTGTTTAAGCAAACAAGGATTTCTGTTCTTTAAAGCATTGCATCCTTCCCAGTCACATCTGTCTGCATTGATGCTCTTGTGAAACTTCCATTATTAACACCACCTGAATTGCGTCTTATGACTTTTGTTGCATTTACTACAAATCCTCAGTTCTGTGTGCGCTTCTAAATACAATAGATACAGATAAGTGCTTCTGAACTGAATGGGTTTTTTGTCTTTGTAAGCCTTCACCTTTTTGATTGTAGCAGTGAGGGAGATGGTGAGGTGTCTGTGTAGCCTGTTAATCTGCTATTAGAGCTACCTTTGCTTTTTGTTGGATTTAATTTTGTGCTATTTGCGGCTTACTCAATATTTCCTGACTGGGGATGATTGTATGAGTTCTTCATTTTGCATCAGCAAATAGATGGCAAGGGGAAGGTTTCATCATCTACAGCTGTCACATTCTTGATCTGGTGGAGAATCTACTTTATAGTCAAGTTAAAAGAGGAGAGATGTAGTGGGTGTGGATGCAGGCTGGGTGCTAGGGCCAGGTTTGAAAAGTGTGATGGGGTAGCCAAAGTGTATTCCTGAAGTGGAACTGGTGGGAAAATGGGGAAAACACTTTCAGCAACTTTTATGTGCTGAAACTTCAGTTTTACAACCCCAAAACACACATATCTTCTTGACCTCAGTTTAACTGCTGCTGCTAGGATTAGCCCAGGGAAAGGTTTAGAAATAGAGTCTCTGTTTTGTAATGGTGATGTCAGAGCTCACCAGCACACTAAGCTGGATGTAAAACTGTTCAGGAAAAATCTAAGCTTGGAATCTTTCCAAAGGAAGGATGATCTTTACACCCCAGCTAGCAGGGCTCTGTGAACACAGAACTAAACACATTGGCCACCAAGTAGGTGTTTTGGCACAGGAAGCTCAGCAGAAGCCCTGCTTGTAGTGAAAGACAAGAACATCTGCAGTCAGTGGTGTGTCCCTTCCAGATGTGTCTGGTGGAGACCAGGTACACATTTGGGGCAGGCTGATGTTGGATTATGGGGAGATGGGGTGTTATTTGGGGTTCAGAGGGCCAGTGTGGTTGAGGGCTGAAATAGGGGTGTATGGAGGTGAGGGTGAAGTCTTGTGCTAATTCTGTTTTGTCACAGGCTGCTTGTGAGCCCTGGGTTTTGAGGCTGGCTGAATGAACAACTGGGGTTTCTCCTGGCCTTCAAAAAGTGCTTGTGACCAGGGAAATGTGCAATTATCAATGCAAGGAAATTCCAGGGGTGGGGGGAGGTGGTCTCCAAATAGCACAGTCAAAGTTTGTTCCTACCGAGACTGTCATATTGAGGTATATTGTCACTTAGAGCTTTATCTAGGCCCCTCTGTGTTTAACCTAATGCTTTTCATGACCTTTCAGAAGTGCCTGTGTATGGTTGCACCTGCACACTATCTCCCTAGCAGGGTTGGCAAGGTTTTTACCTATTGACATGTACTTGTGTTTAGGAAGCTGAGGCAAAGATCTGCCAGATTCCCCTTTGAGATTGGTGCTGTGCCCAATGTGTCAGGTGCCAGCCTGCCCATCAGTGAGCCAGGTGGATTCTGAAGTCATGGCTCAGGAGCAGGCAGCAGCAAGCAAAGGAGAGGGCTGACAGCAGGCAGACAGCCTGCCCAGCAGACAGGGCTGGCTGACGGGGCTTCTGCCCTGCTGCTGTGGGGGACCCTGCAGAGTGACTCTCCCCAGGTCATCTCTGTTAGCCAGGGTTGCACTATTTGGTTGTTCTCTAATGGGCCTCGTGCTCTTGGGCACAGCTGGTAAATGTGTCCTCTATGTGACACTGTCTTGTCTTCTGTTTTGCTAAAATTTAGCACCGGCATACTGAAAGCATCTTAAAGGCTCATTTAGTGCTGTTTTTTATCTGCTAACTTGGTAGGTGATGTTTCCTGTGGCACAGGCAGCAGTTTTACAGGGGGAGAAGGCTCCTTTTTACTTGGTTGCTGCTCCTTGACTCTGTGGGAGCTGGTGTTAAGAAAGCCCCCCCTTTGGCTTCAAGGTGATTTTTCTCTCTGTATGCTTGCTTTCTGGGGCATGAAAGAGTCACAAGGTTTAGTAACATTTCAGCTTTCCTTTCCTGCAGTGGTTGTGAAGTGTTTGCTTGCCTTCCTGCCTTGGCCAAAGAGTTATTGCACAGGAGCCTCTGATGCAAAACTCTTTCCTGATGGCTTGACATGAAGAACTGCCTCACAGGTGGCTTCATGCACTGGTTTGCCCTGTCTGTGTGCTTCTCTGGTGTGGATAAGTTGACCTAACTCATGCCTGTGCTGCTCCCATGCTTGGTTTCTTTTCTGTAGATGTGGCCTCTAGTTTTCCCCCTTTTCTTTCTGTACTTTCCATTTCCCTTTTTGTATCTGGCTAGGAAACTAAAGGTCTGAGAGAGACCTCCTTCTTCACCAGAAGGGGGTAGAGAAAATGGTCTTGATTGGTGTTAGAGCTGTCAGTCAACTTACACATTACTGGTTTGCCCCTGAAATTGGTTGTGATTCTCTCTCCCTCCTTGGAAAGAAGGAAGAAAGGGAATGCTCACTGTCTCCCTGATCAGTAGGGGAATATGGAGACTGACTGAGGGATTTCTGACCAAAATATGGGTGAGAGATCAGAGCCTAGAAACGGTCAGCTAAGGTGACCTGCATCCATCTGAGGTGCATGGACAAAAGTTACATCTTTGTCTTCTTTCTCCCTTTCAGATCGCAGACAGAACTGAGTCGCTGAACCGCTCAATACAGACAAGGTATTTCTGGGGGTGGCCTCAGGGTAAGGCAGGTCACTTGCTGCAAATGGACATTGTCAGCAGGTCCTGCTGTAGGAAAGGGCAGGAGTAAGAGGCTGCCTGTGGCCCACAAAGCCCTCCCTTCTGCCTCAGCACTGGGGGAACACCTCAATCCTCCTCTCTGTTCTGCAGTAACAGCATGAAGAAGAGTAAGCCTCCTCTCCGTGTGTCCAAGATTGGTGACAGGCTGGAGCAGTACGCACAGGCTATTGAGGTGAGCTGCTGTGCTGTCTCTGCCCCCACCCTCCCAGGAGCCCTCTTTGCTGGTGTTGCTCTCCCACCATGCCTCTTAGCCTTACCATCTGTGAGATGACAACTAAATTGCCTTCCCTTGGCTGGGAGTGCTCCTTGCTCCTGTCTGTATGTCCCTCCACAGCATGAAGTAGGTTTCTTTAGCAAGCTGTCCCATGCTTGTTTTTTCATGTTCTTTGCTTAAAAAGTGGGAGTGTCTGACAGGAACTAGTAGGACTCTGCAATTCTCCTTTTACAACCCCTTATCTCCAAGAACCTTCCAGGGATAGAAATAATTAAGCGACACATGCTGATGGCAAACTATTTGTTTATTTTCCAGACTTCTGCAAAGGTTTCAAAGCCTGTCCAGCCCTCTTTTGAACTTCTCACCACGAGCAGGATGGTATCCAACACAAAAAGCTTCTGGGAGCCTGGAGAGGTGACAGCTCAATCTGCTGCGACGTCCTCAGACTGTAAGGTACAGCCCTTGGAGGACTTGCCCTGCTTGTGCCAGAGAGAGGGACTGGTCCCTGGACACAGCATGCATTGTCCTTCCTTGTTTATCCTGTTGGTACATCTTGTTAGTGGGGCCTACGAGCTCCAAAGGCATCTATATTAGAGGCCTTCCATCACGTTATAAGGCTTTGCACCTCAGAGATCCAGTTTTTCTGACAGGGTCCCCAACTGTTGCTTGATGGTACATCCAGGAAAAGCTCTGTGTTGGTGGTTGAGGCTCTGATTTGAAGTGGGAATAAAATCAGCTGGTGGAAAGACTGAATGTGTCTCCTGCAGGGGCTTGGGCTGAGCTCCAGTTGTCAGGCATGAAGTTGCATCTAGTACCAAGGTGGTAAATGTTGTCAACTTGGAAAATCCAGAGAGTATTATGTGTTGCTCTCAGTGGTTTCACTTTCTTGATGTTGTGGGGAAGGCTGGTTCTGTCGCATTAGTTGCAAATCTGTGTTTATGAGAGCAGAATTCCTTATGGTAGAGAGGCCTTGATGTTTACATGTCCTAAATAGTTAATGAACTTAAGAAAATAAACATCTTGGAGCTAATTCAGACTCCTGTGGAAGAATGATAGGAAAACATAGGATATACTGGGAACAGGAAGTTGTTTTCACAGTCGTGGGTTTTAGCAGCAGCTGTTACAGGTCACATGATGTGATATTATAAATAAAAAAAAAGGAGGTCATATATGTGGGTTGGAAATGGATGTGCACAAAGACACGTTCAGCAGCAGTGAAGGGTAATGAAAACATAATTTTCTCATGATACTGTGGCTGGAGACATTGTGAGTAAAAGAAGCCTTTGGGAACAGAAGGGGAATCCCAAACCTGTGAGCAGTATCAAGGTGAATTGGTGTCTGTGGGTGTGAGAGCACTTGCTCTGCTGAAAAAGAAAAGAGCTGTTGGCTGGGTTGGAAGCATTGAGAAGATGATGTTCTGTAGGGACAAGGGCTGCCTGTGTCTGTCAGTGCAATTCCATGCTTAAGAGCTTTTCCTAACAGTGAATTGCTATTGGTTCAGCTCTAGTGAAAGCAGGGGCAAAAATACTTTTACATCCAGTAATTCTGAAAGGTCTCTTGAATAGCATGTTGTTCTCAGCTCATGAGCTGGGAGTCCCAGCCTTCTAGGCTCTGCAGTGGAACTGCAAATTTGAGTAATTTTGTTCTTGTTATGCTTTTTGGCACTGAGAGTAAACAAACCGTGCAAAACTAAGTGGAACTGAACCTAAGACAGTATTGCTTGCAGATGGATCTTTTCTGGATGGATGGGGTTTTGTGGGAATGCTTGTGGAAATGTCTTCCAAAATGCAGCAAGCAGCTACTGCTCAAACTGTCAAGGCTGGGAGAGGAAGATCAAATATCTTGTCAGTCCCTGTGTTGAAACTGCCAGTATCTGGTAAATCCCACAATCTCTTGCCATAGATAAAAGCAACCCTGGCTTGGGGGTCTGGGCTCTTAGATGAGCCCTCCCTCACAATGCCTGCATTGCATCTTCTTTCCTGTTGCATGTCCTGTTCTTGTTGTGTGACCTTATGCTTATAGAAGCTGGTGATGGATCTGTGCAGAGAGTTTGTGTGAAGGAGGCAAGAAGGTAATACAGAATGGGCTGTTGCCAAGCCCTCTGGGATTAAAGGCAACTGTGTCATGTGCTCCTCTGGCTTCAGTTGTTTGATTTTTTTTTTTTTTTTTTTCCTGCCTATTTAATGGAGAAAAATTATGACTGGCTCTTCCCTTCTTTCCTTGTTTAGTCCACTCCTTCCGGCAGAAAGTATAAATTTGTTGCCACAGGCCATGGCAAGTACAAGAAGGTGTTGATAGACGATGCTGAAGAGCAATAGCATGTCTGGAGAACTCATTAACCAGGTAGGTGGGATGTGACTGTGCTCTGTGTAACAAACTCCTGGGCTGTTCTGGCAGGATGCTGGGGCTATTTCTGCCAGCAGCACTTTGGGTGAGTTGGAAGGTGCTGTATGGGAACAGCTGGAGCCTTGCTTCTGGGCTTGACTGTCTGGGCTGGAATGGAGTGGGTACACAGCAGGGGTTTGTTTTGGTCTCTGCCTTTCTGATGCTGCTAGGAAGCTGGATACCTCTGTTAGTTGAATCTGCAGGGCAAGTCTGAGTTACTGCTGCTTGCATGAAGATGTGTTTGCCTTTGCTAGTTCAAAGGAACAGTCTCTATCTGCTGTCTTTCCTTATGCTTTCTTAAGTCTTAGCTGGAGATATCTGAATATCTAGTAGATATTCTGGCTGAGTATGGAGGCTGATGTACTTCTGAAATTCAAATGTTTCTGGGGTCTAATTCCCAGATTTACTGAATTAATCAGGGAGAAAACTTTTAATGACTTCAGTAACCTCTCGGAATCAGTCTGTAATAAGGTTACAGCAGGAAGGATGTGAGCATTTGCTGTACTGGGTAGACCAACAGAGCAGGAAGGACTGTTCTCTGATGTGCAGCAAGGGGGAGGCAGGGCTGGGTTGCTGTCTCTGTGCTCTCTTGAAATGGTCTTTGGATCTTGCGTTCCTATTGTGTTTTTGCTCATAGATATCCTGGTGTTATCTTGAGTGGATGATAGTAGAGGGTTATGGCAATAAGGAGGAATGGCATAGAGGGAGGTGATAACTGGTTGGATCCAACTGGGTAGCATCTGGCACAATGAGTGGAGAGGAAGTTGAGGGTGAAAACAAGCTCATTCTCTTTTTTTTTTTTTTCTTTTTCCCTACTGTAAAAAAGAAGCTTTATTTCATTGCCAAGGTTAAAATAGCTCTGCCTGCTACAAAACACCTTTTGTTTCTGAATTCTTCTGGGGCCTGTGTTCCTTCTTTCCCCCTCCCTCCCACCCTTAAGGAGCTGGCTTCTGAGTGTTGCATATTGTTTTGTTTGTTTAGGCTTTTTTTCCTTTTGTAGTGCCCATTTAGAGGGAATGCCCTTCTGAATGCTACTTTGAGATGGGCAGCAGTACAAGCCCAAGACTGCCTGAAGCTATGTTTTTAGTCCACAGAGCTTGCATCCTCAACTTGCTTCTCTGCCTGTGACTGAGAAACCTACTGAGCTTCCCTTCTCTACAGCAAACAGGTTCTGCTAGTTGTCAGCAGGTTTTGTTTGCTCTACCTGAGTTTCTCTAAGCCGCTCAAATGAAAATGGCTTTGGCTCTGGTCTTCGTCCAGCATCCTTTCCTGAAAGGCAAGGCACTGTCACAGGATGTCCTCTAGGATCCATGCAGCACTCCAAGCAGCTGTGGCACTGTTGCTCTCTGGGTTTGTTCACATGGAAGTTTGGGGGTTTTTTTCTACTATGAATAGCAAAATGGCTGTGATAGCTGAAGGAACTTGGCTTGTTTCTATTCTTAGGTTCTTAGCTGTCTGTTTTATATGCTCTGAGCTCTCTGCTCTCCAGCTCCTCTGCATCACCTTGAACTATGCTCATCCTTTTTCCCTATTGCTGGATCACTGTCATGGCCTTCTTGCTCCCAAACCCTTCTGGCTCACCTCTGTCACTTGCTTTACACCACCTTATCAGCTTTCTAGTAGCTTAAACACAGGTGTGGGTTTTTTCTCCTTTCTCCCCTTCCTGGGCTGCAGGACCTCACTGCAGGCTATGGAACAAGGGTTTTCCTGTAAGTGTCAATTTGGGTTCTTAGCAAACCTGATGCTGTTTGGTGTTTAAAAATAGGCAGACTCTGTGCCCAGCAGCATTCCCCTTCTCCTCCTCAGCACAGCAGCTCAGGCTGGAACTCACCACTGTGACTTCCAGTGAACAGCCACTGATGGAAATCTGTTGCCTACAGGGATATGTCTGTGGTACTTTCCTGTCAGGGTCTGTCTCTGCAGGACTTGCCATGCTTGCTGTGTGCCNCAAAGAGTGGAGAGTGATTTGGGGGTGAAAACAAGCTCATTCTCTTTTTTTTTTTTTTCTTTTTCCCTACTGTAAAAAAGAAGCTTTATTTCATTGCCAAGGTTAAAATAGCTCTGCCTGCTACAAAACACCTTTTGTTTCTGAATTCTTCTGGGGCCTGTGTTCCTTCTTTCCCCCTCCCTCCCACCCTTAAGGAGCTGGCTTCTGAGTGTTGCATATTGTTTTGTTTGTTTAGGCTTTTTTTCCTTTTGTAGTGCCCATTTAGAGGGAATGCCCTTCTGAATGCTACTTTGAGATGGGCAGCAGTACAAGCCCAAGACTGCCTGAAGCTATGTTTTTAGTCCACAGAGCTTGCATCCTCAACTTGCTTCTCTGCCTGTGACTGAGAAACCTACTGAGCTTCCCTTCTCTACAGCAAACAGGTTCTGCTAGTTGTCAGCAGGTTTTGTTTGCTCTACCTGAGTTTCTCTAAGCCGCTCAAATGAAAATGGCTTTGGCTCTGGTCTTCGTCCAGCATCCTTTCCTGAAAGGCAAGGCACTGTCACAGGATGTCCTCTAGGATCCATGCAGCACTCCAAGCAGCTGTGGCACTGTTGCTCTCTGGGTTTGTTCACATGGAAGTTTGGGGGTTTTTTTCTACTATGAATAGCAAAATGGCTGTGATAGCTGAAGGAACTTGGCTTGTTTCTATTCTTAGGTTCTTAGCTGTCTGTTTTATATGCTCTGAGCTCTCTGCTCTCCAGCTCCTCTGCATCACCTTGAACTATGCTCATCCTTTTTCCCTATTGCTGGATCACTGTCATGGCCTTCTTGCTCCCAAACCCTTCTGGCTCACCTCTGTCACTTGCTTTACACCACCTTATCAGCTTTCTAGTAGCTTAAACACAGGTGTGGGTTTTTTCTCCTTTCTCCCCTTCCTGGGCTGCAGGACCTCACTGCAGGCTATGGAACAAGGGTTTTCCTGTAAGTGTCAATTTGGGTTCTTAGCAAACCTGATGCTGTTTGGTGTTTAAAAATAGGCAGACTCTGTGCCCAGCAGCATTCCCCTTCTCCTCCTCAGCACAGCAGCTCAGGCTGGAACTCACCACTGTGACTTCCAGTGAACAGCCACTGATGGAAATCTGTTGCCTACAGGGATATGTCTGTGGTACTTTCCTGTCAGGGTCTGTCTCTGCAGGACTTGCCATGCTTGCTGTGTGCCTCTACCCTTTGCTTTTGGGGTAAAAGGGCTAAACCATGCACCCAGATCTGCATTCCTCTGTCTCCTTCCTTCTTCTTGTGGGAATTGCTCTCCTTGCTCTCCCCAGTGGCATTTCCCCATCCTTCATCCATGTGCAGTGGGGCTGGGGTGTGAACGCAGCCTGATTGGAAGCCTAGCAGATGCAAAAGCCATAGGTGAGAGTTGCTGGCTTGCTCTGGGTGGTTGTCCTTGGTGCAGGACAAAAGCTGTTTTAAAGCAGAAGTGCTTCTTAAACCACCTTCACTTAGTCTCCCCAATGTAATCGACCTTGGCTGCTCTGCCTCATGCCAGTGCTGTGCTCTTGTGCATACAGACCTTTGTGCAGAGGCATCCATCTGGCTGTGCTGCAGTAAGGTGCCATTAATCACTCTCTGGTAAGGTTGTCTTTATCTGCATTACATGTTTTATGCTGCACTCTTCAAATTTTTGTCTATGCTGGCTTCATGGATCTTTCTCTGTAGCCTTCTTTTGCAGCAATGTTAAATTTTTCTGCAGAGGCTTACCTGGGATTCACTTGTGATTGCTGGCACTATTCAACCTCTTTTTAGCTTTTTCTTTGAGAACTGAGGGTTTGAGGAAATCTCCACTTTAGATAATTGGGTTATTCTTCCTACTTGGTTTTTGTGTTTTGAGTGGGGAAGGGTGGTGGGATTTGTGCAGAGAAAAGATGCCAAGCCCTTTGCACCCAAGTGTCCTCAGGGGTTTTGGGTTGTATTTGTTTTTCCTGGCATGGGCCCTGCTAGGGAACACAAATACTTCTTCCTTCCTTTCTTAAGGTATTTCGGAAGGGGGACCTGTAGACTTCACTTTAGAGAGCAGCCTGGAAAATATTCCAGGCCAGAACTTTTCGTCTCTCTTCTCAGAACCATTCTCAGGCTGATAAGCTGAAGGCCAGGGAAAATCTTTCCCAAGAAGATACATTGGTCAAAAACATAGAGGAGCTAACAACAAAGATAGGACACCTGTCTTGCTGTAACCAGACTCTGGGAATGGGGTGTCTTCTCCCTGCACCAATCATCTTTATTCTACTCTTGGAGTTGCTACTCATGCTACTTAAGCAGTGAGTTTCTGAATAAACTTGTCTTCTTCTATCCTGAGGATGACCATGTAGCTGTGTCTTTTTTCTCTGCTGCAACCAAAGGGTTAAAATACCCTAACCACAAAGCTACAGGGAAGGGGTTACAGAATAGAGATAAGACCAGTGAAGTGAAAACTTAATTGAAGGCTTGCTAAATTAACTGCTCTTATAGCATCACTGCAAAAGAGGAAGACTTCAAAAAAGGCAAAAGGGACTCTTTGTTTTGTTTTTAAGTCTGTTTGCAGTTTGGCTTGAGGAACTGTTGGTCAGTTCGATATGCTCTGCATATTTCTCTTCCTGGAAAAGGAAACTGTACACAGCTCTTTATATTCTATTTGGACTAAACATAGCAATCCTATATTAGCTGTATAGGAATACTCCAGCATATGGCCAAGTCCCTTGTGAAACAGAAATAACCAATCTCCCAGCTTTCATTCTCACAAGCCTGCTGGCAGTGGAGTTGCAAAGGGTAATACTGGAAAGCCCAGTTGTCTGTGGGTGTGCAGAGTTGGGGATTTTCCTTTAAATGCCCTTTTTTCAGGCTATCAGGGACAAACAAGTGTGTAGCTGTCATGATGTTCACCCTGAAAATGAGACTCCGTGTGTTTAGCAGAACCCCTCAGAAACCAGCACCTTGTTAAATACAGAATTGGATACCCACATGCTAAAGCAGGGTCTTTTTGGTTATTGTGGAAACATTAACCATCAGCTATTGTGGAGAAGACATGGTAGAATGCACAACAGAACTTGATTACTGAAACAAAATTATTCTTCTTTCCATTATTTAGTAGACTGGCCTAGGAGGATGTTAGATGATGCACAATTTTGCTAGGCAGAGGAACTGTTTGGTGAGAGCAGGATATCTTACTCTGTCTCTTGTCTGTGCTTTGGGTGGAAGGATGAGTTTCCATTTTGTTCTCAGCAAGTGGGTGTGGGGTACACTCTCTGTAAAGGAGATAGAGATTATATGTATCCCCCTTGAGTTTGGTTTCTAAGACTCCCTAAAGATGTGGAGCAACCCAGATTCCTTCATCTCATCTGCAGCTGCTGCTGTTCCTAGGATCTATCTCTGTCTTAGATAAATGAAACAAAAAAAATCCAGTTCCTTTATCCTACTCTAAACTGGTCTTCTTTCTAGAGACAGCTTATCCTCTTCACTGTGTGCCTTCACTCTGTTACTGCATCCATTGATAGTCGTTGACACTTTTTAAAACAAGTATATGTTTGTTTGTGTGTGACCTGTGGATGTGATAGCTATGCATTTGAGCTTTTGAATGTATGGAGAGTAACCCTTAAACCTGCAGCATGGGGCTTCTGGCTTGGAGGGGTTTTATTTAGTTTCCTTTTTTCCTTACACTTGGCTCTGCTGGGCAGTGAACTGGGCTGTTGGTGCACCTCCAGGGGTGTGGAGCAGCCTGGCTTCAGTTGACAGACCATCCTGAAGCCGTTCTGTTGAAGCTCTTGGTGTGCTCCTCGGCCCCTTTGGGTCGGAAGCGGCTCACCTCGAACACGGTGCTGATCTTTGTCATAGGTTTGGCAGCCAGTTCCTTCAGCTTCCGCGCGTCAAAACGTGGCTTGTGTAGAAGGATGGGCAAGCGGCGGGGAAGAAAGACACTTTCTTCTTTCTGTGGCTTCTTTTCTGCTTGTTGTTTCTTCTCCTTGGTGAGTGCCACTTGGTATAAAATGGCATCCCACATCCTCATGGCTTTGGATTTAACCAGCATGCTGTCTTGCTTTATGACTGCTTGAGCAGCATCCTCTTTATTCCCTTCCTCCTGTCCCAGCTTTTCTGGCTTGGACTCTGGGAAGTTGGTTGCTTCTGGCTGCACCATCAAGTGCTTCCTGAGGCGATGCCAGGCACTGGCTGCAGGAGGTCTTGGTGCTTCTCCTGACAGTGGTGCTGGCTCAGCCTTGGGGGGACAGCTGTTGTTGGGTAAGCTGGGAGTCACCTGGGGCTCAGGGATGTGTTCTACCTTGGTGTCTGTGGAGGTGGACCCGGTACCATCAGCTTGTGCTGGAGTTGCTGGGCGTGCTTGCCTCCAGGGAGCACTGGATGTTGATGTTTTTAGGATGTCTCTGTCTTGCTTGGGTAATTCAGGTGTCTTGGATCTGGATATTTCGGTATCACTTCCATGGGTTGTGGGCTTATTGGTGTGGGCGTCAGAGGTGCTGGGCTCTTCAGTAGGAGCAGGCTTGGGAGCTTGATCAGGAAGCTCTGTCTCTGCAGCAGGAAGGAGGGGAGGTTTTGGTGAAGGGGGAGTGGCCTTGCTGTCTTTAGGTGAGGTGGGTATCTGCTCTGGAGATGATTCAGAGCTGCTTGTTTGAGGTGCTGGAGAAGTAGGCCTTTTGTCTTCTTGGCTGACAGTTCCTTGGGAGGAGTTTGGAGTGGGAGTCTTAGCCCTGGGTGGCTTGACACTGTGGAAATAAGTGTTCACCTTGGTGACATAGGTAACCTCAGGTGCCCTTTCTTTACTGGGTCTACTGGAAGGAGGAGGCTGGGAGAAAACAGATACTGAAGGGTCAGATGGAAAGGGAAGGTGGGAGCCCATGCCCTCAGGCTGCTGTGGAGTCTCAGGAGCTCCTGGCTTCTGTAGCAGGGGCATGGCAGAGGAGGTTGTGAGCTTGACATGCTCAGCGATGCGCCGCTGCTCGGTGACCTTCAGCGTGAAAGGCTTTCCTTTGCGGAACGGGGAGGGGGCACGGTGCTGGATGGGCCTGATGGGGAGGTG
>VXBI01001522.1:684197-699433 GCA_013397375.1 Toxostoma redivivum
GGGGGGGCTGCTGTAGTGTCAGGGGTCTCTGCTGGGACAGCACTCTCAGCACGCTCCTGGTCAGGGCTGGCTTCGTTCACGGGCGAGAGGCTGGAGCGGAAGGCCTTGCCCTGCTCCGAGGTGAGGATGGCGTTCTTCCTGGCTGCCTTCTTCAGCAGCCGCTGCAGCCGCAGGTTATCCTTGCCAGGCTTTGGCAGGGTGGGAGGGGGAGAAAGGGGGTGCTGGTTGGAGACAGGCTGGGAGGAGGATGATACTGTTATCAGCATTGTCATTTCCTGCAAGAAAAGACCAAGTTTAGAGTTGGCGTGGGCTGAGCCGTGGCCTGGATTCTGAAATATTTATGTACAAGTCCTCCTCTTCCTCTCTCTAAAAGCTGTGAGTATGAAGTCAATATTGTGGGAGAAGAGCATCAGTCTTTGTTTTGTTATTTTGAGGTAACCTCAGCTAGTCTTGAGCATGGGTGTGGCAGGGCAAGAGATGTCCTGGGGAGAAGCTGTATTGCCGAACCTGGAGCCCTTCTGCTCCTGGCATTAGCACAGTAAGAGCTCCTGGGCACCCCAGAGTTCGTGTCTTGGCAAGTCCTAATGGGATTTGGAAGGAAATGTCAAGGAAAACAAAGTGGGTTTGAAACTTTGAAATTTGGAAAGCCATTAAACATTCCAGCTTTTTGCCTCTGGAGATGTTTCAAAGCTCCAGTTATTAATACTCTGGTACAATGTTACATACAACAGAACAGCCATAAACTACATGTGTCATTTGAATCAAAGTCAGCACTGGCCTTGATTAATTTCAGCGGGCATGAAGACACCACTGTGAATGAAATACAGGGCTTCTCAGAAGCTCTGTTTATCAGTGAGGAAGTGCTTTGTCACAGCACTGACTATGGCTGGTCTTTTTTTGCTGCATGGAACACAGGGACAGGATTTTCCTCTAGGATAAAACCAAATTTTCTTTTTCCCTTGGGAAGTTTTGCCCTTTTCTTGCCTTTATCACTCATTCTTGAATGAAGCAGAAAGGGCTTGTGCTGTGGTCTGATCTCCAGTGTGGTGGAGACCAGGTCTGATCTCCAATGGCAATTGCAGCCCTTTGGCCAATGCACAGATGCCTGGCTGCTTTTCCTGCTCTTACTCATCACTGCCTCCTTTCTGGTGAGTGCTGATCAGTGGAGCTCAGTGAGCACAGTGGAGCGAAGGGTCTGTGTTGGAGATTCAAAGATAAAACTAGTCTCAGTTCTTTCCTTTCTCTTCCTGAGCAAGCTGGGGAGCACCAAGCAGTTACTGAGTTTTGCTATGAAATGAGGCATGAATCACAGAGCCCCTTAATCCCTGGTGCTGGATGCAACTGAGCATCCTTAAACAAGGAAAGGGAGGACAGGGTGATGTCAGGCTTGCCCAGGGGGGCAATTTATTTCATGTGCTGTGTTCTGTTCTTGGTGGCTCCCAGCCTGCTCTGGTTAGTGTGGCTGTGTAATGTGATACCTACTGTGCTGGAAAACTATCCTGACTAGAACTCTGGAAAGTGCATAACAGCTATTTGTTGCTTGAGTGCCTGGTGCTGGCTTTGGGCTTGCAGTGCTGCTGTCAGCACTAGGCTGGGAAGGTGTTCCATACCCACCAAGCAGGTGGTGTGTCTGCCAAAACTAGTTGGGGATGGGGGGAGAAGGATGACTTTTTTTTTTTTTTTTTTTTTTAAAGGCAGCAGCAAATAAAAGCACTGAAGAAGGTGGCATGTTGAGTTCAAAAGCTTCAAGGTCAAACCCTCACCATAGTGGATGAGCTGCCCTGCAGGGCAGAGGCTGTGGTGGGCAGTGGTAGCAAGTGGTGCATTCAGTACTGGAAAGACATGGATCCGTTGGAGCAAGTTCTGAAGAGGACCCCAGAAATGATCAGAGGGATGGAACACCTCTATGAGGACAGGCTTGAGAATTAGGGTTGTTTATCCTGGAGAGGAGAAGGCTCTGGGGAGACTTCATTGTGGCCTTTTGATATGTATAGGTAGCTCATAAGAGAGATGGGGACAGGCATTTTAGTAGGGCATGTTGCCATAGACAAAGGGTAAAGCTTTTAAGCTAAGAGGGTAGACTCATACTAGATATAAGGAAGAAGTTGGTTTGGTTATTTTTTTTTATGATGAGGGTAGTGAAACACTGGAACAGGTTTCCCAGAGAGGTGGTGCATGCCCTGTCCCTGGGAACATTCCAGGTCAGGCTGGAGGGGGGTCTGGGCAGCCTGATTTAGTTGCAGATGTCCCTGTTCATTGCATGGGTGTTGGATTAGATGACCTTTAAAGGTCCCTTTCAACTAAAGGTCCCATTCAAGCTATTCTATCATTCTATGATTTACTTTAGCTGTAGGCATGAGAGACCTGCTGTTTTCTGTGAGGGGGCTTGGAGGGGATTTGTGTCAGCTGGGGGTGACAACTGTTGGACATTCCCAGTGTCTTACCAGCTTCATTCCTTAGGCACAAGGCTGTCATTAGGATTTGCTTTGTTCCAGGAGCTGCTCTTAGAGGCAAGTCTGCACTGTTCCAAAAAAAGACTGAGAGCCCATTCCTTTGTCATATACCTGCTTTCCTCCCCAGCCTCATGGGTATTTTAGATTCTTCTGAGTCTCAAAATGTCTCAGTTGAAGTGATACATAGGTACTTTTGTGTGACACTGCTCTGGCTCTGTTTGTGTAGGAATTGGTAATTGGTTGTGGGGTTTTTTTGTGCCTTTTTAAAAGTCTGCTGAAGGATGAGCAGATACATGCACCTCATGGTAGGATTTATTATGGAATGACTTAATCTGTTCCTGTTTAATGTGGTCCCATGGACAGCTTGTACTACAAGATGAGCTATGGTCCAGCAGCACTGGTAAACCAGATTTGTAAGGTTCACCTGCTTCAGGCTTGTGTAGGGAATACTAAAGAGGCAGGGCAGTGAACTTCCCAGCTACTGATCAGCTCTTGGAGTGTTGTGCTTGTCCTACGGATTGCTGCACTCCAGAAAAATGCAGTTCTCCTCATGAGTCAGAGAAGGATCTTGCCTGGGATTTGCTGTAAACTACCAGATGCTACTTAGGAGAGCATGGGGGCTCTCAGAGTGGAAAGTTTAGTATGCAAACACTAGGAAAATCCCTCTGCTCCCAAAGTCAGAGGCTGTTTCATACTGTATAACCTCAAGATTTGTTGTCTCTTGCAATAGCCTGTACTCTTAAAATCACTCTTGCTGCTATCTCAGCTTCCTATCTGACTTGAAACCTGCTGTGCTGTGGGTTTTGGAGTCCTTACGGGTGGTAACTTCCATGGCCTGTGACTGTATTGGAATCTGTGTGCTTGACTACTGGAGCAGTGAGAGGCTAAGAGACAGCAAAAGGAAATCAGCTGCTAGTTTATTTGCCTTCTCTGTCATGCCTGGCTTTGTTTTGAGTCTCCTTCAGAACTTTCTGTGCCTGGGAGAAATTCTCAACAAGGAAGATTTGTCTTCCCCCTTGCCACCTAATGAACCAAAAGTAAAGGGACAGACAGACTTGCTTTATTGCCAGTGGAAAGGCTGGAGCTAAAAACCTGGGGACAACAGGGGAAGCACTGCCTGAGAAACTTGTGTGGGTTTGAGATAAGCTAGAAGGAAGTGAACATTAGAAGTCAAGAGGCTTTCAAAGGGTTAAGTTTCCCTGCTGCTGGTTGAGTTCCCATGGGTGAAGGGACACTCACCCACTCCTGGACCCCAACTGTTCTCCTGACTTGGCTCCATTTGCCATCAGCCCCAAATCAGGAATAGTGGGGAGAGTGTCAGCATGCAGGAGTTATTTATCAAGTGATGGAAAAGTCATTTGTGTGCTGGAGTCCCTTGACTGCACCAGCTGTCGTGCGTGGAGCAGATGGAGAGCTGCAGGAGCCCAGCACTGCTGCAGATGGTCCCAAACTGAGCTGCAGCTCTCGGGGGCTGAGGGGACACTCTCTGCTTTAGTGGCTTTCTTGGGCTTGGGAGAAAGCCTGGGAATCTCCTTCTGGGGGTGGGAGACAGCGTGGCAGGAATGCAGGTGTGACCTCTGCCAGGTGTGCAGCCCTCAGCATCTCCTCTGCCCTGAGCATGGCCATTCCCAGCACAGGTTGCTTGTGCCAAAGCTTTATGGATGGGCTGATTCGCAGGGCTTTGTGAAAATGGGTGGGAGAAACCCACCTGTAATTGCTAGAGGAGATACAGTTTCTATATAGCCCAGGGTATTGCTCATGAGAGGCCAAACAGTGTCCATAACATTATGTTTTCTTGTCTTGCAGCTGAGCTTGGTCCTGACTGAATGCAACCCTCCATGCCACTATTTCCTCTGCTGCACAGAAGATAATTGAAGGATGTTTCTGTTCTCCTGATTGCTGTCAGTCTGCTTTGGGGTACAGCCTGACTCCTCTTGGGGTTTGAGCAATACCCCCCACTGCCTCCAGATGGATGAAAGGAACTAGATCAACTGACAGAACTCATTTCTGTTGTAACTTTCTATGTGACTCTGGCTTTTTTTTCTTTCTTCTTAAATCTGTCTCTGCTATGGAGATGAGAGGTTTTGTTCCCTCTCCTTAAGTGTTGGAAGAGAGATCTGCTGCCCTGCTGAGCAGGCAAGGCTTTTGTTGTGTGATTAAGAATTTCTCCTTTTGTGGCCCTTGATGGCTGGATGGTGGCAGACAAGGGAACTCAATAGAAATCTGGTGAAGAATTGGTGTTTGAAAAGAGGGCAGTGGGCAGGTCCTGAGTGTAGAAAGACTGCAAGGAGAATGTGATGTGAGTGCAAGGACCACTTGTCATTCTGTTGGTGCCAGTTGTGGGTAAAGTCTTCCCCTCTTTATGACGCAGCCTCTGTCTCGCTAGATCATCTGCTTTGAGGGGCTTCCAGCTACTGGTCTCTGTGTACACAAATTACATTCAACTTAGTTTTTTTTTTTTTTTTTTTCTTTAGTTCCCAGGTTATTCATTATTCACAGTTATGTACTCATGCCAAAATATTCCTGCCACTTTTCTGTCTCAGCAGGGCAATAGCAGCTTTGTTTCAAATAGCTGCTGCCTTCCTCTGCCTGCCTAAGGTGGAATGGAGATCTCCTCTCCCAGCTGAGGAGCGCTGACCACTGGTGTCATCTCCCTTCTCTGGGAAAGTGACTTGCTTGTTCTCTAACCTGTGGGCTCCAGTGGCAGTGAGTGAAACACTTCCCAAGTTAGATGTGGTGGCACCTTGATAACTTGTGAGCTCTGTTCCTGAAGCTGTGCAGGGTATCTGGGAAATGGCTGCTGCTGGAAGTGATCTTGGTGAAATGGCATTCTAGTGAATTTTTTGTGAAGACCAAGGCTTGCTGTGAACTTGAGGAAACAAGGCATTTCTGGCCTGAGGTCTGCAAATCAGCTTCTAGGGTTGTTTCTGAGCTCTCCCATGTCTTCATACTTCATGATGTCAACATGTCCCCCATCCCCTCTTTAGTTCCATTTCTACCTTCTTCCCATGTCAACATAATTTTGCAATTTGTTTCTATCTTCCTGGAGGGAGGGCAGCTTGTTTCTCCTCTTGCATCAGTGTGCTTTCTGCTTAAAACTTTCTGTCCCCTGGATTTTCTCTTTTTTTTTTTTTTTTGTAAGCATTTAATAAAATTTGAAGAAGATGTTGTAATGGTGGCAACTCTTGAGAATTTTGTTCATGTAGGAGTCTGCAGCAAAGCTATTTTCCAAGACCTTGAAACTCTGCTTGAATGCGAGTTGGAGGAGAGAAGAAGCATCAGTCTGAGTGACAAGAAGAAAAAGAGCTTGACATATGCAGGAAAGGGGCTTTTTGTGTGCCTGCCCCATTTAGATCCATGTTATTTTGCTGCATTTTTCATTGAGAGTAATTGCCTCTAAAAGGGAAAGGAGTAGTGCTTGGGTGAGCAATGGAGCAGCCTGCAGAGACTTCCTGGGGACTGTGATCAGCCAGGAGAAGCATATAACTTAGCTCCCCAGGTAATAGACCTGAGAAACATCAGACTTAAACCAAAATCACTGGTGATGTCAGCTATATAAAAAAAAAATAAAATATTTCCTCTGCATCCTGCTAATCCAGCTTTGATAAGGTCAGGATAGTTGTCTGTACTGGAAGCCAGCTCACTAATGAGATGATGGCTCTATCTGGAACCATCTAGCTTTTTATGGAAAAACCTTTTTATGGGGGTGACCTTCCAAGTAATAACACTTTTATAGTGTAGAGACAATGAAGAGTTTCTGCTATCCTAACACTTCAGGAAAGTGTAGGTGAGGAAAGAGAATTCCAATATAATTTCTTGCTCTTGTCTTTCTGCTGATTGGTACCCTTGTTCTCTCCATCCTCTGCTTCAGTTCTGGGAGGTAGGAATTCAAGGAGCCCTGTGTTCTTTAAAGCACTGAGCAGCATGGCTCCATTTTTCCTCCCTTCAGCTTCTCCTCTGCTGTGCTGGGATATTCAGGTGAGGGAGGAGCAGTAGCAGTGTGGTGCATAGAGGTGTTCTGGCTTGAGGTGAAAATAACACTACTTTGGTGCAACCAGTTTTCACATGTGCAATTTTTCAACACACTTCTGCAGCTGGCTGGTGGAAATGATGGCTGAAAACTTCTCCAGTTACTATTCCTGTGCCCTGCCAGTTTGGAGAGGGTGGAGAAGGCCCCAAAGGTTGTTTGTGTGAGATTCCTTCTCTAAGGAGAGTTAATTTGCAGAGTATATTTTCTCCACTTAAAGCCCTCAGGGACCTAGATGTAGTTTCAATAAACAGCTGCTGTAATTCAGGTTGTGGTGACAGCAGAGAAGTGAGCAGGTTATGGGAGACCAGAGCTCTCTAGTGGTGGTCAGGAACTAGGGAGAGAATTGGCTCAGAGCAAATGTGTGCAGCTCTTTATGAGGTACTTATTTCTGCCAGGGGAAATATTTCCACAGTTAAATTAACTTGACTATGTGCTGTTTCTCCTCCCAAAGTTAACATGGTGTGTACATGGTGGTGGGACTGGCAGTGAGGTTACCAGAATGGTGAAACCTTCCCCTACCTCCCCAAAAAAAAAAAAAGATGCTGCAGCCCAGATATTCTAGATGTGCAATTTTTGGGCTATGCTAGGAGGGGAGGAGGGCATGAAGGCTCATCTCTTCCCTCTATAGGGACCTATGGCTGATTTGTGAGTGAAGGAGAGCAGGCTGGTGCCACTCTGCAGCAGTTACTGGTCTGGTGTTGGTCAGTAGCTGGCTGCTTCCTATCTCTGTTCATTTTTCACAGCATTGTCATTTTTGCAGCACTGACATCTCAGAGGCTTTTGCTATGAGACCTTAGCTATGTCTTCTCCTGAGACTGCTGCATTTTGAGCAAGGACAAACTGTCACACTGAGTTGAGTCTTGCAGGCTTAGTCTTACCCTCAAAGCCTGGAGGAAAAGAGTGATGCTTTCCTGGTCCCTGTATCTGCTGGCAGCCTGCATCCTCTGTGTTGCCATGCTTCCCCAGTTTATCATCCCCTTGGCAGGTTGGCAGTGCCCAAACAGGGACTGAGAACCTCTGTGTAGGCTCTCAGTCCTCTGAACTGGGAGCATACATCGAGGTGTTGCTTCACTACAACTTCTTCTTTACCCATCTTGTCTAGATTATGCAGAAGGAGAACATTATTTTGGCAGCATTGGCTTTGAAATAAATCTGCAGGGCCTCCAGTGATACTGAAATGTGCTGCTTGTCTTTCTGTGGCAGGCTTCAGGGCTGCTTTTTTTTCCCAATAAGGTTTAACATATGAGTTCTATGTGGATGTATATATGGGATTGAAAAATGTGGTCCATGACTATTGCAACACCATAAAACAGCATTATTTAAACTTGGGGGAAACTTAAATAATGGAAAACTTAAGTCTGTTTTGAGTGTTATGTCTTTAGCACTTATTCTGCCTTGACTGGGGGATGGACTTCATCTGGTTCTCTTTCCAAGTATGAAATAATTACAGGCTCATTTTTATATCCATCCTAATGTATATGTGTTCATGCTAATTAACAGATCTCTGCCCAACCCTTGCAGCTCTGCACTGGGCCTCTGGTGTGGTAATGGACACAAGAGTCTAGAGTTTCCAAATTACTTTGTTCCTTGAAATGTGTCTGCAGCTTCTGCTCTTTGAAGGAAAGGTCAGCCTTGGGGACACCTGAGCCTGAATGTCAGAGCTTTGCCTCCTGCCACCACCACCTTTGGGAAGGAAAATAAACAAGCTCGAAGAGCAGGGTGGCTATAAATACTGAGGTGGCAGCTGATATGCTGCTGAACAAGGTTCTGAGGTTGGTCTGTTGGTAACTCCTTGCCAGCTCAAGACATTTTCCCTGATGCTGCATTATATATATATACACATATATATCTATATATCTGTATATGAGCAGGTTAAGAGAAAAAATGTATTTCACATTGACAAAAGTACAGTTGGAGCTAGGATTTACTTTAGAAATTGAGCCATTCCGAGGATCCTGGTGTTGAGACAGGTGATTTCCCTGGAATTTTTGCATTGAGTCCCCTGAGGGTTTTGGTTGCAGTGGAATGATTTGATTTAGATTACAGATTTTCAGAAAAGCGCTTCATCTCTTCCTGATAACTCTTAGAAATACTGGCTTAGCAATGCATTAAATAAAAAAAGTGTCATGGACTTGGGACTTCTGAGAATGATGGGAAGAATGGAGAAAGGTAAGGGGGAGACACCACTGGGATTTATACAAGTAAGGCATGAAAGCAGCAAATTGCAAGTGTCATTGTTCAGTGAGGTGCTTGGTTGGGTAGGTGGGTCTTCCCTAAGATTGTGGAGTGGCTGTGAGTGGTTGCTGTGAGCACCTTCACTGGTCTCCTGCCTTGCACACCTCCTCTGGGGACACAAAGCAACAGCTCCAGGCATTGGTCCTGATTCCCATCCTGCTGCTCAGTCATCATCCTCACTGTCAGCCTGTCTCATCCATTTAGGTGTAAATAGTGTGAGGATGAGACCCAGCCCATATCTTGAATGGCCAAACCTGATCCATTATCTTTGGAGAGATACCTCACCTAGATCTAGGGTGTCCAAGCAGGATCTCTGGAACAATCCCACAGGGATTGTTCCTTAGTTGTCTAAAGCAGATGCAGCAAGGACACATCCCAGAGCAAACAAATGAGCGATGGAGGAAAAGTCTACCACAAAAATCAGAAATCAATGTTAACTGGAAAAAACAAACCCAAAAAGAAATGCATTACTTACTGATGTGTAATTTGTTTCCATCGGAAATCATTTGCATGTTGGGAGCATCGTGTTACTCGGTTCGGTTTACAAAATTAACAGGTGATTGTTCCTCTGAGATCATATCAGGTGCTGGTTGCTTGGGACTTCCAGACCCCTGCAGGTAAGTTCAAAACATCAGAAAGAAAAGTGTATATGGTAGCCACTAAGCATGAGAGATTTCTCAAAAATAAATAAAGGGACTTTTTAAAAGCATGAAAAGTTCCACCACCTAAAATTAGCGTGAAGAGGGGCTATCGAGTAACACCATTGCGTGCTCCCAGCTTTGGCTCTGCAAAGTTCAGCATCTGAAGTACTGGAGAGGTGAAGGGCAGAGGATGGTGATGTTGCCAGGACAGCTATTCGAGCAAAGTAGCTCCAGGCAATGAAACCAGTTGGAGGCTTTTCAAGTTGGCTGGTAAGATTTACTGTTTTGAAAAAGTCAGGGTTGCAAAATGCAAATTTGGAGCTGTGCTTTGATTTGTTACCTTCCCAAGAGAGGAAGAGAGCGAGCTCTGGCTCTGTCTTTACTTGTTCCTGGTGAGGGGCATGCTATGTGCAGAGGATGCAAGGGGAGAAAAGGCTGCACTGGAAGTAGGGAGGGTTTGGAGTTGATTAGTTTGGTGAACTTCGGTTGAGGGGTTTATCAATATCTCAGCTAGGACTGCTGAAGTGAGTTTGTAAGGACAGCACCAATGCTGGCCTTTGTCCTGGGCAGCCTGTGAGCTGCCCTGACACCATGCAAATGTTTACTGCCTCTTGGCCTTGAGACATTTCATCCCCTTTCCAGCTGACTTCCCAGGTTCTGCTTTTTCACAGCCTTTCAGGAACCTTTAAGTGTGAATGCCATGGCAGCTGGGGGGTTAAACATGTTCCTAGGAAGATGGGGGCACATGAGAGCAGTTTCTTGGGGGTCTACAAAGCAGCTTTAACCCAGGTTAAGCTTGGCCTGTTTCATATGGCTTTGGAGATGCTGGTGGGCTATGCCACAAAGCCATCTCTGAAGGTAAATTCCTTCTGCTTCTCCCTGCCAAGCCTTGTTGCTCATTGACTCCTCTCTAATCTGAGTTACTCTGTCATGAATCAAGGTAGCAAAGCTCTTCCTTCATCCATCAGGGGTCTGGCCCATCTGACGAGGCTGGTTCTTGTGGGAAGGGAGTTATGTGCTGGTGCTTTGGGGTGGGTGTCAGAGGTAAGATCTCCATTTGGTTTCTTCCCGTCTGCCTCCCTGATGTCTGGTGAGATCCTGCCTGGCTCTGCAGGACATGCTGCTCCTTATTGCAGTGCAGGCCTCTGGAAGGATTTGGGGTAGGTGCTTGGTCCTTCATGCAAAACCCTAATGCAATTAATTCCTCTTTGACTGACAGCTTCAATGTCTCAAAAATGCCCCTGTCTTTTAGGAGTGCTAGTAGCTTTGTGTGTCCCCAACACTGAAGATGTTGCTGGGGAAAAAAAACCCCATGCAATAATAACCCAACTGGAAACTTGAGAAACCCCATATTCTGAATAAGGATATTTTAACAGATTTCAGAAATGCCCAAGGACACCTTGTACCCTGCTCTGCCACTGTCATCACCAAAACCACACCAGCCTAATGCATGTATTTGCAGCATGCACTGTATGAATGATGCAAAGGGCTGGCTTGTGTTTGCACACACTGAAGGAGGGAGTGTTCAGATCCCTTTCTATTTCTTACCAAAGATGTAGAGTTTCTGTTCTTATGGGCCAAGAGGGGATAAGACAGGCAGATATTTCTACCAACCAAGTTTCACAAAAGGGATGACACACTAGAGACCTCCATGGAAATGTTGGCTGACTCCTTCCCACCAGAAGCAAGGAGGAGAACAGCACTATCACGAAGCTAAATGGAGGTCTACATGGGTAATGTGGTCATCAATAAGAGAACTAGCTTTTTTGTTGCCTTTTATTCTCATTTTTATGCCTCTGAACTTCTGCAATTTTATGAAGCCACAACTGCAGGAGAAGGTGTTGGCACCTTGAGGTTCCCCAGCCACCCTCCAAGATTCAGGTAGGTGATCCCACAGCTTGGCAACTGCTTGCTCTCTTTGTTATCTGAATGGCTGCTGCAAGAGGTGCATTACTGTGCATGGCAAACACTGCACCAGGTCACTTCTGGGGAAAGGAGAGGCAACCAAGGACAGAGTGCTTGAGCCCAAGTGCCAAGTGGATGGTATTAGAGGAGCCAGGGAGAAAAGATGGTCTTCCCTCAGTCCCTTGGAGTTGTTTCAGATTCTCCAGGATCCCTTTATCAGCAGTAAAATTACAGTGGTATGCTGATACTCAGAGGAGCTGGTTGTAAAGCTGAAGGCTATTTTGATCTCTTCTTGACTGGCTGCATAAAACAGGTCATTAGATTTTGCCCAGGAACAGAAAATAATTATATATATGTATTTATATTCTGTCCTTTCTCTGAATGTACTTACTTAGCCACTATCTGTTCTGCCTTTTTATTGACAGCTACTTCAATTAACTTGGAAAGAGTGCTCAATGAACATAGAGCATCTACTCTAACCTTGAACTGCTGAATAAACCTCCCTGCAGAATCCCTTCCTCTGGGGTGGGATAAAGAAAAGAAGGGGCATAGGGGAACTGTATAAAATTTATTTTGCCTTCTTAAATGGCTTTTATAATTCCCATTTCCCCTCTGCTCTGAAAGGTTTATGACTAGATGTCACAAAACAGATAAACACATCCCCACACCTTCCCAGTCAGCTTAATACTTTTTTCTGGATACCTTCAATTATTTCAAGGCTGATATTTGTAGAAGCAGACCAACATGCCAAACCCAAAATATCTGTATCATGCAAAAGAGTAAAAAATGTTTTGAAAGCATTCAAGCATGACTTTGGAGAGGAGGGGGTATAAAGAATCAGACTGTGAACTCAAGTAAAACATGTTTTCCTCATAGCTAAATTCACTTTGGATAACTTAACCATTTTTGAATGACAGAAGGTGTCAGTGAAGGTTCCTCTGTAGCTCTACCATGAAGGTGTAAGTGCAGAGTCTGGGGCAAGTCTGGGTGAGGAAGGACCTCAGGAGCTCCTCTGGCTCAACTTGAGGGCCAAAGCCAAGTCTGCTTTGGAAGTATATCTGTTTGTTCAGTGTTGGAGAGTAATGAGTAGATAGGGATGGGTATTGCTTTATCTCAGAAACTGGATCTCTCCTGGTTGTAAAAGAGTACCAGTTTTATGGGAAGGATGTAGCGATTTTATTTACAAACTCTGTAATCTTTAATGAACATGTAGGATTTCAGACTTCTAGGGCTCTAGAGGTTTTCAGATGAACTTTTCCAGTGTTATTTCAGCTTGCTGACTGGGTATTAACCAGCCATGAAGGCAATGATCCATGTAAATGCTGACTGGTGTGCAGTGAGCACAGGGAAAGGGTATTTAAAAAGGAACCTTAAAACCATACCCAAACACAACACACAAGCCTTTAAACCTTTGACCAAGGTGCCCATCTTTATGCAGTTTGTAAAATTACCTACCTTTGACCAAGGTGCCCATCTTTATGCAGTTTGTAAAATTACCTGGGCTAATGTGTGTACACTGTCTGTAAAAGCATCTCCCCTGAGTGTACGGCTGCTGCAATAGGTCAACCAAAAGCCAGAAAAGATGAGAAGAACTGATTACAGCTTCCCTGTGAGTGGCCTGGCAACACAATAACTTCATGTGGCCCATCTCAAATAGCCAGTCTGGGTGTTCCTACCTACCAAGAAGAAATGTGACAGTGGGCCAGACTACCTATGGAAACTTGTCTAGATCTCTGCCCCAGCCTCTAGTTCCAGTTCAAGGAGTGATACTGGTTTGCTCTATCCTCTCCCAGGTGGAGATGCTGTCACAGTAAAAGCATGCCAGGCTCTGGCTCGAGGTCAGCTGGCAGAGGGACTTTTTGTGGTCTGAGACCCTGGTTCATGTCTGTGACCTCACATGTGCTCTTTGTTGATGTCTCCTAACCTGGTGGGAGAGAGGGGCTTCTCCCATGGCAGGTGCTTGCTGCACCCTCACCCAATGAAACTGGGCAGCTTTTGGTAGCTGTGCAGGCACAGCTGGGATCATCACTCCCTCATCTGCTCTCTGTGGTCAGTAGGGAGTGTGAGGTACTTGGTGTCTGCTGGCTCTCCAGGCTGGTGTGGCTGCATTGTGGCAGCTCAAAGGAGAGACCCAGTCACCTTGCTGCTGGTGCTGGGAAAGCACATGTCAAGACAGCAAAAATTACATATCCTAGAGCAGGAGCATCTCAAGTAACAGGAGACAAAGCTAATGAGGAAAATGTGGCAGGTTGTGAATGAAACTGCTGCGTGATGAAATCAAGAGCTGAAATAAGGACTTGACAGAGAACGTGTGGAAAGTGGAATGTGTGGCTAAAGTATGAAACAAAGGTTGGAGGGGCCTGTAGTTACATGCTAAACTCGACAGAGAGACCCACAAAGGGAAGAAAGGACAAACATAAGTTGGGCTGTGGGCAATGAGCCTTGGTTGTAAACCAGGTGACAGCAGAGAAAATATAAGATGCATGCATCAGACAAGCCCTCTTTACTGAGAGATGGAGAAGGAACCCTCAGTCCCATGGGAGGAAGGATCCAGATCATGCTGGGACTGGAAATAAGATGCATGATGTGGACATGAGTGGTCTGACAGAGGCAGTCCATAGGATGCTCAGATGTCCTTTGGGACAGTACTAAGTAGAAAGGCCATGCTCCCAGGGTATGGTAATGGGGAAGACAGAGCATGAACATGATGTCATCTAAAGATGGATATTGCTTGACATGTGCAGGAACTGAGTGGATACTGCAAGCAGCAATGTTAGCTTCTCATCTATTTGAAAATGGAGCTGCAGCAGAGAGGTCTGATTGCCTGTCCTTCCCATTGCTTGTACCAACCTCACATTTGTCAAGATGCTTAGAGTGAATCTGAGTGATGTACGCACTCCCCTGCCAGTGCACACAAGCAGCACCTCTCTGGTGGAGGCTGTGCACCCCTGTAAGATGCTCATGCTGCTCCTGCCAAAGGGCTGGCAGCAGATGGGCCCATGGGAGTTCAGGTCCACATCTGCTGGGAAGCACCCTGCTGTAAGCCCAGGCTCCACATGCACTTGCACACACACATGCACACACATATGTGCTTTCTTTTGAGCTGAGGGTCTGGCGTGGCAGGGCTGAATTGTGGCACCCAATGGCAGCAGGGACAGTCTAGAGCTGGCAGGAGGGCACAGGGGCTGGTGAAATGCCAAAATGCGCCCACCACAGACATGAAAAGAGAAACATCTGGGTGCCTCTCCTCCCATGCATCCCCCCTCTGCTGCTAGTTTGGGCAAATATGGTATTTCTTGGAGGTGTGCCCAGCTGGTGGAGAGCTTGAGGGAAGCCAGCCAGTGGAAGATAGCAAAACTGCTCAGTGGCACAGCGTGAAAGGCGCTCTGCTGTGTTAGTGCTTTGGGCAGAGCTCAGGGGGAGTGGAGGTGATGATAGCAGCTCTGGCCATGTGCTGCCATGCAGCTGCTGCTCTCCTCAGCAGCACAGGGTGACCACCCATCTCCCCAACCCAGCCGGCAACCTCCCACATGGAGCCAGGGCGCTGAGCACGGATGCACTGTCCCCCTCCCACCTGACAAATAACAAAAGCATTGGCTGGAGGTGGGTCGCAGGAGGGAGAAGAGGGGATAAGCTGCAGGACAGCTGGAAAAGGCAAGCTGGACAGGAGATTTTAGCTCGTGCATGTTACCTGGTGACTGGGAGGCTGCAGCAGTGTGTTCCCCCTCCACGGCTTTAAAAGCTTGTCTCTACATCCTCAGATGGGGACCCTTTCTTGCAAGCAGCAGAGAAAGAGTGGGCAGGAATAAATCTGTGACCTGAGCCAAAAATATCGCCTGCCCCACAGCTCCTGAGCTTCTGTGCTCTTACAGGCGGGGAGGAAGGGGGTGCTGGGGCTGCCAGGCACACGGGAGGGCACACGCTGCTGTGTTGCTGGGGAGCCCTGCCAAGGGGAGAGGGGTGGGAGGGAGG